>JAWWEW010000112.1:83084893-83119881 GCA_035583185.1 Anabacerthia variegaticeps | reverse complement strand
GAGAGGAGAGGAGAGGAGAGGAGAGGAGAGGAGAGGAGAGTAGAGGAGAGGAGAGGAGAGGAGAGGAGAGGAGAGGAGAGGAGAGGAGAGGAGAGGAGAGGAGAAAGTCAATTGATGAAAATGTCAGCAATGTACCTTCAATATCCTATGGAATATCCTAAATATCAAACACTTCAGTAATAGAACCCATTAATTCTTGTCCTGTCCTCAGTGAACAAGCATCGTATTTCCTTGATTTGTTGACAAGCTTTTACACAATTGATCCACTTGTGAAAGAAAAAAATATATGAATATTTCTTTTACCATGATAACCCCACAGCATCTTATTGAATTTTTGTCTGTTTGGTTTTCATAATCCTCTCTTATAAAACAATTCTTGTTTTGTGTTAGTTACAGAAGGAGTGCTTATAAAAAGCTGAGAAAAAAAAATCTCTTAAAATAGGTGCTAGTTAATTTCCAGCCTAGCTTTTAAAACCTATCCTTTTCCCTCACCCTGTTTTTCTTTTGACAGGAAAGTGGTAATCATCTGTGTTGGAGAGAATGGGAAGGAAGAGGGTGGGAAGAAGAAGTATGTGTAAATGATTTAAAACAGAAGACAGATCACATTTTATGCCAGTAGATTTACTATAAACAGCAGATCCCAGAAGTAATTGAAACACTTGACTAACAGAGCTTAACTGACAGATTGAAGAAAAAGAAATCATAAGAGCTAGGATATGAAACTGAATTTCCTGAGATTTGCGAAAAGGGAATCAGACTACTAACAGGACAATTAACATAAGACCAAAAAAGCTTTCCTTAAACAAAATGGGAAAATTATTCAAATTTAATATTATTTAAACACATGGGTTATTCTCTTCATACTTCATATAGCAGAAGGAAAAAACTTTTTCCCATAAAAATATTGGTGTCAATACTTTCTACCCCTACTTCAGTATTTAGTATGGGAATTAACTGAGATATATATCCCTATTTATGTGGAATATAAGTGGTCCCACAGTGCTGTTGTGTCTACTACTCTCAAATATTTATTGAAGAACTGCTGCCTTGGAGCAGAGATGATAGCATTTCGCTTCCACATTGATGTAGGGCTTTTTAATAGGAATGTGATGATACATATTTTGTTATCAGAAAGGGAAGTGAAACCTTTTTTTTCCTCAGAGGTTCTATATAGTTATTTTTAAAAATCCATATAATTTAGGTGATTGGTGTTTTGCTCTAAGATGCAAAATAAAGAACAGGGAAAGAGAATTACTATTTCTGAGTAATTACCAGGAAAGTATGTGTTCATTTATAACTACTGTGTAACACTTCAGCACTTGAAATGGTTGCTCAGGGGGTACTGTTACTATTTTTCATATATCTTTAATGGCGTTATAAACATTTATAAGACAGAATAGTAGCGTAAAGAAAGTAATTTTATATACTTGAAATTTATTTACACTGGTCAGGTGATGCATTTAAACTTGAGATATGAGGTACCTGGCAACTGCAGCTAGTCCCCTGGAATGACTGTTTGTAGTAAAGCTGCAAGACAACAGCAGTGGAAAAGACCAATTTTTTTTGTTTTGTTTTGTTTGTGGTTTTTTTTGTTGTTGTTATTTGTTTTGTTTGCTTTGTCTTATGAGGAACTCAGAGTAATTTTTGTTTTATTGAGAACAGTTGAGGGAAAAATTCTTTATAATGAAATATTCACTCCAAGCTGCTTCAGCTCAATCATATACTGATTGTTTAGGCAAAATTAGAACTTCAGGAAAATGTAACCTATTTTCTGAAATGAAATATTTTTCATATGCATTGACTTAGGATAACTTCAATTATTTCATGTTTCAGGAGATGAGTCCTTCATCGTCAAGAAACATTGAACCACTCATTACTAATCTTGGTTCTATATAACCAGCTGCAGACATACTCAATTTTCAGGGGAAAGAAATAATAGATGGTCATTTTCAAAAGCCCTTGTGTTATTTTCAGTGAAGCTTGGGGTTCCTCAGTCATTTAAACACTCCTGAAAATCTTTACCTACACAGGAATTATGTTTCATTCTCTGCTATAACTTTTCCCTGTATAAATGAGGGTTTGTGTTGGCATAAAGACCCTTCTGCAGAGACAGAAATAAGGGCCTTGAAGCAATAATGAGAGAAGGAGAATGGCCCCTGCAAAAGAACAAAAAAGTTCAAGATTAGGATATGGTTTAGTACTGGATTTGGCAGTGTTGGGTTAATGGTTAGACTTGGTGATTTTTGAGGTCTTCTCCAACCTCACTGATTCTGTGACAGTGAGACACTTGACTGATAATGTGTTCTTTACTACCATGTAGTTCAATGTGGAGCTTGGTTATTGCTGTTTTGATCAAGCTCGTATTGTGAAGGAAGTAGAGCATGTTCCTGGAGGTCACTGGCAATGAGCTAAAACAGAACAGACTTTTTACAGCAAACTTTGTTGGAAAAGCTACCATGGAGTTTGAGCATATCAAGTTTATTTTCTGCCTCTATTTAAAATTACTCACTTATAGAAAGTTCCTGTTCTTCCACAGCAGCAAAAAGCTATTCTAGTTATACTCCTGCTGACTGCAAACAGGAAATCAGTTTTGGTTCTTTCAAAACATTCCTTTTCTATTGGTCTGCTACTTTAACAAGGACTCACTTTGTTCCTACGAGACTGACTCTATCAGAAACTCGCACCCACCAGTTCTCTACCATCTTTAGAAATTACTCTGAGTCATTTTATTTAAAAACTAAGCCAATTAATGTAGAACTTCATAGCTCAGATGTGATTCTGGCCCACAGGATTCTTGAAAGAATAAACAAATGCTGGCAATACAATTGAGATGAGATAAACTTTTTGTAAAAAAAGTCGTCACTCCTTTATATGTAGAGTTAAGATTTTGACAACACTTAAAAATAATTCACTGGTAATTCACTGGTGAAGTCAAAGGAAGACTTTTAAACTGAAAGCATAAATAATGATTGAGTCATACATGCAAGAAGTAATAGAGATATTTTCAATGTGGAAGTGTGATCATGTCAAATTGATTTTAAAATAAATACTGCTCCAGTATAGCAAGGAGAACAGAACAACTGAGCATTGCAGTTCTTTTTGCTTGCACTCTGTGTGTGTGGAGTTTTTTTTTCTCACTAAAATATCCTTGGAAAATCTAACTACCATCACAAACTGCTCTTATAAATATACATGGAATTTGTCTGCTAGGGACCTCATCTTAAGTGGAGACTATTTTCCATGTTTTTCAGCAGTATTTCTGCCAGTGTAAGGGAATTTACACAGGAATACATCACGGGAGTTATCATATCACCCCCACATTTGTTTTTGTCATTTTTCCTTCTCTATTGAGCATATAAGTGATATCCTAGGAAAAAAACTACTCCTTGAGCTCCAACTTGAGATCTTTGAGGACAGCTGTAGGAGTGCCAATTTAGACATATAGAATGTGATTGACCAGTGTGATCATTCTAAAAATACAGGGGGAAAGTGTTTCTATGTATTTGGATAAAATTCAGATCATCCTGAACTCCAAGTCAGATCTCCCACAGAGTTTAGTGGAAATCATGACAGTTGCAAAGCACCCAACAGAAAGATTAAACTGCACTGAATATTCATTTAAGTCTAAGAACACTAGCCACAAAAATTAAAAAAAAAAAATAAAAGCAGGAGAGGAATCAAAACACATAAGTAGGGTTGATGTCCTGAAAAAAAAGTAGTGTGCACCTACAAATGAACTGCTCAGGAGTTGGCGCCCTGCCATTTCTCCATGATCAAGAAATTGCTGACGTTTTAACAAGGAGTGCAGTTTCTCCACATCTAGTGGTTGCTCCATATGGAAGTGTTGCGACTACAGCTGTGTGTTGCCTTAAATGGTGGATGTAAAAGATTTAAAACTCCTTCTGATTTAAGGGACATGAACTCAACTTGCTGCTATATGATTCTTCCCTCTCATGCTTGTTTTAAATATTGAGGAACACAGGAGATTTACACACACACACACACGCACAGTGCTGGAAGGAAGCATTCAGAAATGGTCAGAGTTGTTACTACAACTCAGGACACCAGGGTTGTTAGCATAAATATGTTTTAGCTCTCAGATGGTGCTCTTCTTGGTTATCTCTTTATTCAGTGGTCACGGTTCTTCCAAAAGACAGCATGTGTCTGTTACTGCACAATGTACATCCGTCCAGTGCACTCAGATGAATTTAGGTTGCATGGCAGAAGTACCTGGGTCCTTACCTCATTTGATAAGGAAACTGAGTGTTATGGAGAGAATATGGGTGATGACAAACAGAGAAAAGACTCAGAAGGTTAGGGAAGATAAACGTAAGCTTGAGAAATTGGTTTCTGCCCCAGTTTCTGCCACAAAGTTAATATAAGAGAAAGGGCAAATTACTTAAGCAGAAATCCTCAGGATGGGACATTGAAAGTGCATTATCAAGGGATCCAACTTATGATACCTGAAGCTTCTTTTAAGTAATTGCTGAGTAATCACAGCTGCAGGCAGAGTTGCTCGAAGATGTACTTTGAATATATAAATTGCTATGACGATTTTTTCTGCATCTTAAGGGCACCAAAGTATTTTAACCCTAATAATGCAAAGTTAATTGTAATTAGAATCTCATCACTTTTTCACTAGCTGTAAAAGTGAGAAAAATAAAGTTTAATCTTTAACCATCTACTTTTTGTATCAAAATCTGTGCCCACAGGGACATAGGTGATATTATATTCAGTGTGTCATTAGAATAGCTGACAGATCTAATGAGTAACACTGACTAAAGAGTTAAAAAGACAGGGCAACAATATGCAAGAACCTTTTAGAAATAATCTTTTATGAAAGTGTCAAAAAAAGTTTGTTAAGGCATTCACATAATTTACATTTCTCAGCTTTTGAATAATTTGGTTCTGGCACATCCTACATTCTTTTCGTTTTTAATGTTCTGGGTAACATACTAGTTGGAGTAGAAAAGGTTTTGTTTCTGTATAGAAACTTTGTCTTAATAATGATGTAGAATGCAAGGGCTGCAAACCACCTTTTACTCTGGTTCATGGAATCAGTGTGTGGGGATGGTCAGAAGTGACCTCTGGACATGGGTTAATCCAACAACTCTGCTCAAAGCAGGCTTAGCCAGTGCAGACCTCATAGAGCTAATGAGGTTTCAAGTATCTCCAAGCATGGAAACTCAATAGCCCCCTCTGTACAACCTGTTCCACAGTTTGACTGCTCTCATGGCAAAATATATTTTTTACTGTGTTTAAATGTAACTTCCTGTGATTCAGTTTGTGCTCACTGTCTGTACTTTTGCAAGGCAGTGATGGGAAGGGTGTAGCATTGACCAACATTGCCCATGTTCTACACTGGGCAGGGTAGCAAAGCATGTGAGGAATGAGGTGAAAGAGAGGAAACCTAGATGGATTTTTCCCCCAGTTGCATCCATCCAGTGGACCACAAACATGGGATTCCAGCCATCTGAAGGGAATATAAGATATTACGTGCAATATCTGTATTCTCTTTTTTATTCTGTCTTATTAAATACAGCTATTTTATTAAGCCATTTGTAGTTATGTCTTTGTCATTGAGATCCAGAAAGAGCCCTGCATCCTCTCTCTCTCTCTGTCTCTTTCACCCCCTACTTGCCTTTCCCTGGTGAAGAACTGTCCACCTCTAACCCTCACATGCTCTCAGCTTGCTGATAACTCCTTCTGATATCCATTCATTCCCACTTCTCTCTCATAGAAAGGGTGCTCACCTGATAGCGGAATAAAATCCTATTAATCCGGCAAGGAACACACCATCAGTGTGCTTGTCAGATGGTTAGGGTTTTATGCTAATCTGTGTTTTAAAACATGGATTGTATTTTCAGTAGCAGTTGCAGTTAATGGCTTATTCTTGCAATGCTTGGAAAAGGCTTTCAAAATGGAGCTAAGAAAACTCACAATCAAGACTCCACAGTCTCCATGCCAAATGTCAAAATTAGATGCAAGTAATCAAGTGAAAAGGCAAGGCATAGAAACTCTTGAGGTCAACTGCATCTTCGCAGTTGCAGCACCATACAGCATGTTTCAGTGGGTAAAGCACATTGTTACAGGATATAGCATACACAGCACAGGAAGCAGGTAAGAGCTCTGACATGTGTTGGAAGAGATCCTCCATTTCATTATCCTTCAGCACATTTTGCCTGGGCTAATTTACTCAGACAAACAGAAAGCAAGAGAATGAATTTTTTTAATACATTTCCCCAGCTCTCTCAGGAAAATCATAAGGAGCTTGAAATCAATCTGGCAGCCTTTCTTTTTCAGGTCATTTAATGAGGGAAGAAAAGAGACACTTTGTGCAACTCAGATGATCACTTGCACAACTCAAAATGCAAATGAAGCAGATAGTGAGTGCCCATGGTACAGTATTTGCTTGTATAGACAAAACCCATTGCAAAATTTGTCTTGATTTTATCCATCCAGCCTGGTAAGAAAGGCCAGTCAATCAAAAACATAAATAAAGGACCATGTTAGCAGACATTTTCTATCAGAATAAAATTACACTTGTAGTCAGATGCCCTGAGGATGGGTTCAATATCAAAACAGTCAGATTTTATCCTCTACTTACAGCTTTTGCACACGCACCATCAAAACTTGCTGCAAAATTTAGATAAAGCAAAAAACCTCACATGTGATCATAGGCAAAAAGAGACTGGAAGAGGCCTCAACATAACCGTAGCTCAGTCTCCCACTCCAAGCAGCAGCAGGTCTGAGATCAGAAATTAGTGATTTATCTAATCAGCTCTGAAAACCTCCTAGGATGGAAAGCATACAACCTTTCTGGATTATTTGTTCCAGTACAAGATCATACAGGTGGAAAATAAAATGTATTGCTGAATGGCAAATAGGGAAATACTATATGGCTAACTTCATGTTCTTATCAGAGTAGGATGATACAGCTGCATGCTGTGCCTTTCAGAAATAGGTGTGCATACTGAGATTATTGGAGTTGATGTCAGACATTCCAAATAAGATCAACAGAGAGACCTACCCAAAAATCTTACTTAACTTACAAGAAACTTCACTTTCCTGAGAAAATTTATAGATGGCTAAAATTCTACAGCTATACATCTGAAATTGCCACCATAGTAGCAGAGTGGAGAATATCTGCAGCTGTCTGCTCCTCAGGGTTTCCAGGCAAGGTAGCCCTCCATCGGAGTCCTTTGAGAGGCTTTATCTGGAAAGGATATTATAAGCAAGTATAGCACATCACAGCAGCAATGCACAGAGCAGGAAGTACAGCAGTCTTCCAATTACTTGATGTTTGGAGGTAAATTGTTCATCATTCATTGAAGGTAAAACTGTCACAGAGAGGAAAGGATTCAAACCCTTACTTCTCGTTGTTCCATTCCTGATTTGAAATTAGATCTATGTAATCTACGTTCAAACCTCTATTAATTTTGTCATATTGGCCCCATTTTATGGAGAGAAATATAGAGTTTGAAGGGCAGGAGGTAAAGTCAACAAGAAGTAACATGATCTGTCACATAGGACAACCCCCTGGGAGAGAACTGAGTGTAATTTTGATCACTGCCTCCCATACTGTTTCATGCAGGGTTTTTGCTGGTGGTCAGTCACCTTCACAGTAAAAAAAGTGATGCTCAGACAGAACCTCCTGTGTTTCAGTTTGTGCACATTGTCTCTGGTTTTGTCAATGAATATCACTGAGAAGAGTCTTCCCCTGTCTTCAGTACACCTTCCCTTCAGATATTCACAGACATTGATAAAACTCCTCCAAACCTACTGTTCTCTAGGTTGAACAGTCCCAGGTCTCTGGGCCCTCTCTTTGACTCTCTGCAGTATGTCTATATCTTTTTTATACTGGGCAGCCCAGAACTGGACGCAGCACTCCAGGTATGTCTCATCAGTGCTGAGTAGAAGGCAAAAATCTACTTTCTTGACCTGCTGGCAACACTCCTCCTACTGTGGCCCAAACAAGTGTTTCAGGTTCTTCAACAGACAATCCTTGCTGTAACATTTTACAAATGTAAGTAATCCTTCATGAGAAGGTTAAGATGATGACATGGAAGCAGCTGTTTCTAGGGTTTTTTTTGTTAGTAAGTTATCCAGGTAATTTGCAGAGGAGAATTTGCAGGGAAAACATGAATAATATGCCCTGTATAGGATTTGCTTTAGTGATAGTCAGTGTAGTTTGATTCAAAGAGCGCATGTCAGAACAACTGGCTTGTTGTTGGTTGAATACTTTTAAGACATCTCTTCAAGTGCAAATGAAATCTGAAAAAGATTAGTGTGACTAATGTTCCTTGAATTACTTCAGAAACAGATGTTTTAGATCCCAATTCTGCAAATGTTTTTTCTTAAGTATAACTTGACATTTCTGAGGACTGACCATTTCAGTGGTTTTTCTGTACCAGAGCTTTCAGCTGGGCATAACTTGACCTATGATCAAGCAGTCTCTGATCTACATTTCAGTTCCTCCATTTTTAAAGATGAAAATAGGCATAGAATTCAGCTCCCTGTTCAATTGAAACTGCAGTTACCTTTTTTTTTAGAATTTAGCTCCCTGTTCAATTTTTTGTTTTAGAAAAGCTGTAATAATTAATTTTGAACTAATTTTCTGTATCTATGTAATGGTTCCTTCTGGTTTTAATGAATTTGAGTCTTAGGTCCTCCATGAAATACCCAACATGAAAAATGCAGGAGAATGAGATGTCTCAGCCATGGGATGAGTCAGCCTCCTTGCTCCTTGATTTTCCTTGAGTTCGGATCCATGTCAGACTCTTAGACTAATACCGAGCAACTAGAAAATAGGGAAAAGTATTTGCATGAGTTGTGAAACTAAATGGTAGCCCTGTGTTTTCATTTGGGTTACTAGTATTAATTAAATTGTCTCAGAGATTGTGGATATTGATTGAGAGGACATGGTTTGATTAGACACAGTGAGAGATGGTAATATAATATTTTTTAATGCAAAAAGCCTTAACATTGCTTTGGATTTGGATCAAGGCTCTGATGCTGAAGCATGACTGGAAAATGGCATTTCACTGTGCATGAAGACATTTGCAACAAGGTACTTGTAAAGAAAAACATTTTGGAGAAATGCTACTTAGAATTACAGAGTCCTTGTTTCCTTTTCCTTAACACAATAACACTTCTTGAAATAATTTTTTTTTTAATAAAACTATATTTTAACAATAGATGTGGGCCACATTTGTGTGTGTAGAATTGAGAGTCCAATTCAAACCAAGCAAACTTGCTCAACTTCCTCTTGGTGCTCCTGCAGTACAGTGATTTGCAGGCTCTGGCTTTCCATAGAGTCTTCTTAGTAATGATTGCCAAAGTGCTGTCAGTTTAAGAATGTGCAGAGATTTATACACTAGTTCTGAGGGCCCCTGGGATTCTGCTAATTGTACTCATTCCTTACCTACACAGTAGAATGGATTTATAATCATTGTAACCTGAGAAAACACTAATTTATTAGTGCTGGACATAGGTTTTTCACATTAAGATAAAGTAACTAAAGCTGAAGTCAGTGAGTGACTTTCTTCTAAAGGTGCAATGAGCTGAGAGCCCCTGGATATATTAATGTATTACAGACATCTCAAATTATCTTTAAATGCTGGAGATTCTTCTATGATTTGTTCAGTAACCCATACTGCTTCTGTGGAACTCCACTGATTTAGTTTTCACTCTGTTATATAGGAGACTTGACTTAAAAGATACGAGTATGATTTTTGTAATTTATTTTTCAATGGGAATTTTCCATGAGTTTGCATATATGCGTCATAAAATCTGTTTTCAAACTTCAGTCTGACTCCACTGATCAGATAATTGTTAGCTGAAAACAGGTAGCTGTTTTTTTTGTATGCAAACTATAAATGCATCATTTTCCCACACACAGGGGTGACTGACAGCATATATACAAATGTTCTGTTGTATTCCTACAGATAATTTTGTTTTCTAAACCAAACTAGAACAATATCTCCCCTTCCCTCCTGAATTTCCTGTGTTAAGAAACAAAAGGCACACAAGCTCAGCTTGTAGCAGCTCTTTAGTCCACATCAGTAATTAGTACAGGCAAAATTCAGTATTTCTATCTTTTCAATAACTCCTTTTTGCGCATTGTGACACAACTTCCTTCATTTTATAGCCAGATTGCAATGTACAGAATTCAGAATCTAGATACCAAATTAAAGTATAGGAGCACTTGCATCCATCTATCATCAGCTAGGTGACATTTTAGAGTTACTGCAGTTTGCAAATGACCTTTGAGGTGGTAGAAATGTCTGTGCAACCACCACTGTACTGTCAACTCTGCTTCAGCCCCAAAATTCCATTGCCTTAAAAATCTATCCCAAAAGATACTACCACTTCCACAAAAGAAATTAATTGGAATTTGTGTTCATTTTCTCCTCCATTTCCTTCCATCTCGCTGTTGAAAGCAGCCAGGTGAATGGAACTTTTGAAGGAGATGAGTTTGACTCAGAATTAAGTTTCTGCTCAGATGAATTCCAGTTTTTAAAAAAATAAAATCTAGATAACATTTTTAAAGCTCAAGGGTTTGAGTCATTCACTATACCTTTCAACAGTCCACTGTGGAATCACATTGCAGGCATTTCTCAGAAAGTGGAGGACAAATTTTAAGAATCTGGTCTCATCCAAGCAAGTTCTCTAAAGCAGGTCTTGTGTTTGTTGAGGCAAGTAGTTTTCTGAGTTATGGAAAAAAAAAGAAATATTGTCCCTACATCTTCAGCCCCACAGATGACCTTTTCATAGAAAGTATACTGAAAAGTTTATCACATAATGTGATGGTAAGGGAAATAATGGAATCTGCCTACTATGACAAAGCATCTACTAAGCGGTGAGCGCACGATTTCCTTCCTTGTTTTGCCCTCTTTCTCTCATTTTTATAGTTTAATTATAGAAAAATATCCCTTTGTTTGAATGTCGTTAACAGTCTAGAGAAACTGAACGCCTGTATCAGACCACTTTCTCTTAATGTCAGTAATGGCGGAGTGTCTTCTTTTCCTCTTGGTAGAGAGTGCTAGGAAGGACAGGTACATGGGATGTAAGAAGGTCAGCTCCAAGTAAAACTTTGCCAACAATAAGGTTAAGACCCTAATTTCCATGTTAATCCACTGATTAGAGATTCTCCTTTCAGTTGTGAGTTATTCTATTTATTTTTTATTTCTACAGTGAACTGGCTGGACACAGCAGCCATTGACTTTTACAATCATCTCCTCTGAGTTTGCCATTTTAATCTTTTGTTATCTCTCCTTCCTAATTCACAGTGACAAGAAAATATTTTTTTAATTTCACTAACAGAAGGATAGGAAAAAGGTTGTCTTGGATTAAAGTTAACTAATCAATCGTAAACATACTATTTTCATTTTTTTTGCCACTCTTCTTAAAAAATCCCTAATTTATATAGTTCTAGTTTACCCACCTGGGAGGTGGTTATTAGGGGTGCCTGACACTATCAGCATGCCTGTTAATGTTTCCTTGAACAAATATTTAGGAACTCTGGTTACTGTGAATTTTCACCAGATGACTTGCATGAATGAGGAGTTCAGAATTTCAGAAGATTTTGAAGTATTATTAATTTGATACATCTTCTGCTCATTCTCACTCTTGGTGAGTAGAGTTAATACATTGACTGATTATGTGATTTTTGCTGTAATTAAATTGGAAGTTTGGATCTTATTTCTCATTTAATCACTGGCTGCATTGTTGCACTTAGTGGGAAAGTAGGGAACTAGAAAATTTATAGTGAGGAAAATTATACTGTAGTACAATTATTAAATTATGTATCTGTTTTAGTTAAAATGAGAAAAATTATAGCCATTTTTATATGGGTTGTTCCCTTAATTGCCTTTTGAAACAAAACTGGAACAAACTAGTTTTTAAAAGCCAAAAGTTTCTCTCTCATGACATCATCGAAAAAGAAACAAAGGAAAATCCTTCAGCATAGTCTTCCACTGGAATAATTTTTTGGCTGTGTGAAAGTAATTGCCAAGTAATTCTATGCAAAATCTGGCCTTTATATGGCTTCTAGACTTCTTTTTTTCAGAGCAAATCACCAAAATCAACAGTTTCAAGATGGAAGATTGTAGTAATAACATCAACTCTGCTTGACTGCACGTATGTAAATGTTTTGTTTAGCTATTGTATGCAAATGATGTAACCTGGTGCCAAAATCTTATATTTCCATTTATTTCTTCTTTAGTCTTCAGCCTTGGCAATGCCATGTGGGCTAATATTTGAACACATTGCATATCCTGCGAACGGCTTTAAAGGTTTTACAAGGCTGGAGTAAAGCATTTAGGCATATGGTCATATTTGTACTCACATTATATCTCAGGTAATACAAGATGCAGGTGAAATAAAGGGATCAAATAATATAAAATACTCCTACAGCAGTTGTAAATGTCCTCTCTAAACTATTCAACTCCTGGTCTTTTATTATATCTTCAGTTTGGAAATATTCATTACAATGTGATGTATTGAAAAATACCTTCAGAATTCTTTCCTCTCTGTGGTGAATAGTTATGAAAATGATCTGAATTTAGATTGAATAGTGGTGTGTTGACTTTAACTTTTAATCTCTTATCTGTGTAAATGGATTTTTTCACAGTCTTTAGCTGTCACTTGTGCATATAGCAGCAAGTCACTGCTGTGACAGGATGGGAGTGTGATATCATGCCTGAATCACAGAAAAAGGAAAGAATGTTATAGGTAAATAATGAGATCTGAAATGCACATTTCTACTGAACTGTACAGGTCACTTTTTGGAATACAACTAAAAGCATTTAATCTATGACTCAGTAAAGTCCAGATTTGTTATAGCCATTTCCACTGTGTTCAAAACATGTCACTTGTACTTTTTGAATATAAAAGATTTGGTGGGAAATATAAGCTTCAAAAGGACTGTGCATTACTGAAGTTGTTTGTTTGTGTGTCTGTCTGTGGCTGCCCACACAAATACTGGAAGCTGTACATCAACACTTTACCACCTGTATTCATTTTCTGCTTCAGCAGTGACTAATCAATTGTAATTTGACTTGACTGTATCACATTGCTCATGGATGTTTTCTTTTTATGCAGTTCAGTGTTTGGTATACATCTGTCACATTCATATCTATTTAAATTTCTTCATCTGAAAAGCATCTAAGCTGCTGTTTAGCAGAACAGTTAGGCCATTAGTGTTATAAAATTCAGTGTAAGACCTTATGCGAGGCCAGGTGAAAAGTAAATAAAACTTATTTCTCTCACTCACGCTTATTCTCTCATAGGTTCCACTCCCTCATCAGACCATGTGCCCACAGGCACTATACGGTGTGTGTGTTCAAGGGTTTATCCAGACACAGAAGGATGAGGTGTGGTGGCTAATCTGTCCTCACTGTCCCTCTCAATTGCCAAAAGGAAATAGAGTTTTTTTGAAAGTCTTTCATGCTTTTTAGGAGTCAAAAGTAACAACTATCAAACGGTTGTAACCAGCAGGGCAAAGTCCAGCTGGGGCTCAGTCCTGAGTGGTGTATCCCAGGGTTCAATACTGGCACCAATACTATTTAACATATTAACATAAGGATTTCCAAAGAAGGACAACAAAGCTGCTGAAGGGGAGTAGCTGAGAGAGCTGGATTATTTAGCCTTGAGAAAAAGAAGCCCTATCCCTCTCTACAGCTGCCTGAAAGGAAGGTGGAGCCAGGTGGGAGTCTGTCTCTTCTCCCACGTAACAAGTGAGAGAGTGAAAGGAAAAGGCCTCAATTTATGGAAGGAGATGTTTAGATTGTATATTAGGAAAAAAAGTCTTCACATGAAGGGTGGTTAGGCATTGGAACAGGCTGCCCAGGGAAGTAGTGGAATCACCATCCCTGGAGATATTTACCAGCGTAGTTGTGGTGCTTAGAGCCATGATTTAGGGGTGGACTTGGCTGTGCAAGTTTAAATGTTGGACTCAGCTACCTTAAGGGTCTTTTCCAGCTTAAATGATTCTATTGTGGAACAGAGTGCCTTCTCAGCAAGATTGTCAGCTTATATATCAGAGGGTTGTGCTGCTGTTCAGATGGACCCTGACAGGCTGTTAAAAATGAGTCAACAGGAACTTCATGAAGTTCGTCAAAGGGCAGTACAAGATCCTATCCCTGGGAAAGGGCAGCCAGTAGAGTTTGGAGGCTGACCAGCTGGAAAACAGCTTTACAGAGAAAGACCTGGGGGCCCTGGTGAACACAAATTTGAACATGAACCAGCAATATGCCCTTGCATCCAAGAGGGCTCATATCATCCTGGGCTGCATGAGAGGAAGTGTTGCCATCAAACCGGAGGGTATAATTCCTTTGCTCTGCTCAGCACTGCTGAGTCACATCTGGAGTGCCGTGTCCAGTTCTGGACTCCACAGTATGATGGAAAAATGGATGTACTGAAGTCCAGTAAAGTGCCACTGAGATCATTACAAGTCTGGAGTACCCTCATACAAGGGCAGGCTGAAGACTGTCCATCCTGAAGAAGGCTCTGGATGGATATCATCAATGTGTATAAATACCTGATGGAGGGAGTAAAGACAAAACCAAACCCTTTCCAGTGGTATCCAGGGACAGAACCAGAGGAAACATGCACAGTTTGAATTACAAGAAATTCCATTTAAATATAACATTTTTTACTGTGAAGGTGACTAAACACTAGTTACCTGGAGACATGGTGTAATCTGAATCCTTGGAGGATGATTGGGAAGGTTAAAGCCCTGATAGAATTAAATCCAGCCAGAGGTGTCAAGGGCAACAGGAAAAGCTTCTCTAAGTACATCAGTGATCAAAGGAAGACTAGGGAAAACACAGGTCCTCTCCAGAAGGAAATGTGAGACCTGGTTGCCTGGGATAGCCAGAACATTGAGATACTCAGTGACTTTTTACCTCAGTCTTCCCCAACAAGTCCTCCAGTCACACTGCCCATGTCAGAGAAGGCAAAGGCAGTGACTGGGAGAATGAAATGTCCAAGTTCAGCCTATGCCTTGACATGAAAGGGTTTGTATTCCTTTCATGTCAGTTGCTCTGTTTGCTGCATACCAAGCAGAGATCCTCATTTTGTTGACTATAACACTGTAGAAATTCCTAAAATATTTGCAGTGATGTGTGTAAAATGTGGTGTTTTGCCCAAGTTAAGTATTCACTCTGAAGTATTTTATTGAGAATTTTGAGAAAGTTTGGCAAATGCACTATGAGTTACTTTAATGTATTTACATAAACTGTTAACATTTAAAGTCACAGTAAAAATTGTTTACTTTTATATCATTGGAAAGATGACTACTAATTAAACTGATGAGAACTGATGATGACTACTAATTAAACTCTTTGAAAACTTTTAATACTCATGAATGAATTAATTTTCCGTCTGCTTCCTGACTACCTTACAGGTTTTCTATCAAGATTTTTATACGTACACTAGCAGCAATATTGAGCACAATATGACTGTCATTGGAAAGATATTGACTGAAAAATATGACAGGTTATGCTGACCTTTGCTATATGGTAACTCCTGTCCCATGTAGACCATAAAGTCTGTGGTAGAGGCAATTTCCCAGGAAAAAGACTTTACATGTCCTTGTCATGGGCTTTTACCATTCTACAACAAATGAGGTAGGTATTGTATTTGTAGGTCTTCTCACATATCATCTGTTCCCAAAATATTAGTCCTTCAGTACAGTGAGAGCGGCAAGGTCCCTTAAAAAAGTAATGTGTGGCTTCAGTGCTGGAGAAGACTGAATGAAAATATTGTATATAAAAGTGATTGTAATCTATGAGAATTTACTTCTGCAGTATTTTAAAAATGCATAGTTTACTTTTGTAAAAGCTGTATATGGCTTTTAAGAGACAAACAAGCACTCAAGTCATTAGAGCATATGGCATTATGCTGGGGTCACCAGCAGGGATGAATGTTTCTTCATCCTGTGCAGAGACCTTTCCCACTTGAATTACCAAAGTGTCTAATGAAATGTGACAAATTGTTATCATTGGACCTGTGTTCAAGGAGGGCAAGGTGCTGTATCCCTGGATGGCAAAGCTGCTGCTGCTGTTCTGCTGATGACAGAGGACTGGTGAGCAGAGAAGCTCCTGTGTTGTATCACAAGGTGTTTGGTCATTGTTTCCTCAAGGGCTTGCATATTGGGTCTTTCTCTTTTCCCCAATCTGTCTTGCATTATCGTTTCTCATCCCTTCTCATCCTTTTGCTAAGCTCTTTGTGTTCTTACATCTTCAGGCTTCCAGTCCTAGTTTTTTTCACCCAGACATTTACAGATTTCCACCTTTCTAATCTCGTTCTTACCAAGAGGTCTTGCTCTCTCTCTCCCTTCCCTCATCAGCTCAGCTTCCCCCACTTCCTCTCCATATTCAGTGCAAATGCCATTTCATTTTTGATTCCACCATCATCTTGATTTTCAATTTTCCTCCTTCTTCTTAAGTTTTCTGGAAAAGTTTCCTTTCCTCCTTTCAATTTTTCTCTCCTCCTGCATTTCCAGTCATGTGGAATCATAAGCCAGTTTAAGAAACAAGGTACAATAGGTTGAGGCTATAAGGATATAAGGAAATAAGTGACTTCTGTTCAAACTTTTGTGTCCCCCAAATTATCTTCCAGCAAAGCCTACAGCAGCACCCAGCAGTCCAGGGCTACAATGGCAGAGAAAGTCCCAAGGATCTTGAGTTTGTCAAGTGACAAATTTATGTAGAGTCTTCACTGACTGCTGGCATTTACAAGGAGGGAAAGGGAAATGTGAACTGAATATGTAACTTGGACAGTCCACTGAAGCATTATAAAAAAATCACCCTAAACTACCTATAAATTGCAGGTGAAATTTTGCCTCAGTTCAAGTTTGGATAAGTTGGCTGAAAATCATCTTTTGGAAATAGGGGTCAAAATTAATACCAGTGCTATAAAATTCTCCACTTAGTCAGAAAAGGGAGTGTATTAAGCATTGATACAGTGCTGAGAGAAAGAAGGCTCTGATTTATAAACTGTTTATAAACAACAGCAAAATGCAGATAATCGGAAGGAGAATAGGAGCGAGAATTGATATGTGTTAAGTGACTGCAATTTTTAGGAAAATATGTTTGTGCAATCTGTGAAAGAAATATTGGAACAATTATATACTGGAACCTAAGGGAGAAAATGAACAATTGATCCTAACTGGTAGAACTGTGCATTTAAAAATGACATTTTATTCAGCCTTTATGAAAAACTGTATCACCAAAATGTATCAAAATTAATAAGAAGAAAGGAAAGGGGAACTAAAACAAACCAAGAAAAAGCAAAGACAATATGAATGTGTAAGTTGGATTGTAGGAAAATGCACCGAAAGTGGAACAAAGAAAGCTGATTTATTAAGAACATTTTCCCCATAAACTTGGTATCACAATTTGTTATGGATGAATGTTCGGGGGGTGGGGGGGATTTTTATAATACATAATGTTCCTGTTCTTTTGAAAAGACAATTTTTAAAAAATATCTAGAATTTCCTCAAAGGGAATAAATAAAAAAAGTATAGTTCAAGCATTTCCTGCTCTTGTGTTGATGTTTCAAGGATAGATGCATTAAGCATTCTTCTCTTTTCATATATGCATACATATGTCCCCAACGACAATTTCAAGTTACCGAGTCAGTTAATGATCCAGTTTCTTATAGGAAAACCTTCTTTTAAAGTTGTTTTATTTTGTATTCATTGAGGTCACACTGTGTCTCTCATATTTGCCAGCAGCTCTCATTCATGTCATAGGCAGTTTAACAAGCTTAAGCTCCAATAGCATCTTCTGGTCCCAAATGCCTTCTGACAGAGCACAGTATACACAAAGCTACCAAGCTCTGCTGCATATGAAATTAGCAATACACATTGGAGTAGATAACTCTATAAAAGGAGATAATAATTGCAGATGTACAGTAACAGTGGAAACCTGATGAAGAAATTGGGAATGTGAACTCATGCAGTACTGTCTCCTTAATGGATTCTACATGTTTTAGACAGTCCTGCTTTTCTCAAAGAACAAAAGTGAAGATGTAGCTGAATCAATAGATATAAATAAATTTGGGTCTTCTAAAGTGTCTACTTGCACGTTTCCTTGCAGGCAGACAACATTACCTCTGAGGTTTATTGAATATTTGTGACATATGGCATTACCTTCTCTACGATGTACCCAAGAAAGGGGAAAGTAATCCTTCTTCTTTTGTGCTTCTTTCCTTTGCACTTTACAGGATCAAGGCATCTGTTAACTTTAATGGGAGTCTTTAGTATGCAAGTGTTATTAGTTTGAAACCAGGGTGAAAGGTATTACAAGGTTTTGTGAATTTTAGTCAGAGATGGATGGAGAGATCCTGCAGAGCAGATTGAACTGTCCATTTATTTTTTTCAGGCTTTAGGACATGGCATTCTTCAAGACTTTTTGAGATTTCTAATATTTGTTTGTTTGATATCTATGCAACCGAAATCATTCACACAAAAAAACACATGTTTTGCTGCAAAATCAAGTAGCTGGGAATGAGGAAATGTCTGAAAGGATGTTTTCTGCACAACCTAACTCTTTTATCCTCTTCCATCTACCTGCCTTCCTGTCTGGATATGCATTTGGAGACAAGGTCAGTACTGGGCACAGGTAAATATGTGGTTTCCTGTAGAGGAAAAATTGCAATGAAATATCCCTTGGAAAGGCTATATTGGGATCCTATGAAGAGTCTTTATCTTTGTTGACTATATAATTTCTGTCTCTTTTCCAAAGAAGCTCAGATCATCTCTCAGAGCAGTATTTGCTGTTGAGCAGTCAGGCAGCCTCTTGACTGCTGCACAGCCTCACACACAGTCAGCCTTGCTGCTGCTGAGGGAGAATAAAGCAGTTCTGTGTGTTTCTGGGAAAGGAGAGATTGCTCCCCAACTGTCATTTGCCATTTCTTCCCACATCCCATTTCACATCCTGTGGAGGGGTCTGTCTTGGCCCTCTGCTATGGGGTCCCTTTCTGATGCAGAAGCAGCCTGGAGAGCACAGGTAGCTAAGTCAGTATTTGGGGACAGGAGATGATGAAAGATCAGATCACCTGTAATCAGTAATCAAAGGTTCATGAGAGATGTTAGAGAGCTCACCCCCCAACTCTTTCCTTTTCACAGTTTTTTCTTCACCTCACTGCCAAAATTCTGCTGACATTTTGCACAGAGCTCCTTATCCCTCCTAAACAAATAGACAAGCAAATTCAAACCTCACTAATGCTTTTTGGCCTCCTGCGGTCCTTCCTTCTACTAGTAGTTAGCCTATGAGATTAACTGTGCTTTAAAAATGAATCAGGTTTGTGTAGTGCGTGATGGTCTGGTTTAGTCCTTTTTAAAAGCAAAGCAAACTCAAACAGAGCCAAGAGCAAAAAGTCAGCTCTTTCACAGTTGGCCACTAACTGTGAGTTAGTGTCATGTTTCTCTGTGCTCAGCATGAAATATCCAGGAACAGATCTGTGGAAGCCTTGAGCACACAACTGTGTCTGAAATCACTGGAAGTTGTGCTTCGAACAAACAAGGTCCTATGAAATGCTAAGTGTTCAGAAGGATGATAGCTTAATGTTTAATGCTAAATTAAATGTACCACATTAGTGAATGCGTTTGACCGTTTTAGCTTTTACTTATTTGGGCCTTAGTTCCCAGGGGGTAAAGCAAAAATAAGACCAGCTTAGGAATAGGAAAGTTGAATGTGGAAGGTTTATTCAAGGAGGAAAAAGAGTGTTTGCTCAAGGAAGTTTTCAGTGCTAGGAAAACTAGACCTGGGAAAATATCAGTGTGGGAAGATTCCATTTATTACACCTATAGATCTTTATTCTTTGCCTGTTTTGAGAAGTAGGATTCCTGTGTAGAGATAACACTTTCTCACAGACATGCTGTAAGGGCCCTTCTGGGAGAGAGAGGACCCGTAAAAGGACAGGGAAGACCACAGCCTTGAAGTTATGAATGTGCAAAAGGTGAAAAAAAAAAAAAAGCAGCAGAAAACAGGCCTGCTTGTGCTCTTTTTGCCTGCTGCATGAATTAACAGCATATTTGAGTTTCCAGCTTCAAAATAAATTTTTCCTTAATACCTTAGCCATGGGCTCAGTCCTTTGGGCTACCCATGTGTGCATCAATTCTTACACCAGGTAATTGGGAGTGTGGTTAAATTAAATAATTAAGACCTCTAAAGGGCTAGGTTTGTGATAGAGAAGACTAAGCAAAAGCCATGCTGAGGGCAATGATTTAGTGTGCGAACACTAACTGGCCCTTTTTTTCAACTATTATTTCTCCACTCAAAACCCAATCCTTCTTTTTATGATGTGGAAAATGTTTTCTTCACTGAGCTCTTAGAAGCCTATTTAAACGCTCTTTATTGAATCATGCTTAGACCAGGCACCTAATACAGTTGGTTCAAGTTTAGAAAAAATGAAACAGAATGGGAAGCAGGGTTGGACAGGCAAGTATCAGAGAATGCCAGCTGTACCTGTCAGAAATGGATTTGACTAGATTGTCTTTAAGGCCCCTTGCAATCCAAATCATTCTGTGATCCTGTGAAATGTTGTTATTTTGCCTTACATACCTGTAGACTAATGCCATTATTGAAGAATCCAGAACTGTATGCCTGTGAATTTATAAATACACCATTCCTAAACCTTTATGGATGCTGGGATCTTAGCAGAGGTAGGACCTGGACTCTCACAAGCAGTTTAACATAGATGAAATTCGCTGTGGTGCAGAAGCAGGAACTTCTTGCCAAACTGCTCATCTGGCTCTGCTGACCTTGCGTTAGGGCAAGTTCCAGGCTGTGTGCAGTACAAGGTCTCAACAGATGGAGAGTTTAACTCCTCATCCTCTAATTAGTATAAAAGAGTTACTTGTTATCATCTAACAACCTCAGCCCTGATATCAGTATTCCCACACTAATACAAGAAACAGCTTTCATTCATTGGATTGTAATCAGTGTATTGACAGTGACTCTGGAATTTTCACTTATCTAATTTTCAGACTCACTTAATTGTCAGCTTTATTTCTCAGGCGGCTGCTCTTTGATAAGCACTGTAAGATATATAAGCTTTACCTGACAGTCCAGAGACATAAAACGATAGGATCTTCACTGCTGTGTTCTATTTCTAAAGGAGAAGTTAAACTTCTTTCCATGAATTATGGTTGCCAGACCATACAGTAGGGACTGCTAAAACTTTATGGCCTTGAAATTGTCACTCAGCAGTTTTGCTAATCTTAACAGCCATTCACAACCAGATAATAAAACACAATATGCTCAGAAAATCTATAAAATTTGGGGCAAATCTTGCCACCTGATCTGAGAACTTTTCATGTTGAGCCTGATGTTTGCTGTTAGTAGGTTCACGGAAGCTTGCAGAACTAATCCTGCTATTTAGAATTTATTCCTGTCAACACCAATTTCCCTGTAAATCCACTGACACTGACAAAGGCAAAGACAAGTATGGCTCTACTAAAACATAACGATTGCTAGTTGGGGTGGGGAGGGTTGGACATTGCTCATCTTTAGTACTTTAAAATCATAAATGCATCTAGAGTTAAGTAACAGGATAGTCAATTCCAGAGTCATACCAATTACCCTCATTCTTCACCTGAAGCAGCAGGTATTCTGCTTATTTATCAAAGAAATAATAAAAACTCATCCCTCTTGCAAATCTAGTTTCAAATGTTGAACAAATTGTCAAATTACTTCATAAAGAAATGTGTAATCAACAACCTATTTAAAAAAAAACCCCAAACATGTCATGTTGGATAAATTGCAGAAATTATTTTGAAAAGTGCACAACTAGACCACAACATCTGTACCTCTCTTGAGGCTAATAGCATGTGGCCTCTGATTAGCATTTAAGCAGTTTTTTTGAGGTAAAAAGGAGCAGCTGATGGAAAACCACATTCCCCATGCAGTGTTCTCTGATTTCATCCACTGTTCCAGATGACTTAGCTTGTAAACAGAATTTTAAGTAAAGGAAGGGTACTATGACCATACCTTAAAAGTTTCTTTTTTCTTACAGCCAATTTCAGAATGGTTTAATGCACTGCTGCTTTGTAAAATAGCCTTCTGAATTAATTTGTAAAGCCTTAGGGTAGCTGTATTTTACAGCTTCAAAAATAACTTTGAAGGAACACTGTGAATCTGCTGTGGATAGGAGTAGAGTGTTATTGGAAAATCCCATTGTTGCCCAGTGGAAATTACTAGGTTTCCCACACTTAATTTTCACCGAGAAAAATGGGTAGTTTAAACCATCCAGTTGAAGGAAAAAGCTGAACTAACGCTGTTCTTTTAGCTTGGATTTAATCTCTCATGGGCAACTCCTCTTAGATCTTGCTGGACTTGAGACAGATCTGCAAGGAGAATAATTACGTTCACTGAGCAGTGAGTTCAAGGTAAGTGAGTTGAAGTCACTTGGACTCACCTGACTTAGCTTGCCCACGTGCCACAAACACCATTTGCACATTATAGGAAGCTGACTGTTTTTAGAATTGTATCTCCATTTGCTTTAAGAATAAAACAATATTGTTTTGATATTGGTGAAAACTTAAAGATTGCTTTCCAGTGCTTCTATTATAGAAATACTTTGCATGTGTTTGTAGTGAACAATGTCGACAGACTCTTGGAGCCTGAATTCATGTTCAATCATTTTCAAAGCAACCTCATCACTGTGCCTGGTTCAGGAAGCCCTTACTGCCCACATAGACTGTAAACAGTGTTGTGATTAACTGAGCACAGGCATTTTACCAGCTAGTGGCTTGTGTCCTGTCTACCATAAGTGCACAAACTTAAAAAGTGTAGTGGGACATGTAATATGTTTGTCTGAAATAGCTTTCCATAAGCTTCTTAGGGATCCTTCCCTTTACATTCCCAACTGACTTTCATTTTGAAGACAGCTAGTATCTGGTAACCTCTGGTGACCACAGACTGGGGAACAAGTTGTAGACCATACATCAAAGTACATCACTGATCTCTGCTGTTGTTTTAGAACCTGCAGAGAACAATTTTTTGAGACAGCTAATCTCACAAGATTTTCTAAGGGTGAGCCAACCTACTTCAAACTGCATTTATAAGCAGATTAAAGTACTGCTGAGTCACAACATACTTGCACATGACAAAAGTCACTTCATCAAGCACACCACCAAACAGTTGCTGTGACTTCTGGAAAGCGTTATAGAGTGTGAAGTCACATCTGTTCAAATAGTTTAAGCCAAAGCTCATAAAAGCACAGAGAGCCACCAAGTTTTATAAACCCTTGGCTACCTACTCAGATACATAAAAAGCCTGGACAGCGGTGGTTCCAGCCTCAGAAATAGAAAAGAACTTTCGGAAACTAAATAGTACATTATTTATAACCAATGCTGTAAGAAGGGCGCAGACCCTCAGAAGGGTTCTCTGTCCCAACGGAGATGGAGAACACTACAAACAGATGCAATGTAATTCTGTGTCTTATTCTGAAGCTAAATATGGCACGCAGATGTCGCAGGTTCTTGCCCATGACTTTGTAAAAACAGATGTCTCATTCTAGAAATTTAGACATTTTTAGTAAAAAAACCTACCTTAAGGACAAGTTTGGGTTGTACTGTGAAGATGAACATTCTGAAGCATTACTTTCAAACACGTTTGAATGTTTTTCAATTAAAGTTTTTCTTTAGGGATCATCTCAGGTTTGAAGTACTATATAGTGAACATATATGATGGATTTTTTTAATCTTTCAAGAAAATTTATCATGCCAACAAACCAAGAATGATATGTAGAAAAAATGAGATAGTCTGCCTTTTATAACCAAAAGGAGCTGTCCAATATTAGAAAACAAACCTCATCAAATTTCTGCAAAAAAATTTCTCTATTCTTTTTTTTTTTTAATTGTAATATTTCCCATAAAAAGATGTGTACAAAACTTTCTTTTAAAGCAAAGCTATGAATGACTCATTGCAAAATAGAGGAATGTTAAATAACATCATTGTTAAATCTGCATTTTATTGACATTTTAGGCTTTATATCCATATATTATCAATTTTGGTTCATAGCCATTGCTTACTGGATAGAGATTTATGTCAGTGTTCTGATCCATGGTTTAGTATGGATGTACAATTACATGACTCTTATTCATTTCTAGGGAAATTGTAAAATGTGACCTTTCCTTTGACTGAGAAAGTATCTTTCCGAAAATCAAATAGTTAAAACTGGTCTCTTATAATGATATTCAACACAGTTTACACAAAATATTTTGGCATAATTGTATTAATGATTTCTTCTGAAAAAATGTTTCACTTGCATTCAAACCTGTTTTTTTCTCCTTGTTGAAGAACATTTTTTGTTTTACTTTTCCCCATCTCTTTTTATGTTAGTTTTTAGTTTTTCTCTTTCTTCAGTTGCTTTCCTGTTTGTGGGAGCCATGGCTATTTTAAAGAAACACACAAGCTGTTTGCTGTGACTGGCAGTGGTCTTTTGTTTTACAGTTGTGTGTATTTTTGAACAAAGAGAGAATATGATAGAAGTATTATTCTACACTATGTCTGTTTCTACTTTTTAGAAAGATCTGCTATGAGCTCAGAACACCCTACTGCAATTAGCATGAGGGATTCTTTATTTTAATAGGGACATAAGCAATTTAATAATATGAAAAAAATATCTTTTTATTCCTTATCCTCTCCACTTATCATATCCTAGGCACTTCAGTGTAAAAAACCCCAACAAAACAAACCAAACCCAACCAAACAAAAGGTAATGTAGTTTTTTTCTTGGATGGTTCCTCCATCCCTCCCACCTTCCCTCCCTCCCTCCCTCTTTCCCTCCCTCCTTCCCGCCTTCCTTCTGTCTTTCCCTCCTTCCTTCCCTCCTATAGCAAAATCCAGTTTGAGAAGTAGTTTAATCAACCCCCGAGGAGCCTACATGTGGATGTTGCATCCTGATCTGTCAGGAACCTGCAGCAGCAAAATTCTTCTGTTTTATTCATCAATTATTTTCAAGTCCAAAATAGCTTCTTGAGGCTTTTTTTGTTTTAAATGGGAAAGAAAATGGGTGAGATGCAGTAAAGCCAAGTTTCCATAAGACACATGCACTGTGTCTGAAAGTTGTGCTGCCTTGAAGCAGTACCTCTGCTCAGGTTTAAGTACAGTAACACTGAGAGCTGCTGTGTTATCTACAGGCAGAATAAGAGGAAGCTGTGCTGTTGGGAAAAAAAGGCTGAATATAGGGCTGTGTGTCCATGTTAGGCACTGGACAACTGAGAACGTGGTTGAGGAGGAAGCATAGGTGATGATCCATTGTTAACTGATGACTTATGGTTTTTGTCCAATCCTGGAAGAATGGAGAGGATCTGAGAGCCAGTAGGGAAGACAATGTGAGATGGGGACACATGTCCTGCTGTCTGGGTGGGACAGTGTTGGTGGCAAGGGGAAGCATTTGGGAGCAGTGCAGACTGTTTCCTTTTAAAGACCTATGTGATCACCATGAGCATGGAGAAGTGAATGTTTCCTTTGTAGTAACTCCACTTTTTAGCACAGTGTCTTCAGACGCAGAGATGAGACCTTGTGAATAAACCCCACAGCAAACTTCCTTTAATAATGTACTAAACTTGCAATATTTTCCTTTTCGAGTATGTGTATTTGCTCACGTGTATATTTTCAGAGCTTGCAACCTGGGGAAATTATGACTAAATGTAATTAAGCATCATAGTACTGCCACTATAACCCACAGACTTGCTGGTACCATTTTTAATTTACTCTACTTTGAGATGAACATTTGTTCCTTTCCATCACACTGACAGTGCAGTGGTGGACACAATATCTGTGTCTTTTGGTTGTCTCTGAAATTAGTATGGCATCCCACACACAGCACCTCTGGAGAAGCTTTGTATTAAGTGCTTGACTTGAATATCGTGCAGCACAATGTTGTGGGTACTATTAAAAAGACAAAGAGTACGCTGTGGCATTGAACCTTCTCAGTAAATGCCATCAGTGAGGGTTCGCATTGTAAATGCTCCAGACTTATAACGATCAGAATTAATCCGTTGCTGAGAAAGGTGATTGTAAGAATAAGGCTGACTCACAAATGTAAAAAAATTTGGCCTGTGATGTGGACAAGTCTCACTGTGACTAACCTTTTTCAGAGACCAAGAACCAAAACCAGAGACTTCTGCCTTGTTTGTGTTTTTTGTTTGTTTTGTTGTTTGTTTGGTTTTTTGGTTTGCTTGTTTGTTTAAATAAGGAATGTTCTTTGTTTTCTTATCAGCGATTTTAAATTCCATCTACTAATCTATACTGATGAATAGCACCTTCTAACAGTTACAGATGAAAAGCCGGGGCTTCAGGTATTAGAACAGGTTGATAACCTTAAACACTTCAGAAGGGAGCATTGTGAGACAATCTTTCTTCTGGCATGTGCAAAGGAACATTTTCTGATTCAGGGAGAGCCACTCGCTGCAGGTCTGATCCTTTCCCTCTGAATTCCAGCTGCAGAATGCAGCATCCTGCTTTCACAGGGCACTGACAACTCTGTGTGGATAAGTGATGGATAAGAAAGAAGGTACCCCCATGGGTAGCTTACAATGTAATAATCCGTTCCAGTGTCCATTATAACAGATGCTTCAGAGAATGATGCTAATTTTATTCTAAGGAGGGGCAGAGAAAGGAAAACATGGGTGTGACCTGCACCTGTCATTGCAACTCTAATTAGTCAGCCAATACTCTACTCTATAAGTACAAGGCACCTCATAGTCTCTCTACATAGCACCATGTGAAGCAGGTAGTATTGTTTCTAGGATATTGTGTTTCACACACAACAGGGATGTGAAAGAGAACTGATAGACAACCTGAGTGCAGACATAGGTATAAAGCTCAGTGTGATTCACTGTGGTTATTTTGGGAGTTATGAAGTGTACTATGGCTGTATACAGCACTCTGAATACTGTGCTGAGGGTAAGCAGGTCATCTGTTGCTCTTCAAACTCCCATCTTTTTACTGTGGCATTTCCTGAGCACTGTTTGTGATGCATTCTTCCTTTATTGTCCCCACTTTTCACGCTCTTCCGGGACACGTTGTGTGTGGAACTGGTTATGACTGCTATAATCTCTAAAGTCTTTGAGTTTTGCAATAGACTCTGGTATCATTAAAGACATCCTTTCACTGGCCTCCTGCCATGCTTTTCAAGGAAGCACAAAGATGAGAAAGGTTAGTACTTCAGTACAGATAATAGCTAAATGTGTCTGAAAGGAATTGAAGGGTTTGTGCCTTTGCACAATGGTTATGTCCTTTCTGTGCTAGAGTGGCAGTGCTCTTGCATTCTGATATCCCAGGAGCCTGCAGCAGGCAAGATTCTCTACTTTATAAATAAATTCTTTTTGAATCCAAGATAGATGAAATCACAGGATTTGCTTCCTGAAGTTTAAATAATTTCTGATTGTCCCACAATCACATTTCTCATTTTCTTGCTGCTTTATTCTTACAGCACAATCTAGATTTTTATCTGTTTCAAGAATATTACTCCTGACTCCCTATATTTAGGGGTTCTGATTATGACAGTTGCTTCAGTTAAATCAGCCAAAACCCTCAGACCTTGCCAGAATACATATGGCCACACCGTCTTTCTGTAATGTGTATTTCCTGAGGTATCCTTGGATTCCTTGAGTCAGGATAATTAGTACTTTTTATCAACTGAATCTCTGGTATGTTTTGTGGTTCAAAAAAAGGACTAAAAATGTTCTATTTGTTTCCCTGTTTATAGGACTGTTATTTGACTCTGTTTCTATTTGGCTGCATTTTATTGTCATGTTTGTGACACACAGTTGGCTGGGCCTTTTATAGAGCTTTCAGTATAGGAATGATATTGAAGTGTTCATTAAAATGTTTGTTTCTAGGGACACATGCTGCCAACTCTTCTCAACTGTGAATCTCTGCATTTCTGTTTTGCTTGGCAAGTCCTATCTTACTCTCTTAAAGTAAGAAGAGACTCTGTCTCAGAATGAGGCCAACGGACACTAAAAATTATCAGTATTCAGATCGTGGAGTTTCCTTTCAGCTGATGGGAGCATCCTGAGCATCCACAGCCTTGAGACCTTGACTTTTAAGCGCCTTCACCTACCAGCCTTTAACTTTGCACTTTTCCCTACTGCACCTTTTTTTCCTTCACTGGAAAAAAAACATGTCAGGGAATGAGTTTTGATTAAATAAAAGACCTCTAGTTAAGCTTACTTCCATTGAGATCTAAATCCTCTGCACCAAAGATAAAAAGGTCAAATCTTTGTGCAGCACGGGTTGAATGAACTGTATCTCCTACCTACATCATATTACAGGACTTAATACTTTCTTGAAAGTTTGTGCTCTCTGTAGGTCTCCTAGGCTTACAGTGGTCAGTTGACACATGTGAAGACTGCTTCATATCCCTTTGCCAGATTGTCTTTGTCAAAACGCTAAAGAGTTAGGTAAAAATAGTCTAAGTCTGCAGGAATTCTAAGTTGACCAGGGTAATTGTGTCTATGTTTTTACCTGAAAGAGATCAGATAGAAGCAGAAAATTAACTTGGAATCTCAGAAACTAGGTTTTACATGAACTAGACCAGTGGAGAACTAATTAAAGCATCACTCAGGGCATTGACTAAAGCAAAGAAAAGAGTTTGTACATCAGTTAATTGTCAAACAGCTTCTTCCTCTTTAGGGTTGTTCTTAACAGCTCCCAAGGTCTCACACATGAAATGAATTCTGCACAGTTGTCTGTAATCCTAAGGGCAAGTCTTTCCATGATTTCTAAGAGGACAGGTGGTTTCCTCACTGCCAACAGTCTCCATCTCCTGTGTGTTTGCATGCACCTCTCTCTTCTGCCTGTCTCTGTCCCTGAGAAGCTGCTTGGTCTTGGAATGCCTGCTGTTTTCACTACAGGCAAACTCTTACACCCTGTCCATAACACAGCTGCCAGGACAAAGCTTCCTCCCTACTATCCAGCTGCACCATGCAGAAAACATGGTATAGAACTGAGCAAATGATGAACAAATTAACCAAACACCATGCATGACAGATCCCAAGGGCCCAATCCGGAAGATTTACATAGGTTAAAAAAAACATTGGTTTTACAGGTTGCATGGGCTGGCAGGATGAGACTTATCTTCTTTTAAAGTAGTATCTCTCTGGAGAAATATAATATGCATTCCCACCTGCACTGAATGTTTGGACAGAAAACAGAACAGAAAAAAACCCTGTTAGCAGTAAAATAACATGCAATTTTCCTCTGTGTTACTAAAGTAACTCAAAAGCACACCAGTGATAAGATGTATTATCTACTTGTTGCTTATTAGACAGACAATTTGCTTCTTGAGAGATAAAAAGTGCCTTCTGTTTAAGGGTTTTTCAAGGCTGCAGTCCTCAAGCTGACTGTGTCATGCTGCAGTGCTCCCAGACTAACCATGTCCTGGTGAAAAGATATATCCCATACTGGTCACCCATTGAGAGGTAACTAATAGGTTGCTGATGTTTGTTATAAGATCTTAGATGACACCATCCAGCATAAAATAGGTTTCTATTCTCAAGGAAAATGCAGGGTAGATTGTGTAATGCTGTTTTTCTCTCTCTTCTCTAATGTTTGTTATTGATTTCAATTTAAAAAGAAGCTGTGAATATTTTGAAAATAGTAACTCCCTGCCAAAATTACTATTGACAAAAGGCTTCAGAAAGTGAACAACCACAATTCAGAAGATACAGACTGCATGGGGTCAAAGGTTTAGAGCAAACTAGATAATGATTTTTTCCAGACCATTGAAGATTTTTTCCCTTTCTTTTTGCTAAGTAATAGCCTATTAGAGATGCACTAAAGCGCTGAAGCATTGGACAACTAATCATACTGACTGACAAGGCAAAGTATATGCTTGACAACTACCATTCAGTAATACAGCTTAAAGTTAAATTATATGTTTTGAAAAACAGCATTTCCTTCAGGACTTTTTAATCCATTAAACCTTCTGTCACAAAATATCACTGATGCCAAGAATTTACTAGGTATAAAAAATTATGGAGCACTTATGTGGATGAAGAGAACATCCATACTCATATTAGACTGGACCAAGATTATTATTATTTTTTTATTAGGAATGTGACAGTTGATCATCTAGTTAAGTCAATGAACACAGATCAGGACTATAAGATCTTGTCCGGAGAATAAAAAGGCCACCAACTTTATGGAGCAGAGGTAAAAACACCAGCACAGCTGTTTACTGTAGGATTTCTTGCAACTTCCTGCCAGGAACCTAGCATTAGCCAGGTTTAAGAGAAGGGGAATGCATTACTTGCAAACCATTTCAGGAAGCAGAAAGTCGTAAGTATTGCACCTTGACTTTCATGACTCTCTTGACAGACTCTATTATTAAGATTTGTAATTTTCTTCCCCTCTTCTGTTCCTGTCCTCCAGTTTTCCTTCATTAATTTCTCTTAGCAATGTGTGTGAAACTATTTTGAAATATATTCAGGTTATTTCTTGCCTGTAATATGTGAAATTCTCACTTCTTGTATTCTTTGTTTTATCATTTGCTCAAATATTGGCTTGTTTCCCTAATTCTAAGTTTACCTGCTGCTATTGCTTAGTTTTTCAAAATGTCTAAAAACATTTACTAATTTTACATCTTCTGATCTTAGACTAGCTTTCCTTTTTCTGAGAAAATTCATGTTGTTTTTCTGTGACTGCTCTAGGCAAAGATTTGATTCAATCACTAGTTTTGAAAGGATTTAGCAGAGGAGAAATGAAACTGAATATTCTTAAATTTTCCTAAATGTAATGATATATCATCCTCTTTCCTCATTGTTATTCTCATGTGACATCCTTGCATTGATAGTGGTAATAGCACTTGTTAGTACACAATGTTCCTGTTAGCTTACTATGGCTAATAAGCTGCAATTTTATGGTTAATATATTGAGTGTCTGTATAGCTCCTGTGGGTTATTCAAGCCTCTTCTATCACACACACAAGGAATTGAGGCTGCCTGTGTGTTTTCCTGGTAGATAAACATTCTTCTGTTGTTATCTTTCTCAGAATCTCTACAAAATCGCTGTTTAGGGGATGAATTTTGTCTACTGTACTTGCTATTGCAAACTGCAGTAGTGCTAGTCCAGGTGCCCCAAAACAGTGAGCTGGAATATTGGGATTTGGTGTCAAACATAGAACAGAATCCCAGCTGAACCAAGTATCTTACTAGTGTGGCCGTTTGACCCTGGCTGAACACCTGGTGTCCACCCAACCTGCTTCAGGCTCCCCTCCCTCTTTCCCAGAGAGAAAGAAAAAAAAGGGCTGGGAAATGAAAAAATATCAAATATATCTGTTAGAAGACCCCATGAAACATCTTTCTTAATGAAGACTACCACTGAAATAAAGTGATAATGCAGTGGCATCAAAGGTGGTTAGGTACTGAAATTGAGACTTTTATTTCTGGTTGAATAAAATCAGTGACAAATTGGTTTAGAACAAGGCAGTTGCCCTAACTTTACACCCTCAGAAGATTCCCATGGCACATACTTTTTGCCTCTTTGTTTAAAAGATTTGGACTAGATGAGGAGATTGGACTAGATGATCATTAAATATTCCTTTGAATTCCAACTATTCAATGATTCTATGATACCCTGCACTCAGTGGGTACATTTGCTGACACATACAGAGCATACTGCATAGTCTGCATGTCCTGTAAAGCTATGGCACAAGGAATTTTTTTTGCCAAGTTTGGTTCCAACTTGATGTGGTGTCCTCAAAGCAGAGCGTCTTACTAGACATGCTATGCAGATTTAGCACTGATCCTTGAGCTATCTTGTGCTGTATAGCAATGTTGTGTGTAATGGGAATATTATGTTGGAAGGAAAAGACATAGTCTGATTTTAATAACATCTCCAATGTTTAGTTAAAATATGGGTCAAAGGGAGCCAGAAATAGAGGAAATGGATGAACAGAAAGTGGTTAGTGAAGCACATAGATGTCAGCTTTTCTTCTTATGGACCTCTGTCAAGTTGCAATTGTGCTGTGTGTGAATGAAAAGGAACTGCATGGGGTTATGGAGGGAGAGTAAATTAGCACATGGAGCAGAGTTTTTCCTTATATCTTTGGGTGATTTTCACAGTGTTCAAGAGGATGAATTGAGCAAAAATCAATCTCTCACCTGTGTTGCATCTGTTTGGCATTCAGCAAACTGCACAATATCTGTTTAAGAGACATGATGGAAAATGGAAGCTTTGGTCCCCTCAGTTTTCTTGTACACTGAGCTGCTCAGGTCGGCATATGTATGCATTGGAGAAGATCCAGCCAGAACTGTGCTTGCAGTGTCTCATAGAGTTGTGTCTTAAAGCAAGTCAGTCTTGCTGCTGCAGAAGATGAGGTATTTAAATTACGTGAGTATACATTTGTGCCTTGTGTTAGAGAAAGAAGGGCCGTCTTTTTCTAAATCAGTCAAGCTGGTGGAGCATTTTCTAAGGAAAGACTGTTTTTTAAAATTACTTAAGATTGACAACTACTTAGACTTGCAGTTCATTTGACAATGTGGTTCATCACAGCCAGATTGCTCTCTCTGCAGTACTAAATACCATCTCCAAAACAGGACATTTCCATGCATCTCAAATCTTCATTTCCTTGCTTCTATGTTTCTCTAGAATAATTTGATTCATTTCTGCAGTGTGTTAGGTTAAACTCACTGAGAGAAATTATCTGAAAATTTTCAAAGTGTCGTCTTCCTGTGGGTGCTCTCGTGGAAGACAAATATTTTCTTCCCAAAAATCTTGGCTCTGTAACCTTGAAATGGCCCCCTCCCACTTTAGACAGAGTTTTAGTATGATTTGATAGATCTCACTGATAAAAAGATGTCAGTGGTTAGCTCCAGTAATAAATGACAGCTTTCTGTGAGTGTTTCCAAGTAAACTTCTACCAAAGGGTTATATTTAGTGAAAAGCCACCATTACTTGTATTTTTTTCTGAGAACTGAAAGAAAAAAAAATCATTTTGATGATGACCTGAAGCATTAAGAGATCTGTGACAGTAGCATGTCGAAGAATGACAAAGAAAAACAAACCTATTGACAGAAGAAAGTCAATATCAGTGCTGAACCTGGAACGAGAGATTTAAAAATTGAAGTTGAAATCTAGTATAAGAAGACAAAACTAAACTCATCTAAAGTAATCAGGACTGAGCCCTAACAAGTGTTTCTGTGATGTTTTGTTTAAATTAGTGGATAAGCACAGAAGAAAAGTGTTGTGGGGATTTTTAATCCAGCTTTATGAGTTTTAGCTTTCTTGCAGATGTGAAAAATGAGAATAATAATTAAAAAAAAAAACCCTATTATTCTTTGCAAATGAAAAATGTACAGAAGATCCATTTTAAGGGAAATAAAAGATTCCTGCTGCTCACTCTGTATGTATGGGTGTCTTTGCGTGCGTGTGTCGCTCTTGGAAAAATATGAAAAAATATTAATGCGATCTAGAGTGCAACTTCTAACTTCTCAGCCTAAGTATTAGGTATAATTTTATTTGCATCATCTCTTTCTTGATATTTATGGGCTGAAAAGGTCAGAGATGAAAAACTTAGATTAGAAAAAAATATACATTAGTAGAAAGTAGAATTTTCCCTTTTCCTTTTTACATCATATAGCACATTTTTTTGCTTTTGTTTTGTTTGGGGTTTTTTTGGAGGGGCGAGTGGGTTTGGTTTTTTTCTTTCTCATTTTTGCTGTGTTTTCATGTGCAGATGCTTTCATTGGTGGTCTAAAATCTATTAGGAATTTAAAGTGTTAGATTTGTTGTGTGTATAGCACATGGATCACAGCAATCTAAATCTATGAAAGAAACAGACAAGGCTGACATGTTCAAACAGACCCTATCTTAACAGCTTGGGAATCTCTGTATTGATGTGGCATGATTTTTGTTCAGTTATGTGTGAAGCATGAGAATAATTCTTTTTGGTATTGAGTAGAAATAAAGATCTTTCAAAAGCAGAGTTAACAGGACTGGTTTTAAAATGGGCTTTGACAACAGACAGGAGATATATATCTGTATTAGCACAGTGTCAAAGGTTCAAGGCAGTTGTGAGTGAGCTGGTTAATCTACACTTTTGATCCCTTCTGGTAAATTTCTTGAGACACTGTTATAGGTAGAATAGCTAAATGAGAAGGTTTGGCTTCCTCCTTGTAGCCTTTGGTGTTCTTTATTTACTCTCAAGAAGTAAAGCTGACTGTTTATTCATGAGGGAACCTGGAGGAATGCAGCTGTCCATGTAGGAAGCTCAGTAGCAGAAGGTGGACCATGGCGTATTGTATGATTGTCACAGGGGAGCCACTGAAGAAAGGCAGTTAAAGAAAGCCACTCACCATCCTGGTGTCAAAAAACCTTTTTATTAGTAGGTATATCTGCCCTGTCTTGTATAAAGTTTTTGAACATAAATTAGTAGAAAGTTTCAGCTAAATTAAGAAAACTTCACAAACAATTGTTAAACATCTTGTAAGTATTAGTTTTATTAATTTTGTTTGAATAAATATTGGTTAGCTACTTATTCAAGTATTGCATTGGATTAATTTGTATATTAGTCTGAATAAACTATTATCCTTGTCTGACACAAGTGTCAACTGATCCATCCCTCACCTTTGTCTCCTTTGATTTCATATTCATGGAAAATATGTAGAAAATGTTAGCAAGATTTTATTTAAAACTAACTTCAGTTTTAACCTATGGTAGGGCACTTTTTCTTATTGGTCACACTAACCACGTTTTACTTTTTCCTTGAGTAACCTTTACCTGTCAATCCACCCATTCTTTCTATATCAGGACATATACAGTGTGGGGGAACCCTCCATGAAGGACTGCCAGAACAACCAGGACACGTCCTTCCAGGATTGGATTGACCTAACAGTTAGATAGTGATTTATTGTATTAGATAGTTACTTCTCTTGTATTTGTATGTTAATTCCCCCTCCCTGGGTTACCTAGATACCCGATCCCCTTGCCTAGCCACTCCCAGCTTCCTCCCTCCTT
>JAWWEW010000112.1:83055054-83080806 GCA_035583185.1 Anabacerthia variegaticeps | reverse complement strand
CTTTATATAACTAACAACTCAATGTAGTCTGAAGAAAACTGTGGACCCACCCCCCGCCCCCCCCCCCCCAAAAAAAAAAAATGATATAATTGAGGGAAGAATCAAGAAGAATTCTCTTGCGGTAGTGAGTGATAGGATCCTGCTGTTGAACTCCACTATATCAGATCTGGCTAATTTTTCTGCAGAGAGAAATTAGCTATTAGAAATGTTATCCTTATGAGAAACATTAACTGCCAAAGCACTTTTTAGGTAATATATGTTATTGCTAATAATAAGGTCTAACACTTCTAGTTGTAACAAGATTATTCATTTTTTTTTTATTAATTTAACAATAATCCAAGAACAGTTGACCCTGTCTTGGGCCTACTTTAGCTAACCCATTCATCTATAATGTAACTATAAGCAAAAGAATTTGGATCAACTGACTACAACTTGATTAATTTTGATGGAAATCTGAACAGAAGGACTAACTCTGTCCAGATTTAAATTTTCAGAAGAAAGTTTTAAAAAAATAAGTCCGAAATAACTCAGCATTTGAATGCAGAAAAGGTCCAGCATTTCCCAAAGTCAAAGTGCTTGTACTATTAAGCAACTTCATCTCAGTCAAGGGAAGAATTTGCAGGCAAGGGCTCCAGAGGAATAAAAGAAGATATTAAAAATAATTAGAGCACATTTAGAGAATAAGAAAGTCTACGAACTATGACAGAAGATTGTCCAAGTTGCCCAGGAATGTAGAGACAAAATGAAATCACCAAATGATGATTTAGAGGAAGGGAAAAAGGAAAGGAGAGGAGGGAAGGAGGGAAAGAAAGATACAGAATGTAATGAGGAAACATAGATAATTTTGTTGGAGGAGGGTCAATATGGCTCTTAAAAAGCACTTCACAAATCCGTCAGTTTTTTGTAGTCACAGGCAATGTGATCAGGCAGAATACAGGTGACATCTGTTCTCCGAGTAGTGACTCAAAAAGACTCTCAAAGAAACTTCAGTGCTATTGCAATAACAGAGAGCATCACTACAAAGACAAGTACCTCATTAAAAATTAAGGGCTGGAATTGATGGTCAGCTTTCTCAGTGCAGCAAAATGCACAAAGTCATCTCTGATACAAAAAACAACAACCTATTGCAGAGTCACAGAAGGGCATTGTGAAACTGACTGACTGAGAGAAATAAAATTGTAGGTGGAACACAGAATAAATATATGCAAGATATGGAGAGAAAAAAGTGCCTGCTTTTTAATAGGTAGTTGTTGCGCCTGCTCTGTCTGTCACCATTTCAGAAAGAGGTCTTAGAATTACAACAGACTGTTCTTGTTAAAGTATTTATAGACCCAAAAAATCCAGCAGAAGTGCAAGTCTGGACAGTAGCAAATTACTGGCATTTACAGCTGTGGGTTCGGTGACTTACAGCCTTCCCTTTTCTCATCTTTACTTAAGCATTTTTACACAAACATTTTACACAATCCCACAAGCCCCTTCTGGAAGCCCATCAGAAATTCCTCAGAAGCCTCCTGGAATATGCCCTAATGCTTATTTTTCCATTCCTTATTAGTTACACCGTTCAGGGTAATTCTCATGGCTGTGCCCAAGCAGTTCCCTTGATGGCCATTAATCAGTGACTATAGAGCTCTGGTCTTCATTACTGTCCTCATGATCACCTCTTCTTATAACAATGTACAAGGAAAAGTATCATTATATGCTTGCATTTGTTTTGTACTTTTCTTTCTACATCTAGTGGCAATTATTTTGGGAGACAAGATACTGGGATAGAATGACATTTTCTTGAACCTATTATAGCTAATTTATGTAATTCTGTGGAAAATGAGGATTCACTTGGCTGAACTGACACTGAAAAACACCTCTTGTTACAGCTTCCAAAGGAATTCATGTATTAAATTAGTCTCTTAGTAGTCATGATCAGTGTGTTACCAGCACAGACCTCTTCCAGAGCGGTCAGAATAATATTCAAGACCACTGCAATTTTGGGTGTGGAATACTTTGTTATTAGTCACTTATCTGGAAAGTATACGTAACTGGGGAATGGAGAAGGCAGAAGAAAACAAAAATATTTCTTTTCAAAATCCAAAATCGCAGAATCAAAGAACAATTTGGGTTGGAAGGGACATTTAAAGGTCATCTAGTCCAAACCTCCTGCAATGAGCAGGATATAGTCAATTCAATTAAAAAGTTGTGCAAAGACCAGTTGAACAAAAGAGAAGGAATTATGCTTAATTTTCATATTAAGCAACTAGGATGAAATCCCAAATTAATCCCTCTTATGGATCCCTCTTACTCTATATGCAAGTGTGTTGCATTTGACATACTATATTTTCAAAAAGTGCATCCTGGCACAGTGTGTAAACACTTTGACTTCCATCAGTGCAGTGTCTATAGAGTTTGGTAATTTTGCTTTCTTCTTGGGCTTCTCCTGACGTTTAATTAACATGCAAAGAATTGTAAACCCAGTGTAAAGAAAAAACCCTCATTCTTCTAAGTACAGCATTTTTAACATGTTGAATACTAAATTTAATTTGAAGCCTATATCTTGCTGCTGAAATATCTTTGGAAAACTTCAGTAATGTTAAATAGTCTGTCATTTTCATATAAATTCTTTTAGCACTTCAGTTCTGAACTGGATTTGCCTTAATTCTGTTGTTCTCTAAAATTTGGTAAAAATATGTGCATTAATATTATCTATGGGTGTTTACTTTTGATTTAGAAGGCAAAACAGATGATTTGCAGTATGTAACAAAGGGTTCCTTTTTTGTGATAGTATAAAGTATCTCTTGTATGTAAACTGTTAACTATCATATAGAATTATTTGCTGGCTACCCCTTATTGAAATCATGCATTGAGCAACCTGTCACTGAAAATGAACATTGTAATCCAGACATTGATGTTGCCCCAAAAGCCAGATCTTCTACATAAATCAGCAATAGATTGGACCTCTTTCTGAAATAAGTTTGTTTTCCTATTAAGACTGGTCAATATGAACAAAACAGAATCAACAGCAACATGATCATTACAACGATGTGAGGCATAATCCATTGAAAGCAACAAATGCTGATTGCATATGCATGAAGAGACTGGTAATTATAAAGCTGACAATAAAAAGCAATAAGGGGAGCTCAAAAGGATCTCAAATCAAGCTTTTCTATTGTACCCCAAGAGGTTTTTAGTAATTTGCAGATGTCATTCCTCATCATAAAACATTTCATGCTTAGACACTATCTAGAGCTTTTATTTTACTGATATTTTGTTTAAAAGGATGTATCTCAGAAGCAAAGTGAGATCCAGGCAATAAGTGTAAATTTGTAGGGAGACAACTGTGGGTATATCCATGCCTTCTTTAGTCTCTGCTGCTCCTTTAAATCTTGTTGTGTTTTCATTCAAAGATGCCTCCAATATTTGCGCCAAGTCAAGACAAGCACACTGAGAAGACCCATGTCTGTGTCCATGGGTGTTCATTGCCTGTGTGGTATAGGAGAAAACTGTATCTTTAATTTTACATATAACACTTGTAAAAATACACATGTAGAATAAAATAAGATATAAAAAGAATGTTAAAGACAACATTCCTCTCTGGTGGTTGGAGAAGGAACTTTACAGGCATTTAATTGAGGGTCTAGATGAAGTATTAAATTGAGGTAATATGCTGAAATGCTACATCTCACAGTAAGCATAGGTGTGTAACATATTTGAGGCTCAGTCATCTTCCATTTGTAATGTTAAACCAGTTGAAACTTATCTATAGACCTAAAAAACACACTTTACACCTAAAAGGAGAAGAAATGTGATTGCTTCCAAGATATGGTACCTAAATGTTATGTCAAACTCAATTAGGGACCATCTCTTGTCCTCTTTTTTCTCAGAATTTTCTTCTTGTAGGAAGAAAGATAGTAAAATCGAAGTACAAACCTAGGATTTTCAGGCAAAAGTTGGTGTTTGTTTTCATTTAGTCTCAAATCTCAGCATGATAAGAACATCTCTGCAAAAACCTTTACACCTTTTGCGTTGAAGGCAGCTGTGGACATTCAAGACTTTCTAAGTTTTGAGAGTTCCATTAGTGAGAGGATACTCCCTTGTGAGCCCTGACATGTTTTTCATGGTACCTGTCTATGTGATTTATTTATGAAAAACTGCACTGGAAGCAGAGACTGCTAACTGCTTCACACGACCCAGTAAACTGGTTCTATATGACCTTTGCTTGATCTGGGATTGGAATTGGGATTTTATTTTTTAAAAACTACATAAAGCTTTATGAGGTAAAGCAAATGAATAGTATGCTTCATGACAACTTTATGAAGCAGGTCCTAAGGAGTCTGACTCAGAAAGATGTTCTCCTTGACCTGATGCTTGTCAACAGAGCAGATATTGTGAGCGAAGTGGAGATTGATGGCTGTCTTGGCCACAGCAACCACAGAGAAGTTGAGTTTAAAATCTCTGTTAACAGAGGAAAAACCTTAACTCTGGACATGAGGAGAGCAGACTTCAGGCTGCTCAGGGAATTAGTAAACAAGATCCCCTGGGAAAATATTTTTGCAGGTGCTGGAGTCCGTCAGTGCTCGTCACTTTTCAAACATCACCTCCTAAGGGCACAGGAGTAGCAATTCCCAAATGTTAGGAGTTAAGCAGGCAAGGCAGAGGGCTGAACTGGAGGACCACTACTGTGAGAATGACCAACTCTCAGTCAACCTTAAATTGTGCGGGATCTGCTGCTCCAGGTGGACCCCTACACATCTATGGGACCTGATGGGATTCATCCCAGAATCCTCCAAGGGCTGGCTGATGTCATTGCAAAACCTCTCTCAATGATTTTTGAGTGGTGTTGGACAGACAGGCAGGTCCCAGCTGAATGGCAGCTGTTGAATGTTCTCCCAATTTTCAAGAAGGGCAAGTGAGAGGATCCAGGAAACTACAGGTATGTCAGTCTCACTTCAATGTCTGGTAATGGAGATTATTCTCGGAAGTATTGAAAAACACCTCAAACACAACATAGTCATAAGTCACAGCCAATATGGTTTCTTCATGAGTGGAAAGTCCTGCTTATCTCCTAGTGACCCACCTAGTTATCAAGGAAAGCAAGTTAATGCAATCTGTTTGGCTTTCAGTAAAGATTTCCATATTTTATCTCACAGAACCCTTCTGGACAAAATGTCCAGCACACAGCTGGAAAAACACACTATGCGGTGAGTGAGCAATTGGCTCATGGGTCGAGCAGAGAGGGTAACTGAATGAGGAAACATCATACTGGTGACCTGTCACTAGTGGGGGTTACACAGAGCTTCATCTTAGACCCTGTGCTCTACGTGTTCATAAATGACTTGGGCACAGAAGTGGAAGGGATACTAAGCAAATTTGCAGATGACACAAAACTGGGAGGAGCTGTTGACTCCCTGGAAGGCAAAAAGGACCTACAGAGAGACCTCAACAAATCAGAGGACTGAGCAATCACCACAGGAAGTTCAACAAGGGAAAGTGCTGGATTGTGTACCTGGGATGGGGCAACCCCATATGTACGTACAGACTAGAGAATGAGGTTCTGGAAAGCAGTGCCACAGAAAGGGATCTGGGGGTCCTGATGGATGTCAAGTTGAATATGAGTCAGCAGTTCCCTGGCAGCCAGAAGGGCCAATCATGTCCTGGGGGCATCAGCCAAAGCATCAATAGCCGGTCAAGGGAGGGGATTGTCCCACTCTGCTCTGCACTGGGGCAGCCTCACCTTGAATATTGTGGGCAGATTTGGGTGCCACAGTATAAGGAAGATATTAAGCTATTGGAGAGCGTCCAAAGAAGAGCAACAAAGATGGTGAAGGTCCTTGAGGGGAAGCCATATGAGGAGCAGCTGAGGGCACTTGGTCTGTTCAGCCTGGAGAAGAGGAGACTGAGGGGAGACCTCACTGCAGTTATAACTTTCTTGTGACGGGAAGAGGAGGGGCAGGCACTGATCTCTTCTCTGTGGTGACCAGTGATAGGGCTCAAGGGAATGGCCTGAACTTGTGTTAGGGAAGGTTTAGGTTGGATATTAGAAAGAGGTTCTTCAGCCAGAGGGTGGTTGGGCACTGGAACAGGCTCTCCAGGGAGGTGGTCACAGCACCAAGCCTGACAGAGTTCAAGAATTTTTTGGGTGATATTCTCAGGCCTGTGGTGTGACTCTTGGGAATGGTCCTGTGCAGGGTCACGAGTTGGACTCAATGACCTTGTGGGTCCCTTCCAACTCAGCATATTCTGTGATCTTGTGATTACTTTTTAATTAAAATTAGTTGCCACAAGAGTAAGAACATTGTTTAAATTATGCATGGGACGTGGAAGAGGAAACAGGCAAAAATTACTACCAGACTGATAATTAAAATGGCTTGTGATAAGGCAGGCTATCATTATTTTGAGAGGTTTTAGTGGGTGTCATGAAAATAATCATGAAGCTGGTTCATACTGCCAAATGCGAGACTTTGACCTCCACACAATTTGTACTCCTGTTTTATTTCACAGCAGTTCATCCTCTTCTCACACTGTTCCAGTTATAGTTCTTAACCCCTTGCTGCAGTACCTTTTTCACCTTGAATAAAATACAGGTTTTTGTTCCCTGCATTTAAAATACCACTTTGCATAACAAACCCACACACATCCCTTCTTGTTTCTTTGTACTACAGCAATAGCTTTTTCTCCTTCTTTTGGCCTTCACTTGTATCTTTTGATCTTACCTATTATGTTTAGGTTAGAGTTCATTATTAGCAATTTCAGACAAAGAGCCTTTAGTAGACTTTTGAAACTTCTTCAAAATGTTCACAGAAGTTTTATTCATATATTGTTGCACTGTGATTTTGTTTTTATAATATTCTGGGGAGACAGGAGGACAGAGTTTGGTGCATATTATGTACTTATGATTTTTTCTTATTGAAAAAAAAACCCAAAAAAATCTCTTCAGGAAGGGTTATTAAGAGCAGCAGTAATAATGACTGATCATTTAATAATAAAAGTATTTCATAGTTATGCCATTATTTATGTCCTGATGTAAAAGCTTGATGTTAGTACACTTTCAGTTTAACAGTTTGATTAAAATTAATAATGTGATAGGCTTGTTCCTTTAGACATCACTCAGATAAAAGACTTTCTTAGGTTAACATAATGCTCACCTACGTTTTTCTATTAATTTTCTGATTAGTAAAGACTATAAGAATGATCCAAAACTTGAGTGCAGAAACACAAATATTTAATCAGGCAAAGACTGCGTGTTCTGTACACAAACATCTTCCTAGCATTCTCCTTTGTTAAACACAGAGGACAGAAGAAAACAAATTATTAGGGTTAGCTCATGATAATCATCTTATACAGTACTTCCCACTGGAGTTCCTTAGGAAACCACTAATTGAAACCAGTGAGCCTATTGAAGGTGTAAGAAATTAGTCAGGAGGAGCAAGGACTTTGCAGGTTACACACTAGCTTCTCTGAAATGACTGTTTCCTGATAGCCCATCTGAGTTATTTATATATTGAAAGGTTTCCTGCTTCTGAAAATGTGAAGTCTATCTTGTTTTCTCTTGATATCTTAGTTATTACCTTTCAAATTCCCGTTAATCTTGTTGATTGAATCCATATATGTTATTCTTCTTAATAGAGTTGTCTCTTCTTAATAGAGTTGTGGAGTTTCTTTCACTTCACAAGGATCAGATTCAGTTTCCAGAAGATCCCATTTTGACTTTCTAACGACTTGAAAATCATGTTTTGTTCTGACTTTTAAATTTCTCTGAATTTTCACCTTCTTATTTATTTTCTTTCTGCCTCTGTTTTTTGAATTGTTTTGATATCATTGCTCAAGATGATAGTTGTCTTCGCTATTCATTAGTATAGCAGTCCTTGAATCTGTTTCTGTTTACTGACTAGGACTAATATTAATAAAGAAATTACTTCAGGAAATACTTGAGCTGAACTTTTTCACCACATAGGTATCTTTTTTATGCAAAGTACTGACCTATTTTATTCTGTTTTGAGTTTTCAGTAACTGCAGCAGCAATTGTTGAGGCCCTTCTTTCAAATTTACACTTAGTTCTTCCACTACACCCATGGCTTTTTTGTGATTAATATGCAAAATAACAGCATTGGTTGCACAACCTGAGTACTGCAAAGAGTATGAAATGTGAATATTTCTGTCACAGAAGTCAGAGTTGGATCTTGAAACTGAAAATTAAGAACTTTAAAAACTGGGATCTGACATATTACTCCTGTCCTCTCTCATGCAGGGTCAAGAGGGGAAGCGGAATCCTTATTCATGCAAGGGTCTCAATTTCATTGAAGAACAGAGCTGGGAAGACAGGTATAAACACAGTTGCACAACTAGAGGAGTAATTGCACTGCCAAGGGAAAGCATTTGGATTGTAAAGTTATAATCTTGCAAAAGGAGGCAAGCAGCCACAGAGTTTGTGTAATCAGTATGTGAATCCTTAAGGCATTATTTTTTCTCACAGAGATGAGTGTCCTGTGCCCTGAGAGACATATGTGCCTTGTGCAGTGTGCAAGAACCGTAATTCCACTTAAGCTATGAAGATGAATAGGCACATGATGAAAGAGGTGATTTGATAGTGCTTTATTGTCATGTTAATTTGGGCAGAAATCATCTGCCAGTTTTTGTACAGCTGTCATAGATGGCAAAAAATATTTAGTTTTGGTATCTTGATACCAAAAATGCTCTGCTAGCTGCAGTGTTCTCATGGCTTCCCTAAACCACCTGGGAAGCATTATCAACAGTTTAACCATTTTATTTTTACATATATCATAGAATCACATAATGGTTTGGGTTTGAAGGGACCTTTGAGATCATCTAGTTCCACCCCTGCTCCCATGGGCACAGACAACTTCCACTAGATGTCATTTAAAAATTAGTTCCATGCCTCTATTCAAGAGAACTGTAAAAATTACCAAACTCTTTGAAAATGAAAGTGAGTGCAGAAAGAGCACTTTCTGACCAGGAAGGAACTGTTTCTCAGACAGCTCAAAGTGTTTGCACTCCATGCACTACAGTACTGCAGAAGCGCAGGCAATTTCATGGCTGAAGGTGCCGCTTAATCAAAGACTTCTACTTTATGAACATTTTTATGTATATTTTCATAATTATTTCCATATTTGGACAATTTTTTTCCTTGTCCTTACTAGTTAATTATTTTTCTAAATTAATTTCTAAGTGGTTCATTTTCTTGTTCAAATTCTCCTCCTCTGAAGAAAATCTTTATTCCGATGAAGCTCAAACACTAGCTTATCTGCCTCTCCCTTCTTTGGGCTGTGATCTCTCAGCACCAGCGCATTCACTAGAATTGCACCTGATTATTGGAGAATACTTGGTTTTATTGTGATAATGCCTCTCTAATTGCCCTTATCAGGACAGGGCATAGAGAATTCCCACTCCGCTTGTAACGCGAAGATCTTATTATCCTCTGCTCAGTCAAATGTAATTTTGTTTTCACTGCCTTTCTCAGGTCACATAAATGAGACAGCAAGTTCCCCTTTTCATTGCATTTGATATTTTGACCTCTGCTGCTTGAGGCAGGCCATATGTTAAGAAAATTTAAACTATCATTAGGCTTGTGGGGGAGCTGCTGAAGAGGGTAAAGGCTCATTTTGGCCTTTCAATACTTAAAGGGGGCTTGTAAGAGAGATGGGGACAGACTTTGTCACAGGGCAGTGATAGGACGGGAAATAATACTTTTAAAATAAAGGAGATAGATTAGGTATAGGGATGAAACATTTAATGATGAGGGTGGTGAAACACTGGAACATTTGGCCTGGAGGGCTGGCAGGTGCCTCTGCTGGATTTGGCTGGCATAAGGTTAATTTTCTTCAGAGTGGCTAGAGTGGGTCTGTGTTTTGGTTTGTGCTGAATACAGTGATGGTAATATAAAAATGTAGTGATAATAATGTAGAGATGTTTTTACTATTGCTGGGCAATGACAAAAACACAAAGCCAGGGCCATTTCTGCTTTTCGTATTGGAGGTGCTTGGGAAGTTGGGAGTAGACATAGCCAGGACAGCAGACTTGAAATGGCCAGGCAGGTGGGAGGAAGAAGAGGGAGGGGGGGACATTTGGAGTGATGGCATTTGTCTTTCCAAGTAATCTCTATGTGCAATGGGGCCCTGCTGCCCTGGAGGTGGCTGAACACCTGCGGGCCCGTGGGAAGCACTGAATGAAGTCTTTGCTTTGCTTTTTTCTTGTGTGTGGCTTTTGCTTTCCCTATTAAACTGTCTTTATCTCAACCCACGAGTTTTCTGATTTTTACTCTTCCAGTTCTGTGATCCAACTGGTGGGAAAGTGAGCAAGAGGCTTCACGGTTCTTGGTGTCTGGCTGGGGCTGAACCACAGCAATGCTCCATCCCTGTAAACATTCAAGGTCAGGTTGGATGGTGCTCTCAACAACTTGATTTAATGGACGATGTCCCTGCTTTTTGCAGGGGGGTTGGAGTAAGTGACCTTTAAAGGTCTCTTCCAACACAAACTGTTCTGTGGTTCTATTATTGCCTTTTTTTTTAACCCATATGGAGGGAGGTGTGACTGACTCCCTGCCTTAGCTACCAGGAGCCCCCTGTTGCTGGAGGTGGTATTGATTATTCACAAACAGCACTTTAACCTTTTAAGTCAGTGCTGACAACATGTTCCAGCACGAAGGCGAGAACGCATGGGGAGGCCCTTTGAAAGAGAAAGCAAGCTGAAGGCTTACTCCGTGGGAGCATTAAATATCTTTTGATAGATTTTATAACATGTTGCCCAAAAGAAAGATTGTTTTCCACAGCAATGTCAAAGGGACCGGGGACCCTGCAGAAAGGGGCACCCTCAGAAAAAGAAATTAATTTGTTTGACTTTCAAATGTTATAAACTTTAGCCTATTTCACATATTTGAGGCAACTTTAAAATTTTGTTATTTTTAAAGGAAAATAGAACATTCTGTAGAAAAAAGGAAATAGCATGGGATTAATATGGAGTAAATTAATTTGCATCTTTTACTGTTCTGTTTTACTTGTGAAGGAAAAAACAATGTACTTATTCTTCTGCCTCTTGGTACTTAGTTCCATCCTACAGCATCAAACTTCCTCTTATGTGAGGTGAAAACTGGATTCAACAGTAGTAATTGAAAATTATTACGTGAATTTGGGAAGGGTCTTGGAATTTGAGTCGGAAACTTTTAAATACCTGCAATTTAGGAGTCATCAAGGGCTATTCCTTTGACTTCATGTAGCCTATATTGCACCTTTAACCATTTTAAAGACAAAAGGTTCACTCAGAATGAATTAACTTGAAAATATATAACTTGAACTAATGTAACAGCAACTTTCTAAATGTCAGCAGAGTGAAAAGAGTGAATTTCTTTCCACTTCTTTGGGAAATGATGTAGAAGAGAATAAAGCAGACTAAGGAATGGTAACCCACTGCTCTGTGTACTGAACACTTCCGAGGCACACTGTGTGGTATCGCAATCCAGAAAGAGGAATGAAATTTATATGGTTTTGCACTAAATGGAGTTTGTAAAAATGTGCAGCAGAGGTGGAATATGTCTCCAATCCAGACTGATAATTTATACAGCATTTCATAATGTACATTTTAAAAACTTCCCTCTTTCAGTCCCAAAAGTAAACTTCATCCAGTGTATCAGCTCAAGTAGCTGTGTGGATTTCTGTCTTTTATGAGGACTGTTAGGGAAAAGATCTGCACCTAAGAGACAAGTGTATGTGTTATTGGAAAAATTCCATGCAAGAGGATGTCAGAATGTCAAAAATAAGACAACTATTTTCAGATCTCTTTCGGTAAGTTTTTATTCAGTGAAGCTACCACAGGTAATACATCCCCCTCCTCCTTTCCACTCCTCTCTCCCCTAGACATCTGTTATTAATCCCCACAATGGCATACAGGGTAAGGACTTCTTTCAACAGGGCTTTACACACCGTGTCTTCTCCCTCAAAGCCAGCATCTCATTGCAGCTCATACATTTCTATTCCCAAATCCTTTCTTTCCACCACTACCTTGAGGTTCTCTGAACTTTTCCTGACCTGTCTTTTCCCATTGATGATGCTACCATTTCTCTGCAAGGGCAGCGCTCACACCTGGGAGCTGGTCCATGTGTATTTTCCTTTCTCTGGTAAGCACTGGCTGTATGATATAGGCTGTTGTTATCCAATGGCTGTTGTTATCTAATCAGACATTAACACTCGTAATCAGCAATGATCAGCAAGGTCCCTGGACAGTGCTGCTTTGTGTTTAGGAGACATGGTGTTTAGGCAGCCTGGTAGAAGAACTGTAGATCTGTTCCAGGTAGGTTAGCAACTGTGCTCTGTCATCCTGCTTTAGAGGGCTAACTGTGATCTAAGGGACAGAGAAGCGTGAGAAACTATTGCCATTTCTCCGTACTGAATAATGCCCATGAAAACCTTCTTAAATCAACATTTCTCTAGTGATTTAAGCCTGTAAAATGTGTGGCTTTCAAAAGTTATGGAAGAACAGAGCAATAACATCAGATTTAGCATGTGGTCTATGAGACTCACATAGAAAAAGACATCAATTAAGGAGGGTTTTTTCTCAAAAAAATTGTATTTTGTAAAAAATAAGTATTACATCATTTGAAAACTTATTTAGTCTAATCTTGGCTAGCTATTTATTTTTCAGAGAGATGCCAGGGAGGATTAACTAGAACCATCAATGCCTCTGCAAATGGCACTGATGATGCTCCTACTGAAATGTTTGTTTCTGCTTGTTAATGGGACCTATAGAAATCCCAGTTTTAAATGATGTTGACAAAATTATTTGGAATTAATTCTTTCAAACGAAATAAAATTGATGGTTTTGGGAGGGATGAAGCATTATGTACAATAGCATCAAGCTTTTCTATAGAGGGTGTTTTTCAAAGTTGTGTTTATTATTCAGAAAAATCAAAGACATAACATAGGATCAAAGTAGCTGTACTTCAGAATGATACAGAAGGAGGGCAGTGGGAAGAGAATCAAGTATTCTGACCTACTTGAGGGCCCCTGGGCTCCCTTTATATTTTGGTTGAATGCATCAACAAAACAATATCATATCTCTGACCCAATGTCTTTTGGGGTAGCTTATATCAATGTTCATACTTGTTGAGAATCTGATTTTCTGAAAATATATATGAAATTATGTAGGGCAGTTAGAATCATGGAAACACAAGATAATTTAAGATGTCAGGAGGTTGTCTCTCAAGCCTCCTGCTCAAAGCAGGGCTTTGATGTTTTGTCAGGTTGCTTTTAGGTTAGATTTCCACAAGGGAGGATCTTAACTCCAAAAGATAAAATTCGGGCCTACTAGTGCTGAAATCTTATCTATATTGATTTATGTCTGTTGGGAATAAGCATATGCATATGAAATGGTCATGGAAGTATTTTCTTCTGCACTGATCTCTTTATTGCAAGAATATGGTTGATTAATTAATTACTGTCAGTATTAGCCAATATTCTGTACTCATTAAATAAATGCATACTTACGCTGTGGTGACTTGGAAATAATACTGACTTTACCATTTGATAACTGTGACATTTGTGAGCCTTATCCCTATTATAGTTGTATTATCTGTAAGTCATTATTTGTATCTTACACAAAATAAGGATCTAATTAATACAGTTCTTAAAAAAAACCAACCAACCTACCAAAAAAACACCAGCTGAACAAAAAAAACCCACACCAAAAATATCTATGTAAAGCCTGCAGAACTAAGAGAACTTTTCTACAAGTTTAAACTTCCCTAGGCTTTTATTACGACGATATAATTCACCATTCATTCCACAGTAGTTTTAGAGAGTTATAAAGACCATCCTTCCTTTCTTTAATTTTTCTGTATGATACAAGTACAAGTCATGCATTATTCTGTTCAGGCCATGTTGATCCTACAGAAATTAGCTTTTCTTTCAGTCTTGGCTAGAGCTTGATAGCTGAGAAAATATGATCAAATCGTTTAATGTGAGAAGAGGACAAAAAGCAAATAAATATTTTACCATGACTACATTTGAAAAGATCATGTTTTCTCTGTCATAATGCACATATAATTCCCTTTCCCAGCTATTCAAAATGCAACTATCAATATTCTCCTGATCTGACCATAATATTTTTAGCCCTTGAATCCTTGCATTGATCCCATTGTTTTGTTGCTGACTGCAGGATCTTATTAAGTTCTAGTGAAAGTTTTATTGACAATTTGAATTTTTTTGCTGTCATCTCAAGCCCCTAGTCTTTCGTCTTTTTCTGTAGATGGAAAACTTCCTTTTATGCAAGGTACTGGCCTTGCTGAACCATCTGCTCTCCTGTTTCCCTGAAAAATGTACTTTTTATAGGATGTTGTATCAAGAAAACTAGACATAAAGAGAAACATATGAGAGACTCAATACTCACTTTGCTTTTTTCACTTCTTTTTGCAAAGTGCAAGTTCTTTGGCAAAAGATTTGGCTCTGTAATTTGTCATATTTTAAGAACTTCAGATTTTAAAAAAAACCAAACTCTATATTTGCTGTAGGATTCAAACAGGGAAAAATTTATTTCAATATTATGTGATTTAAAATCTGGTTTAGCTTCAAACAGTTTCCTTCTCAGGATATAATAAGGAAGTTCAGACAATATCATTCAGCTATTACAGGGGTAACATTTTTTTGTTTGTTTGTTTGTTCTGTTTTACCAGGAAAATTCAACCTCTTGCCATCAAGTAAAGCATTTTGCACTTCGAGATTTACAAACAAGCAGTATCTAGGCAGGAAATATTTTATATAATTTTAACCGTTTATTTTGTTCACTAAAAAATAAGCTTCTTCATTTCTAGTCATGCCATTGAATGTTGCAACTGGTAGTTATGCAGTTCGATCCCTGTCCTCTTTTCCTTTTTAAGAAAAGGAGAAGGTACAGAGGTAAAAATAATGTGAAGACAACGTACTAAGAAAGTTATCGGATCTAAATGTTCCTAGAATAAGAGTTGCTCCTTACTTAACCAGTTGGCCATGTTTAACGACATTTCCAGAGAGCTGACCCTGGAATATATTCTTGTATATGTATTTCTTTGATCAGCCTTTTAAAAAAAAAAAAAAAAACAAACAACAAAAAACAGCATACCAGTATGACTTTCAACACAGCAACAACAACAAACTGGGGCATGAACTACATAAGTCTATTTTCAGCTGTTGAAATTGCTGTTTTTTATTTTATTGGCAATCTTCCCGGCTCAATAGTGATTAGTGAATTAGTGTGTAGGAAACAATTGTGATATACAAACTTTCTTCAACTCTTTCCAAATCTAAAATGAATGCAATTACCAAGAGGCTTGCAACTCTTTAATTAGTTTTGCCAGAACAACTAACTTGATTCTGCATCTACAGTCTTGACTGTCCAATACAAAACAGTGAAAGTCACTGAACACTTGAGCAGATGATCATCCAAGTCTCACCTCACAGCTAGAACTGCCAACATGCTACGTCAGTGTCTTCAACCAGTGCAGTGGTTGTACTGCTGTTCCTGTTAACAGCGCTTTAGCACTTCTTGTACCTCATATTTCATAGCTGCTGGGATTGAGAAAGCTGACAAGCATCATCATCATCTTCTCAGTGCTCTCTTCGTGTCCCTTTTCCACTTCCTGTATTTTGAAAACTACCCAAAAATGTCATATAGGTCTCAGGATTCTCCTTTTCTTCCCAGGTTAGTAGGTTTTCTTGTATCCTTCAGTCCCTTTTCTGTTTTAGCAGACTCCAAGGATTCTTCCACAGCAGGCTTTTTTTTTTGTCCTGGCCTATGCATGTATGTAACACCAAAAAAAAAAAAAGAAACAACCAAAACCAAACTACTTTTGGAGAATCTGCAGGCATAGCCTGTCCTCTTTTAGTCCACTTGACATTATGAACATAGAAAATTCTAGATCTGAAGGCAGAGTTGGAAGTATCTTTTTTCAACAAGGATTTTATGCTGTTGTATGTCCCCATTCCTCTTTTCAACTTGCTTGATCTATAAACATTGTGTCTAATTTTGAAATTTATCAGATGGGACTTTGAAACAGACCATTAATACTGTTTGCTTTCAGATTCTTGACCAAGTGAATAACATGTTTTCTTCTGATGTTGTGCAATACAATTCTGTGGAGTGAAACATGGTAGACTTGATGGGGAAGCCACTTTATCTCATGAGAAGGTTTGGGTGGAGAACATATAACAATGCATTATTTATCATTCAAATTCAGGCCGACACCAAAAACATAATTCTGGTGCTACAGACTTTTTACTCCATTCTGTACAACTAAGAGTGAGATCTTGCATCTCTGACTTATTTAGCAGCCTTGTGAGCAGGTGTGATACTTTTACCAAAACTCATGTTTACTTGAGTGAGAGGAGTAAAAGCTGACATATTTCTCCTGTAAAATTTTTTGTAACATTTTGTTTCTACATCTTTCCTTATGTGAAATTAAAGGCAAAATGTTTTATTGGTGTGAATATAGACCAGCGTAGGAGTTACGTATTTGATGTATTTCCATATTGTATGTTATGCATTTCTGTATGGCATATAACAAAATGCAAGGCAATCTACAAGTTAAAAATATTCTATTAAGCCTTGAGGCACCTGGAGGGACATTAAATGAACCTGGTGTACATAAGCATTGTATTTCTCGGCAAGTGACAATGAAAAGACCATGTATTTTATACAGTGACTCATAAGACCTACATAAGTATTTTTTTGATGTGTCCCTACTGTATCTTTTTTTTTTTTGTTTTTTTTTTTTTTTTAATTTTTAAGTCATGTGAAGGATTTTATGTTATGCAAGGAAGACTTATCACCAAGTACTCTCTTTTTTTTTTTTTTCCTACTCCTGTTGATTTTTTTCTTGTCATTATTGAGAATTTTCATTAAATGGGAAAACTGCATCTACCAGGAATAACAATAATGTATTGTGGGTCAAGGACATTTTATTCAGTACTACAAACCATGAAATTCACAATTCCTTTGTTCCTCACCATATAGGTTTAAAAGAAAAAGTCATGGGTATTTTTACTGGCTTCTTTTTATTTATCATCTAGCACATTTTCCAAGCTTCAAGAAACTTATTTTTTTATTAAATAAAAGCAGAGGTTCTTAAAGAATCATATGACTTAAAACTCTTGGCTAAATATTAAATACTTACTTTTTCAAGGCTCACTGTAAACGAGAGGCAGAAATATTTATTTTCCCTGCAAGAGCTTTCCTACTACAAAATAGGACAAATAGTTGACAACATTTAAATGCCTTAGTTTCCATTCAGATTGTTGTGTAAACAGATAAACACAGTAACTGGTAAAGAGATCAGGGATATAAGAGTAAGAATGATTTGGTACCCTGATAATGTTTTGTTATCTTCAAAACTATTCCTATAATATCATCTAATGCTATTATGTCTCATGATATCATGACCATAGAATCATAGAATCACAGTATGATTTGGGTTGGAAAGGACTTTAAAGAACATCTAGTTCCAACCCCCCCTACTGTAGGCAGGGACACCTTCCACTAGACCAGGTTGTTCAGAGCTCCATAATAACAATAATATCTAATCTAAACCTACTCTCTGTCAATTTGAACCCATTCCTTCTTGTCCTGTCACTACATGCTCTTGTAAATGGTCTTGCCCTATCTTTCCTGCAAATTCCCTTCAGGCATTGATGTCTTTGCTAGAGAAATACCTAGAGGTGCCATCATCAGTTTGCGTATGCCTGTACAAAGATATCAAGGCACATGTTGAGGCTCCTGATATAATTCAGTGAACACCCTGATAGAATAAGGGAGAACTTGACAGAAAAATGGATATACTGAATGAAGCAGAAGTCTTATTTAGTCCAGTACCCAGGGACGGTCTTTTGATTTCTAGCAGCCTGAAGCCCAATCAGTTGCTGAACTTCATGCATCATGTGGCATTCTTATCTTTAAGGCATTTTTCTTCCATGAATTCTTCAAAGATTCTTTGAACTCATATTAACTAGCAGCATCTCCTGCACACACAGCTATGCACTATCGATAAGTATCAGAAAGATTTCTCTTGTTTCTTTTGAACTTGCTAAATAGTAGTGATATTTCATACACTTTAGTTCTGGTTGTGAAGACAATAACCAACTGTTCCTTTTTGCCGACTTCTGTGTCACTCACGCCTGTTTTATCCTCCTTCATTTTCTCTCTTTCCATGCCGAAAGGTCCTTGTTGAGTATTTCACTGTTTTTCTCTATATTATCCTTCTGCCCTTCCTGGTAACATTTACAACTGTACTGTACACATTCTGAGATGCACAGACCAGGATTACACAGAGTATTCAAGATATGGGCTTTATACCGTCTTTAGATGTTTTTTTTTTTCTCATTTCTTCCCAACTCCTACATCTTGTTTGCACTGCTTAGTACTGATGGGCACTGAACTGACATTTTCATCAAACAACTTCTTCCCCAAGAATCCATTCTTGAGCAGTAATAGTCAGTGCAAAGCCTGTCTTTACTACGCAAAATCAAAATTGTTTCTTCACCATGCACATTATTTATCTACACAAATTAAAGCACCAGCATAGAAAATTTACTTTCACATTCCAACTAATTTTTGTTAAATGGCAAATCAATCTTTTTTTCAAAGTTCTCATTTATGCCATTGTATTCTCCTATTTTCTCCTTAGAGGTGGTTTAGGGAGAAAAAGGCAGTGCCTTGTGAAGTCTTACACATGATAGGTAGGGTGATGTTGTCCCAAGCTGCAACAGTGCCTGAAACAGAACTAGCAAAATCTTACATGCATACCATAACATAATGCTCTCCAGCAACCTACCAAATGTAAAAGTGTGAAAAAATTTATGTCATTGCCATCCATCAGAATTACTTTTACAAGGATCTTGTAAAGCATGCAAAATAGGGAATTGCCATTTTATTATGAAACAATCACTTATCCTCCTGATTCTCAAGGATGAGATAGCAATCTTCAAAAAGACAAGCATAGGAGATCTTATATGAGATACTGAAAATCCTAGACTGGAGAGGAATATTAGTCTTAAAGCACATTGTAATCTTCCTCTCTGCTCTAGAGAGTCCTTCCATTTTACAGGTGATAAATACCCTGTCTCACTCTCTTATCTATAGGAGATAATCTCTTTCTCACTTTTTCCTGCCATTAGTCTCCCCCTAGTCCTATGCCCTGCATTATACAACTACCTTTTCTCTCTGATAGCTGAACTAGTTAAATTCAAAGCAGTTTTTCTCAGCTTATATGTGGATGTGAAATTTGCAGTTTCTGGACATTCGTAACCCAAAGCTTGCCTACTATTTTCTGAATAGACCAAAACGTTCAGAGCTTTTTCCACAGACCCTGACTACCCCACAGTCTTGAAGGCAATCTGTTAACTAGTCTCTTTCCAAATGGATGATTGCTTCAGAAGGCAATAACCTCCCGAGTGCCGCATCTCCAGGCTCCTGTTAAGACTAAAAGTAAGGAACACTGATCACTAAAAAAACACAGAGATCATTAAGCAAATCAGTTACTGGTACTAATTGCACTGCATAGTTTCAAGGGAGTATGTTTGTGTCTTTATTTCTCATGTATGTTTATAAAAACTAATTTTAAAGGAAACATCCAAACATTCTGTTCGTTTCTTTGTGCCTTAATATAACAAAATTATTATAATTCTTCTGCTTTCTGAATTATTCCTCTTAGCTATGGCTGAGTTTTACTTGCTTAAAGGGACATTTATTTCTATATGAAGGCACCCTGGCTGCATGGATGCTCCCTGCAGACTGTGTGACTGAGGCCAAGGTTCTTTTTCTTCAGGGGTGATTATTTCTTTTCTTTCTTTCACTTTACATATTTACATCTTAATGAAACACAGTGTTCAAAACAAATTAACCTTATCTCCAGCACACCTCTCCCTGCTACTATTAGTATAGACTAATTGTAGCATACGCTATTAGAAGATATGCTCAGAGAACTTGTGTTCCTTAGGATCAGTGCCAGAAGGCAGGAAATGGGTCTCTGAGACATGTTTAACTTCACAGAATTTTCAATTTCACTAGCTTTGACGGCCTTCTGTTTATATAATTTCACAAAGAAATCTGGCTTGGAGTGACATTTTCTGGCTGGGAATATTGAAATGTTTCCTGTGTGGACTGACATTTTGAAAGCTGAGGAATAGCTCATAACTACCAGAAGAAATCAGACTGTATAGCAGGCTCATGGAGGAATTGTCTAATGCTGTCTGGTGATAAAATAATTTTAATTTTTAGTCCACACATCAAACTTCAGATCACTGTTAGTGATCTATGACAAAGATGGTCTTCTGCTGCCTTTTCAGTGTACAACCTGGCAGTGCCAAACAAAATCAAGCATCGCCAAGAGCATAGCAGAAGGGATGGAAAAATCGCACAATTGAAGAAATATTCAGACTGGAGCAAGAACATTGGGGTGATAAAAACATGGACAAATGAAAGCTGAAGTTTAAGACATTTTCTTGTAAGTTGTCTGGTATTTCTAAGAAATTCTGCCAGATGACTACAAAAAAACTAGAAAATTAAGCTCTACAACATACCCTTTTAGGGGTTTTGTTTAATGCTGTATTAAAATAATCTCTATGAGGAAAAATACATCAGAGACAATAGGCCTGAATTAAGTGCAGATTCACAGTGTGGAAGAGCTTGGTTGAAATGAATAGTCCCACTTTTAAGCAGAAACTGGTAACAACTGAACAGTAGAAATAAATAATCTCCTGTCAAGTAAGAAGATACTGAGTAATGATGTCCCTTGAAATATGTGAGCAAGAATGGATATTGTCAAATGTTTTCTCAGTTGTGCAAAAGAAAAAGGGGAGCAGGGAGTGGGCAATATTGCTAGAAGAAACAGTATTTTGGTGCTGAGATATCTGGAAGCTCTGGAGACAAGCATGTAGAAGATGGCAAATCAGGCCATCTGAACAAAACTTTGCTTACTTGACATTCATTAACAGTATGCTTTCCCAAAAATAAATTTCTCAATTTTTAGCAATCTTTATCATTAGTTATTCACTGCACTTGGTTCTCATAAGTCATATCCTAAATTAGCTGTGAGTTTACAGCACCAGAGACCCATGTCTTACAGTTAGCCTTGATGGCTACGCTTAGTGCTCTTAGTTAGTCCTTGGTGGTCTTAGCTGACGAAATATAACACTGTGGCAGATGTCTCTAAGCACTGTGCTGAACCACACATATGCTACCACAGGTTTTTTTTCTCTGCCTCCAAGGAAATGTTTGACTTAGGAGTGCAAAACAGCTATCCTTTTGCTAGTTACTCATCGTTGTAAAGAATCAATGGTTATTAGAAGAATACGAAAGCTTCTTGATCTCTTCTGAGGGGCAACATTTAAGAGAGCAAACATTTAAGAAAATGGTTGTTTCTTGAGATACCACAAACTACAGTTGAACTGAGATGTGTGAATGAGAAGGTGATATAAGTGCTGCTAGATTGCCTGTTCCACAAATATGTAAAACAATGTACACCCAGAATGTGACATACTGGAATCACTAATAACTTAACTTTTCTATCAGGCCAGTAACCTCAATGTCCTAGGATAACTTCCATGTTTTATCAAGGACTGAAGACAACAGTATGAGGGTCGGTTTTTTCTGTCAGGGAAAAGGATAAATGAAGCATGATAGAGTTTTCTTATTTTCAAAGGGTCATTCTTGAGGTGATAAAGTTAAATGCTTCATTGACTTTAACTTGGAAGGTATGAGTCATGAACATATTGATTGTAAAATGGCTGATATAAGTGGATTTTAGACATTTGATCTGGCTAACACACATCAAGGTATATCTCAAAGACCACTCACATCATGCGCCTGTAATTTCCTTTGATCTCCCTTTCTAGAAGCTATTACAGGTTTTGAAGCTCCTCATCTTGACATTAGCTTTGATTTCTGCTGTTTCACAAGTGTCTTTTGCTTGAACAAAAGTATTTGCAGAGCAAATGGGTATTTGTCACTCTCTTTGTTTATTTTCTTGTTTGGACTCCTTTTTTGCTCATTTCTATATGACAAAATAATACTGCATTTCAATAACCTCATTTGTGCTTCTGTGACATCTTTGAATACCTAGTGAGAAGTTTTCAGGCTGTTGCTAATGCTGAATAGTGATAAAAAACAATAACTCTATTTCAAAACTGACAGCTAGTGAAAGGCTGTTTTGAAAACTCACAGAAATATAGGTCCACAATATTTGTTTTGGACATTAATAGATTTGGGGTTTTTGAGAGGAATTTATTTGATCTGATTGTAGGATTTATGTAGTTAAAATGTTCCTTTCCTTTTTCTTTTGAAGTTTTTTGCTTGTTCATTTCATTAGGTGCCTCTTAGCATAGACACCATGAGAAATAAGAGAAGCATTCCTCATTTAAAAGCTCTTTTGTAAATTGAAGGACACTAATCCTTTCTGTGGATATTTTTGGTAAACCTTCTTATTCATCCCTCCAGCTGCACCATGTGCCTTCATTCAGATGTTTTGATCAATCATAAGGTTCTCGTGAGGTCTGCACCACGGAGATACACTGAAGAAGAATGAAATTTTCTGCATTCTCTGTTCCTTGTCAAATAATTCCTAACTTTGTTTTTAGAGTTTTGATCATAATTTAGCTCACATTTTCAGTTTAACCATCTACAAAGACTCCTGGATCTTCCTCCAAAGTGGTAAAATGTAATTTGCAATTATTATGTATATTTATTTAGGGATTTTTTTCACTTCATTTGTCATCTTTTGCATTTTCAGCACTGAATTAATCTGTCATTTTATTGCCAGTCAGGCAGAATTATAAGATCATTAAGCAAATCTTATAGACAGTTCAAATTTTTATTATCCTGAATTATTTTCTCTCATCAGAAAACTTTGTCATGACACTATTTCATTCTTTCTCTTCCTAATTGTTAAGGAGTATATTTAACAGTGTAGGCTCCAGAATGAGTGTCTAGGTTATCCTGTTGATAGCTGCTCACAATAATGGCAATTTTGATAAATATATGTCTAGTCTTTGTCATCTGTTTACCAACAAGTGAGAGAATCTTTGAGAAACAATTCATTTCTTCTGCCCATGTAGCTTCTTAAAAAGAATCTGGGGAAGAACCTTATTGACAATAAAATTATATGCACTTGTATACTCCCTGAAATAACCTTATTCACAGTTTTATGGACCCCTTCACAGGACTTTAACAGATTTGTGCACATGACTCCCTGCTCCAAACATTTTGTTTTCTCCTCTAAACTATATCATATTTACCCATGCATATACATTCAATTATTTTTCAGTTATCCTGCTTTTCAAACTTCAGGTTTAAAATATCCCATCAGTCACAGGACACCTCCAAAAAGTTCATTTAAAAGTCTGATGGTTTGTTTGTCACCTTCCATCCTTTGGCACTGGTTATATATCACAGTTAGCATTTCAGCAATGTCACACTTCAATTACTTCAGAATAGTCTTGTCCAAGCAGCTTGTTTTTTCTCCAAGTTTTCCTCTTTTCCTACTTCAGAGACTACTCGTCATGCCCACAGAAGAAAAGCCTCCCCACATTTCTGGGGAGAAAATATCAGTACAGTAATTTCTTTTTTCTACCCACCCTTCCTTCCTTCCTTCCTTCCTTCCTTCCTGCCTTCCTTCCTGCCTTCCTTCCTTCCTTCCCCCCTTCCTTCCTTCCTTCCTTCCTTCCTGCCTTCCTTCCTGCCTTCCTTCCTTCCTGCCTTCCTGCCTGCCTGCCTGCCTTCCTCCCTCCCTCCATGCCTGCCTCCCTCCCTCCCTCCCTGCCTCCCTCCCTTCCTTCCCTTGATGAAACCAACTCCTGTATCTAAATCATATATCTTTAGCTATTTTAGTTATTTTCTCCTTTCTTTTTTTTTTTTTTTCCTACAGCAGGTGTAAAATCACCACACAGTTATTTCACATTCAACTTCGCAAAATTGATGCTCTTGTGTGTTTCTTCCACTATTGGCATTAATCAGCTTCCATACGGCCTGCAAACATTTTAACTTACCATTTGGTTTGTCTCAAAGGTAAGAATCTTGAAATACTCTGCAGTTTGTTGCAATTTTTTCAGATTCTTGTTGATTTCTTAATCACACTAACATTGTGACTGCCAAGAATTTAATTTTAGTAAGCAGCTGCAGGTTCTAACAACACAGCTGTTAAGAATGGTAATTGCTAGAAATTTGGGGTGAAAAAAATGTTTCCCATCTATATACATATAAACTAAAACTTAGGTCGAAGCGTTCCTGGTGACTCCAGAACACCATTCCCAATTAATGTGTTAGTCAGTCATTGAAACTTTTAAGACTCTGTAGATTGTTAAAGCCAAAAAGATATGGGAAATTGAACTCTTTCAAATCCTCTGTGTTTTCAGATTTAGAGACCTTATGTCAAATTGCATTCCCTCTTCAAACAGCAGTCCTTAGTGGCATGAGCTGTTCTGTTTTTATGGTGTTCAGATGAGAGGCAATGTCCATGTGACAGCACTTACAAATGCAAACCATGTATTTCAAGTCCACATGGCATTTCTAGAACTTAGGAACATGGTGTCTCAATATTCATTTTTCTTCTCAGAACAACATCAGAGAAAAATTTGAATTCTCCCCTAAGGACATGTGTGACTTTCAGTAGAAAAGAAAGACTTAGAAACTAATGTGAAGGAAACCGTTTGTTATTTTCTGTCTGCTTTTCATCAAGATCTGATTCTGATTGATTGTAAAGCTCTCGGCACACATTTGACTTGAAATCCACCCTGATAAAGAGATGTTAGTAATTTTTTTTTTTTTTTAATTGTCTTCATGGTGTATTTTTGTTTCAACTACTGCATTTTCTTCTCCTAATTTCATATAACCAAACCTCCTCCAAAGTCACGCAGTCATTGCTTGAGTCCTGTAAACCAGTAATTTTGTACTTTGTGTTGATATGTTTAAAAGTAACAGTGGTGTGTAATACTTGATTCACAGGGCTTGATTAGTATTTCCCAACTTACATCAAACCTCCTTTGTCTATTTTGTATTCAGAATTGACTACATTACTGACTCAAGCCTTATCTGTAGGCGTTAGCTGTTCCAATGGAAACATTGTACTCTGAGAGAGGCCCATTGAAATGAGCATTGTGTTTTGTGCTCCAGGTGGCACCAAACTGGCAAAAGAAAGGATGGCAAAGTATATCTAAAAGGCAGGAAGGTGAAACGATATGAAATTAGTTGATAAGAGGCCTCGATTATTTTTTAAAAATATTTTTCTAATATTGTAACTCTAATTTTAAACTTTCTGTTCACATTGTAAGTAGAAAATACCACTACACCTTGACAAATTCCCTGTACTGACTTTCTTTCCTGATCTAAAATCAGTCTTTTTATACTATGTGGCATTTTTTACTAATTATATCTACTTTTCATGCTTTATTAAAAATAATTTTTCAGTTCTTGGATTGAAAAATGTCGGATTTTCAAATCAAAGGGCTGTGTACACATTTCTGATCTGCTCAACTTGACTTCTCTCCCTTCTGTGAGCTTGCCTGGACTAGTGAGGTGCAATCAATAAGGCAGGTAATGACATGCCAGGAAGGATATAGTCCACTATGAGAGATCAGTCTAAGGAAACTAGAGAGAATGAGTCCTTTGAACTTTCTTTTAGTACTGCAACTTAATTTTAAGGTACCTTCAGACAAAGTGTGGCGGTTTAGTTTTCTTGGTTTTGGTTCAGGCCTTCCTTGGTAACCAGGTTATAACTAAGGAAGTATTCCACACCATTTC
>JAWWEW010000112.1:82976604-83054954 GCA_035583185.1 Anabacerthia variegaticeps | reverse complement strand
TTGATTGTATATAGTTGTAATATATGTTAATATATATATATAAATCTTTCATATAATTGTCTTTTTGGTACTTTTTTTCCCTTTTCTCTTTGGGGGGGGGGGAATCCGTGTGGCCGGCAGTTGGGTTTGGCACGGAGCCAACTCAACCCTCCACACAAAGTTATTTTGGTTTTGGGGTATTTTGTTTTTTTTTTTCTTTTTTTTTTCTTGCAACAAAAACATTTAGACCTGTTTTGGACTAACCTTGGAGCAACTCTGAAGTTAAATTCTCCAATAGACACATTTGGTGTAATCCAGTTTTACCCTTGAAAGGGTTTCAATGAGAAATAAAAAATGCTGTGGGGTGCTTTTTGGAAGTGCCTCTGGTGATTCTTTTGTGCTACACTTGATCACTTGACTCAGAGGTCAACAAAAAACCTTATAGAGAGGCAGTAAACTTGTATGAAAAAGTAAGAATGGAGTGTAAGTACAGATCAGCTATTTAGTTTATAGCCTTCACATGGATCATTTATTTATGATGTGCTGAATATCAGCACACCTCACACTCCTGTGAGCTGAGGTGATGGGGAGAACTGTACGTAAATCACAGGCTGGATGGCTGCTCTTCAAAGGTTCCTGGATTGTGTGGGATGAAGCTGAATCCCCGAGGGCTAATATTACCAGACCATAATGGCCCATCATTTCTCACAGTGGAGATTGTACAGCAGTCACATCCCATCCCAGGCCTCATGCTGCTCATGAGAGGCACAGGAGGCCCTCTTGAACTGTTATTCTATTTAGGCACTACTGTCTTTGGCAACAGGAATAATAGGAATTTATTATTTGATTTACATATTAGGTCAAACTCTGTGAAAGGGGTTTTCATGAGGAGTGCCAGTCCTGTTCCAAGAACGGCAGGAAATTTATCTGCTTCTTGTGGGGACAGGTTTCAGACAGGTTGGTTTTGCATGCTGATGGCTGAAAAGTGTTGCAAATGAGTATGTCATTCTCTTCTCACTGACTTCTGAAAGGATTTTTTTAATCCTGATAGTCATCACTTACTTACCATGTCTTCCTTCCTTTTCTTTCCTCTCAAATGAAACAAACAAATGAAATATCCCATTCCTGTATGCTAAATGCTGAACAAATGACAAATCCATTGTCTTTATGTCCCTTCCCTATAAACTGTTAGTTCTCTACTTCTGTTTACTTTTACATTAATAGAAACCTATTGCTGCATTTTGATTTCCAGGATGATACCAGGACTCAATCTTTGAAACTGCTTTTAACTTCAGACAGTGCCAGAGGGGAGTTTTTGTTTTTGCTTTCCAGAGAGCTTGTGCTGGACAAGGAGATAGATATTGAATACAATACACTATTTTCTGTGTTGTCATGTTTAGGTGTCTCTATTACTGTATAATACTTACTGTAGTGAAAATATTAATATCTCCATTTCATAATACTTCTACATATTACATATATAATTGAAATTATTTGAGTTCTGCGCTTTGAAGACGTGCCTGGCCAGTGTTAGGGAAATATCTTGTCCATTTTGCAGCTGGGAAACGTGAGGAATGCTGGTGCCAACTCCACTTGCCGGTCTGAAAATAGACAGCTCTAGGATTAAACATCTAGGAAAAGGAGAGCTTCACATATCAGAAATGAACGTGAGGCAAAGACCTGTTTAGATTCATAAGATTTCTTTCTTTTTTAAATGGACATGAAGGTCTTAAAGCCTTATTTCACATGGAAAAGTGATAAGACAATACCCTTCAGAAGAGTTTGTTTTAAAAGGAGGTTTGCAAAGTTTGTTTCTTACAGGAGGTATTTTGAAGATTTATAAATTCCCTGTGATCTTAATAGTACCATAAATATAGAAGCAATAAAATATGCAAATAAATGACTCTTTAACCAATTGAATAAAGTATCTCCCATATAAAAAGAATTTATGACACTTTTGAACTGTGAGTATGCAAATTAAATGGTTTGGATTATGAAAAGGTACATGTAAGAAGTGGTTGCTTCCTGCTTTCTGCAAGCTGACACCTTTAGCATCTCTTGGCCACTGTAATTTTTCAAGCCAATGTTATGAAGATAAAAGGGATAGCAAAATGCTGGCAAGTTTTTCCTTTGTTAGAGTTCATTTTTTGCAAGCAATGCTAATGTTCCTGCTTGAGTTCCATTTAAAAAGAAAAAGAATTTTTCTGTAGCAGATTTAGAGTGACAGTTGAGGAAGGAACCTAGCAGAAATGATAAATGCAAAGTGGGCTCAACATGCACTCAATTTAAAATGACAGTCAACAGTATAAGCACTTCCCACAGTGCCCTTGGATCGTAAATCTTTAGTGTCAAAATAAACCATGCCCAGCTTACATGCACTCTTGTGACAAGAAAGTACCTGAGAAGTAATACTATGGGCTATACTCTAGAAGAGCTTCTTTTAAGAGCAGAGCTGTAGCATAGGTAAAGTCCCTTTGGGGAGTTTAAGGTTAGGATAATTCCCCTTCTAAAGTGAATCAAGTCCCCATCAGTCAAGGCAGGAAAGCTATACTGTATCAATTCAGTCTTTAATAATTGTCTTCTTTTGTTTTTTTGGTTTTTTTTTTTTGTTTGTTTGTTTGTTTTTGTTTTTTTTGTTTTTTTCATGTGTCTCTTTTCTTCTAATCAGGAACAGTGAATCTTTGAAATCAATCAACAGACATGAAACTAAGCTATCAAGAAAGAAACCTGCCAATTTAGCCAGTGCTCTTCACGAAACAGCTGAAATGGGAATTTTTAGAAACAGATATAAGCAGATTCCTGACAACTTTGCACTTTCTTCATGTACTCTGATTGAGCCTCTTGCATTTTTGCAGGCTTTGAACAATATGTATAAGAATAATCTCCTATCCTGCCTTCCTGGATTCTCCATAGTACACCCAACCTCTGCATGCAAACTTGTTCCCTCAGCCCTCCCTACTACATGCAGTTCCTTTGCACCTCTGACTAACTCAGCTTTTCCTGCTAGCAAGTTGGCTGAAAAGCCCCACACACCTACTCTCACACTCCCATCCATACTTAGGCCTGGCAAGAAATGTGAAGTTCTCCAAGAACCATAAGGAGATGCTGAAACTTGCCTGAGAATGAGATTGTTGCCTTATGGCTTCAGTCAGAACATTTTTTGAGGGGGTGTGGATTGCAAGGGGGTGTGAGCAATGCCAAAGCTAGACATAGAAATAAAATGGGACGTAAAAGTCATGCTATACTAATCAGCAATCCATTCAGCTTCACTAAACATCAAGGAGCTAAGTAGAGCATATTGCCTGAGAGAGCCAGAAAGAGATAGTTAATAAAACAGTTTTCAGTTAACTCAGTCTGTGTCTGATCCAGATTGCGAAGCCACAGATTCCGTTTCTAGAATACTTACTGTTTGTTTTGCTCAATGGCCCTGACAATCCCAAAGGCCTCTTAAAACTAAAGAACTGGAAGAGAAACTAGTCAGATCACTGAACGGACCCTATTCATGCTGGACTTATTTCCTCAGCAAATAAAACACCATTTTTCCTGGAATACTCAGATCCCTGCTTAGAGGGGTCAAGAGCAGCAACACAGAGCCAGCTGGTGCTAGCTGTAATTGTGTTTTGCATAAAACAAATTTTATATCTGGAGCATACAAACTCTTCCAATGCAAAATGTAGTTTCCTGCAAAGCAGAAAAGAATAAATATATTTAAATAGGGAGGAAGCAAAAGTGCGAAGGGAAAATTTAGATTTATTTCACTTACAGTACAGCAGAACTACACTGTAGAGTATAAGTGCAGAGTGCTGTGAGCTTGTACTGTATGTCTCAGTCAACTGCCTTTAGCATAAAAGGCCTGTGAAGGACTATAATCTCATACATATAGCTCAATTCCTTTAAATCAACTTGAAAAAAAGATGTATGCAGCTTATTAAGGAGTTATCAATAATTGTAATCTTTTTAACAGATGGGTTCTTTTAGTGAGTCCTGAAATAATTTCAGGATAAAACCTTCCCAATTCTGTACAAGTGTTTGGTTAATTATGCCACTCTGACTAATTTAAAAAAAAAAAGAAAAAGAAAAAGAAAAAAGCTCCATTGTTAGATTTGTCCACAAAGAGAAGGAAAATAAATTTACTGAATTCTCAAATCCTAAAACCTTTTGGTCACTGGGAGAAAACATAATCATATTTATTACTTGAATATCTGCATGGACGTTTTTCTCCTGATCCTAAATACGGGTACACCATGGTGTTCAGAGCATATTTAAAAATCTGTAAATACATAAGTAGAGTTATGGGTATGTAACTTTAGATACACACATTTTAGAACATCAGTGATATTGTGTAGCAATATCCACGAGAACATGGATTAGGATGTTTATGTTCTCACCTTCAATCTCCTACTTCACACTTGGGGGTTGCAGTGAATGCAAACTGCCTCCCTTGTGGATACGAGAAGTTAATCCCTAGTCCTTTTGGCTACTCATCTGTATTCTAGATACTTTCTAAAACTGTTACTAAAAATATCTAAGCAGGGCTCCAGGTGAAAAAGGTGTTTCACAAGAAGAATTCTCCCAGCTTGTAAACATTATATCTTCACAGGGACTCAGCTCCCTAAGACACATTACCCAGCAAGGCTCATCAAACTAAGTTGAACTTGGGGCAAAAACCTGACACTGATGCTTAGGACACACTTCCACTGATTTCAAGAGGAAATTTGGCTATTGGAGTTTGACTTCTGAACTTGCCTTTCCCTTTGTCCTCACCAATACTGGTTATTTGTTACATATAATTGCAGACATAAATAATATCAATTAGTTCTCTGATTGCTTGACTGTCCACCCAATCAGAATAATACATCTCTGCTACTATTAATATTTACACTTAATAATGTGCGATTTCTTTGGCCATAAACAATATACTTTTAAGACTTGCCTTTAGCGACTACTCTGAGTCAGTTGGGTGGCAATCCTTTATCACTCTTTTTTCTCTCCAGATCTTCACTCTATTTATCTTTTGTCTTCAAATGTAATCAGGAGTACCAGTGAATTAATTTTGCACTTTTCCAAATGTTGTTAACACAGAAAGAATGCAAAATTTAATTTTGAGACTACCCTAAAACACTCTCCTTTTCTCTTTTCCTTTTTTTATTTCCTCTTTTGTATTTCTTCAGATATGTTCAGCCTTAGGTTGGTCTTTTGTTAAAATATAGTTTTCAGGGCAAAAAGAGCAGATATTGAATTGCCTACCTGTACAAAGCTATTAGCTTTCAGGATAAAATAAATACTGAATTACAGTAATATAAGAAGAGCCGAATAATTAAATTAGAATAATACATTAATACTTCTATGTTTTTCTTCTAGACTATGCAGAACAATTATGTTCCCTAAATCATAGGGGACCAAGGACACACTATTAAAGGAATAATTCTTCTCTATTTGTTCCACCATCTATTTGCAGCTATAGCAATTTGTACAGAGTACATAGAGATCTTTATTACACGTACAGTACTGTTTTCATCCCAGACATCTTAAATTGTAGCACTAACAATGCAAAAAACTTATTTTGTGTTGCTTGGTAAGTATCTGGGATCTTGAGAGACACTTAAATGGTAACATTTCTGGTTTTGTTGCTACCTTTTGATATCTCATAACTTCAAGATTAAAAACGTATATATTATTACTTACTATGACTGTTTCCTACATTGAATTGTCTAAGAGAAAGTATATGGTTTAGTCAAACATTTAACAATTATCTGACCTATCAGTGGGGTCTCCACAGCAGCCTAGATAGACGATGCTGTTCCCACACTATTTCAAGAGCTACAAACCTTTAAATAAATTGTCTTTGCTTTAATTCTGTTATCTGCCAGCAAAGAGTTGAGCCTTACTGACCTAATACCGCCTAAATAAGGCCATTTCCAACATCTCAGACGAGGTGAGAACGGCTGTTTCTGATAGGAAAGATCTCACGTATGCCTGAGACTCAGCTAGTTTCAGGATCTAACTATAAACCATAACCAGTCTTAAGCTCAGCAGGCCAATAAGTCAGTAGAGCATGAGTGTTGGTACACAAAAAAGTGCATTCAGGTTTTGATAGTACCTAGTTAAGATGAGAGATAAGTTGATGTAATCAGTGACTTGGAGTAGTCTTAAACTGACTCATTAATGGGTAAACTATGATAACACATGTCCAATTTTAGGAAGACCCATTTTTACCTGGAGCTGGGGCTTGCTAGGTGAATGCAGACATGGACTCAGCTGATGGACACAAATAATTCAAAAATGTTGCCACGGTAACTCAAAAATGTTTAATTCAGTGTTTGTACCTTATCCTTTACATCTCTAAACCAAAATATTATTTAGATTGATTCTTTCAGCTTATCTTCACCTCTAGTTTCTTCTTAATTGTCTGTAGGAGAAGAGGAAAAAAAAATGTTATGAGACAAGAAGAAACACTTATTTTCTCAGGGGGAAGTGCATGAAGTAAGAAAGAAATCAATCACTACCACCTTTTCTTCTCTACCTGGGTGCTATTTCTTCAGCTGTACATACTTAGAGAGTTGAATGTTGCTGCAGGTGATGTGAGACACGAGCCTTGATTGTGATGCTCCACCCACAGACTGTACAGCAACAAACCAAAAGAAAGTCCTTCATCTTGTTCTTTGCTACTCTCGTGCTATGGCACATTGTCACCTCCTTTGTAAGCCATGAAAGAGATCATGGAAGGAGAACAAAGCACAGTCTTGAAAGACTCTCTTCTCGCTTTCTTGTGTTTCAAAGGATACACAATTTTTCTTCGAAATAAAAAGTGTAACTTCTGCTCTCTGTAATACGTTTCTCCTGCGTCCCTCAGGAGGAGAAGGAGTAGAAACTAAAGCTTTGGATATTATTTTGACTGCAGCTTAAAAGAGCTACAGCGTAATTAGTCCAAACTACCCCCGTGAGAAAGCACACACATTAGTCAAATAACATCTGCTATTCCATGCCTGAACCTAAATACATGTGCTACCATCAGGACACTGCGACTCATGCAACAGTGGCTGATGAGACCTTTCCAGGGCAAGGATCAATGGGAGAAATGCCCCCACCATGTGTGAAAGAAGCCTTAGGGAGCACTGGCAACAGGAGTGCTGCCAACAGTGCAAGACGCATCAGAAAGGGCGTGGTGTGGCAGTTCAAGCAGCAGTTTACACAAAAGGGTGTGGAGGAAGGGTGCTGAAGCCCTGCCAGCTTGACCAGGGAGCAATGGCATCCATCCAGCAGAAAGCCATGGCCTCTCTAAACTCTGCACCCATCCTGCTATTCTGTATGACTCACGACTCAACGTCATCTTTGGGGAGTAGAAATAGGGGACCCTTGCTTCTGTGAAGATGGATGTGGCATTGGGTCAAAGAAAGTGTAGTGGGGTAGGGGAACCTGTTGGCCACTCATTGTCTCAGGGTTGCCCTGTTGGGTCGTGGCTGGTGAGCATTTTTGAATGTAAATCATTCTCTCTTTGTGCTTTTTTGTTATTTGTATTGTTGCTGTTACTCTTAATTATTTTATCTGATTGCTATTTCCAGTAGATTGTTCTTATCTCAACCTGTGATCTCTGCCTTTTTTTTCCCATCAGAGGGAGGGGGAGAAGAACAACTCCTGGAGTTGTTTTTTTTTTAGTGGGAACACTAAATTAGGGAATGCTGTTCCTAAAGTATGACACATGGGTGCAGAGGGAGTTGTCAGAGGTATTCAACAAGCCACTTTCAATCGTTAACCAGCAGTCCTGGTTATCCAGGGAGGTCTTGAATGACTGGAAGTTAGCAAATATGATGCATCCACAAGAAAGGCCAGAAGGAGGATCCAGGGAACTAGAGAACTGTCAGCCTGACCTCAGTGCTACAGAGGGTCACAGAGCAGATGGGTTGTCATTATTCGACATACAGGACAACCGGGGGATCAGGCTCAGCCAGCAAGGGTTTATGAAAGACAGGTTCTGCCTGACTAACCTGCTCTCCTTCTATCACAAGCTGACCTGCTTAGTGGATGAAGGAAAGGCTATGGATGCTTTAGTAAAACCTTTGACATCATTTCCCAGGGCATTCTGCTGGAGAAACTCATGGCTTGGACAAGTGTGCTTTTCACTGGGTAAAAAAATGACTGAATGTCTGGGCCCAGGGAGTGGGCGCAAATGAATTTACATCCAGCTAAAGGCCGCTCACTAGTGGTGTTCCCCAGGTGTCATTATCAATGATCTGGATGAGGGGATCGAGTGCACCCTCAGTAAGTTCACAGACAACACTAAGCTGGGAGGGAGTGTTGATCTGCTGGTGGGTAGGAATGCTCTGCAGAGGGATCTGGACAGGCTGGATTGATGGGCCAAAGCCAACATTATGAAGTTCAACAAGGTCAAGTGCAGAGTCCTGCAGTTGGATCACAAGGACCCCATGCAGTGCTACTGCCTGGGATAAGAGTAGATGGAAAGCTGCCTGGTGAAAAAGGACCTGGAAAGGCTGGTCAACAGCTGGCTGAATACCAGCCAGCAGTGTGTCCAGGTGGCCAAGAAGGCCAATGTCATCCTAGCCTGTGTCAGAAATAGTACAGTCAGCAGGACTAGAGAAGTGATTGCCCCTCTGTACTTGGCCACTGGTTACACTTCAAGTACTGTGTCCACTTCTGGGCCTCTCACTACACGAAGGACATTGAGGAAGTAGAACATGTCCAAAGAAGGGCAATGAGGCAGGTAGAGGGTCTGGAGCACAAGTCTAATGAGGAGTATTTGAGGGAGCTGGGATTGTATAGTTGTATAGCCTGGAGAAAAGGAAACTCAGAGGGTACCTCACCACTCTCTGCAACTACCTGAAGGGAGGATATAGTGAGGAGGGTGAGTCTTCTCCCAAGAAGCAAGTCATGGGTCAAGAAGAAGTAGCCTTAACTTGCGCCATGGAGGGGTTAGATTGCAAATTAGGAACGTTTTCTTCATGGAAAAGGTTTCTAAGCTTTTGAACAGGCTGCCCAAGGAAGTGATTGAGTCACCATCCCTGGAGGTATGTAAAAGATGTGTGGATGTTGCACATGGGGACATGGTTTGGTGGTGGACTTGTCAGTATTGAGTTAATGGTTGGTCTTGATGATCTTAAAAGTCTTTTCCAACCTAACCAGTTCTATGATTCTGTCCTGTAAGCAGTGTAACCAAAAGCTCTTCTTGGAATTTCAAGGTAGTGTTATGTCACAAGTAATGAAATACCTAAGCAAAAGCGGTAAAAGCACTGACATTTCTGGTGGGGTCACTTAATATCTATGGATCATCTGTGACGTTTTTGAGATTCAGGCAACTTTTGGACCCAGCACTGGCAAAGCTCATGTCATGTTTTAATGTCACACATCCTGGATATTACTTTACACTAGTTAAATTTTATGTGCACTAAAGCCATTTTATAAAGATGAAATTTTTGCCAGCTGTTTTTTCATATTCATTTAATGCTGCTAACTCATGAAATTGTCAATCCCATCCATCTACATGCAGGTAGCAGCCTGTATCATACAAACTATTTCATATCAAGATGCAGTGCAGTGTCTGAGTCCCCATGTGCTCCAGCCTCATTTCACAATGCTAAGGTGCGTGGAGCAGGGACCATCCACTCCTTTATGCTTGCACAGTTCCGTGTTTGGACCCTGAGGTGCTATAGTGGGAAAGGTTAACAGGTGGATTCTGGTAAGTGTATTTCTTTCTTCCCTAGAAAATATTCCATACTGATAACCTTGAAGTCCTCAGATAATGGAACCAGGAAAAATATCTGTCTCATCGTGCTTCTTGAATTTTGTAGTATAAGAAAAATAACTCTCCAAATGCTCTTTTCTTTTTTGGGGAGGTGGAGGTGGAGAAGAAGGAGTATTGATTGGCTCATTGCCATTGTATTAACCTCTTTTGATTCCATACTGAGACATTGCGTCTGAAATGAAGAGCCTATGGAGACTATTCCTAACATTACAAAGTTAAAGATTACCTTTATTGTTTCTTTCATCTTTAAAGTGCAAATGGATACAGTGTTCTCTCGGATTTCTCTTAAGGTATGCTGGTCTAATATATATGCTAAATGTACTGTTGTAGTGATAATTTTTGTCTCATATTTAATTGCTATGTTTCTGTCTCAGCCATTGATATGAGTTGTATTACTGTGCTTGTAGTCAGAACTACTGTTTAGCAAATTATAAATATATAAAGTTTTTTGACAAGATGGAATTTCCCTGATAAGCTGATTCCTCTGAGTGCACATTCCTGCTGACAGAAGGGAAAGCTGCAATATGAAAGAAAGCACCTTCTGGTGTTCTCCATCTAGGAAGTTGCAAAATACTCATCATACTGTACACTGAACTGACCCTGGTGTGGTAAATTTGATTGCACAACTGCTAATTTACTAACCCATAATATTCTCTATTACTTCACTCTTGGGTGTCTATTCAGGAGAGTCTTTTAAAAAATTTGACCATGCAGAAGGTTGCATACATTTTTGGTGTGTAGGACTGGAAAAGATCATATGGCCAAGAAACTAGTTACTCAATTCAGAAATGACAGGCAATTGTACTCAACTACTTCTTCCTCCCTTCTGGTTACCAGAAGTTCTTGTCTGGTACTTGGCACCATATATTCTTTGTATATCTTTATATTCATATTCTATCTGCTATATCCTAAAAATGTCCAAATCTAATATAAATCAAGTATGTCCCTCAAAATAAGTATTTTACAAACTCACTTCAGGTTTCATTTTACCCCTTCTCCGAGGATCAGCTGATGGATGAGCTCTGTATGACATCTGCTAGGAATATGACAACAATGAAGCCTGCAGTCTTTGGGGACATTTGGTTTATGAGTCCCCACAGAAAACTGAGTGAGTCTCAGTAGTGAAAAAGCCTTTTTCAGTCTCAAGCAATAAGTTAAACAAATGGCTGTAAATTAAGAGAGATTTGGCAGAGTTGTGGAAGAGAGCTGCCAGAGCTATCAGAGAGCAGAGAGCAAAGAGCATCCACCTTCCAGACAACGTCAGCAGCAGGAGCAGGATGATTATTTCCCATCCTGTGAGTAGCAACCATGAGGAGTTGGCTACAGCTCTTTGTCTCTCAAAGGCTATGTTTATACAGTTAAGTGAAGCAGTGCCACAGGTGGCCTTCAGCAAAGTGGCATACACTGACTGCATCCACACCCCACAGCAGTTGCCCTGGGTCACTGCACTGCCTCTGTATGATGCTCCTCTGAGCACGATCATGCTGCACTCTGATCCTGTGAAGCATTGCTTCAATTCAAAGTCTCTGAAATAGTACTGGAGCTACGTGCAGCCCATCAAACTATTTTGTGGGGATTCGTTTTCATAGCATGAAACTAAAGGTATTTAGATTGCACTGGAGGACTGTGAAGGGATGTCTTGTGTATACAGCACTTGCAATGGTCCATAGGACACACTGGCCCTTAAACTGAACCCAGGGCTTGCCTTGGAGTGTGTTAGTTACTTAGTCCAAACTGTGCCTGAGTGTGCTCTTGGTTAAGCAGTAGGGATGAATAATGGTGATTCTCCCACACTATATTTTATTTAGGTGTATAGTCAGAGGAGTCCAACTGCTGAGTTGTTGCACCCTTAGCGTAGTCCGTTTCCAGAGCTACACAAATCTACCTTAGCATCACTAGGATCAGTTTTTCTGCAGAGGTCATACTGGGGTTCCTATGCTCAGCTGCTTAAGGCTGTGGTGCACCAGTTCCTGTTGACACTGTGTGTGTAATGCTTGGTTTGCCACTGGCTTGCTGATAGTCTGCAACCATTTCAGGTGATTTTTAAATTTTTGGCATCGTTTCCTTCTTCTCAAATAGCCTGTTTCCCCAGAACAGGGTCATCCTAGTGAAGCAGATTCAAACATTTGTTTAATGCATAAGAATGCCCTTGTTGTTTGTCTCAATTCAGTTGTATTTCTATCTTTAAATAGAGTTTTCAACAGCAATGCACCAGCATGTTACAAAACCTACATACTCATGAGTGTACTCTGGTGCCAACCCTTCGCTTGAGTCAGCTCTTGTGCTCTCCAGCAGGTATCTTGAGAGTTTTATTCACCCTGGCTCTATCTTCCTGAGAAGAGCTTGCTCATTTTGCCTTTCTTCCTTGTTTACAAGACTCCAGTTTTGTATGCCATGCCAACAATTCTTTAAAAAAGTGCACACCTCATGTTTCCTATGAACACCAATTTGCTCTGAGCAACACACATTTTTGATCAATTCAGCTGAAGACTGTATGAATTGTTGTTGCCTTTTCAAATTAAATTAAAAGATTTACAACACTCTGTGATAATGGAGAGGTGACAAGTTCCTGATTCATATTGATTCAAGTATTTGCTGTATTGTGACTAGGCCTCCTGGCTCCATGAGGTTTGCTGGGTACTCAACAAGTTCTAGTGATAAGTGCTCTTGTATAGCATCTGATTTCTGTGAGAGTTCTTGTGAAATCTGCATTACTCAAACATAAGAATTTGCAGTATCTGCCCCTTTATAATGCCTGCCTAAATTAGAATGGCACCCAAAAAACTAAGCTTACCAACTTCTGCTATTCACTTTCCCATTTTTGAATAGGCATGGAGATGTTCATCCCTGCCTCTCAGTTTTTCAAGAATTTGGAAACAAAAAAAACAGAAGGAATTCCCTCAGAGTACATGTGAATTTCCAGATAATACCACAGGCTTGACATTTTTCGTAATCACTGTAACTTGAACAGATGTTAAAACTTTGAATGGCCCCATGCAGTGCAAAAATGATTCCCCAGTCTTGCTCCTATGTTCCAAATTTCCATTAAAAGCATTTATATAGACCCCATGCAACCCCATCATCAAAGCTGAAAAGGCAAATTCTTCATCACATATGATTTAAAGGAATATTAGAATTTAATTTTGATTAATTCAGAACTCCATTTTTAAATTACTGGTTTAGGTTAAAGAACAGGTTTGCCATTAAATCTGGATTTGTGGCAAAATCAAGATCAAAAAGGACGTGATAAAATGCTTTAGAATTTCACATAATTTGGTAATCTTTTAGCAGGGTGCCTATCAAACAGTGACCTTCTATTATTCAGCATTTCAGGCTCAGAGAGCCAATCTATTCATATATTTACTACTAAAAGAATTATTTATTGTAAACTGTTCATGTTCTAAATATTTTCACTTTGCCTCTGTTCTTGCTAGTTACTGCAGATTCTTCTTTCTTTTGGCAAGGTTTTTGGTGTAAGTTGTGTGGGGTGGGGGGATGTTTAATTTATTTCTGAAGGTGAGTTTCTAAAAGAAGTCTGTTGTATTACAGTAGGTAACTGCAATAATTAGGCAAATGGATGGAGAAATTAGTAAGAATTGTCATTGTCTTAAAGAATGAAAAATGTTACTAAAACACGCACATCTAAAAGGATGAATGCAGCTTGCTAGGAAGTTTGTTTTCGGAAAACAAGAGTTTCAGGTAAATAAATTGGTTCTCATTCTTTGTGGGCATCTTTATGCGGAGCTTGTAAAGAAAGATCTGAAAATTGCTAAACCCAGGAAAATGCTTTTTAGGGATTTTTGAGTCAGTGTTGAGGGCAATGAAAACCAGATGCAGACTGGCAGATTATAATTGGGCTTGCATGAGTGCATAAAGAGACATGCCTGTTTGATCCCATGCCTTTTCCCTGTACCTGTACGAAGAAGGTCGCTGTCTCTTTCCCAGCATCCCTAGAGCAAAAGTGGGAAAGAGGTCATGGCCAACAATGCTGCTTGCCCTAATAGAGAAAGGGTGGGCTACAACTCTGTCTTATTTAAGACCTGCTGTGGGATTCAAGATGTCATACAGTCTTATAATCCAAAGTATGTGGAAGTTGCCACTTTCACATCAACTTTCTCAGTGAGTCAAACCTTATTTGACATCCCCCATTGATGGTCAGAGACTAAGCTATAGCAGACTGGGTGTTAAAGTCACCATACAATCCCATGTAAGTTTTTCACTAGTCATAGTACCGTAGCTTACAGAACAAGCTTTGAATAACGACTTTTATTTTCAGGCTTATATTAATGCCCATGAAACAAGGTCAACAGAAATCACTGCACTTATAGAAAGAGCACTGCTCGTTACCACTAATCACAAAAATGAATCATCTGCAAGCTGCCTGCACATACAACTGTCTTGCTTAGCTTATTGGATGGCACATTGCCTGCTCATGTGTTGTTTAGACGTAGTATAGGGAATAGGTGTCAGAAAAGATGATTTTACCAGGGTAATTTAAATAGAACAACAACTGTTATCTTGTTAGCAATAATTTCCCTCTTGGTGCCTGAACAAGAAAGCATTATTTTCCCGTGAAGCTTTCCATTCTTCTGGCACCTGCTCCCTGCTTCACCATCAGGAAGTTTAGTCAGTCAGGCTCCTGGACTGCTGTTTCTGAGTTGGAGGCCAATCTTGCCAGGGATACCAGAACATCAAGAACATGTTTTCATCTTACTCAAATTGAAATTCTTGCTTTGATATCAAAGACTAGGAAAGTACAAAAGAGGAAATGTTTCCTAGCCAGAAGTTTGGTTTTTTTTTCCTCCTCTGCTTCTTGCTGGAGCTAATTCTCCCCAAAGTACTTCATCTTTTCAGCAGGACAAAATGTTCTGAACTTTTAATATTCAGTTTTTGGATTTTCTGCAAGACCCATCTAGAAGGGGATTTTTGAGAAAAGGCTAGGCATACCCACTGTATCTGTTTTTAAGCACTCTGAATCAGTCATGAGGGATTGTCACCTCCTAAAGAGGTCAAAAAATTGCAGAAATTTAACCAGGCCTTCCTGTCTAATTTTTTTTTTCTCCTTTTCAACTAAGTCAGAACTGTAAACATGAAAATAAACAATTCTTGCTCAGTTTCTCATCACAGTGCAACACAGTCCAAACTACTTCTCAACTCCCACTCAACATTCAGAAAACAGAGCATCTCACACAGAGCACCTGCCATCTTGCAGAATAGTGCCATATGTGATTATCTATAAGATTTATGTAGAGGTATAACACCAAGCATAAGACAGAGAGGAATGTTTCCTCTTACTGGGTCTCTGATTAGCCACCAAATGAAAACTGTGCAGGTATCTCCACGATCCCTTTCTTTTCTTGCCTTTTTTATTAATCATTGAAAACACTTAAGATCTGTCAGAAAAAGTAAGACTGCAATTAGGTTAAAAATACTTCAGCAGGGATATGAAATATTGCAATGTGCTACCACTTTTGCCTTCAGAACTCAATCATATGCCTTGAAAATGTCATTTATTTAGACATTTTAAACATGTTCTGCTTTCAAAACCAAAATGTGGATTTTTATTTTCTGTATCTCAGAAAATATGTTAAAAATAATTTGGCAAATGAGTTTCCATTTCTGCTAGCAAATTTGTCCATAAAGTACTTAAGCATCCAAATTTATGATCAAAGTTCATCTAACAGATTTATGTGAACTTTTAAAGAAGATACAGAGAGGGGGCAGTATGTATTTTTTTCATAAGCTGCAGGAGTAAATGTTCCAAAGTATATGTATTTAAAGAGCTGACTGAAATATAGGAAAATTCATTACTTTTTTCCTATGAATCATTTGATTTGTTGTCTTTATGTTAGAGGAAAAAAAAAACAACAAACACTGTTAGATTTTTTTAACAGTAGCTGCCACCAAAACTGACTTCTAAGGAGAGTTCATTAAAGTTTATCTTCACATTTATTCTAAAGAAAGTTAAGGAAATAATAATGCTATACTTAGTGGGGATAATAAGAATGAATAGTACTATTCATAATAATCTTCATATCTATTGTGTATTTGCATATGAACAATAGACATCTAATATTTTCAGCTGCTTTCTTTATTCTCTCTCCTCTTTGTGTACGGGACATGTCAGTGTTTTGAGTTTTTACATCTCAGATGACTAGCTAAATACAGGTATAACTAATCTGAGATATTTTAGAGGTTCTGGAAATCAGATGTGTTGTTCAACTGACCAACTGGAAAATTCCTTAGAGTGTGGGTGTATAACAACCACAGAAGACTAATTAATTCAAATAATTTAAAAATAAAAGGTAGGTACAGCATTTGCTGTAGTCCCAAAGCTGCAGTAATTTATCAGCTGGAAGTAGTGTTAACAGGGACCTGAGTTAATTGATTGACATGAACAAGACTTGACATGCATCTTGAAATTTTAGAATAATTCTCTAGTGCTATTCATCTTGATGACAGAGAACTTCCCTGATGTTCTGCTTCTAATAAATACTATTTAAGTCATCTATTCCTAATAGAATCTTCTATTTCTAAATTTAAACAGCTTAAGTAGATGTCCCAAGCACGAAGAAAGACCTGCCCAAATAGCTCATGAAAAGTCCCAAATGTGCAACTACATAGATTCCATAGCTCAGAGAGAGGAAAATAGTACAAATGGGTCTTTGAAAGAATGGAAAAGTAATGTGGCAGCTGACCTGCAAACAGAACAAGTCTTTTGATTTTGATGACAATTTAATGATATTTGCGTTAACGCTGCTTTCACTCTTGAAACTTGTCCAGACTCACCTCCCATAAGCATACAAGAGCATAGGGCTTGTAAGACAAAGAGAATTAACAAAATGGAAGTCTGTAAACTACATCGGTGCCAAATCGCACTGGTAGGTGGAAACATGAATCCAGTCTTGCGTATTACAGAGGAGGTGAGAAAGGCAGCACAGTTTCTTTAATCTCACGCTTTCTCTTTCTGCTCATAAGAAGATCCCAAGTGGTTTTCTCACAAAAAGACATCCAGCTCTTTCCAACTAGTTTCTATTTTTTTCCTAGGGAATGAGGCGAGTGGGAGGAAAGAATACAGCATTGTTCTGCATGGACTGTAATTTTTTCAGCAAAACTCTTTTTCTTCATAATATGTAGTGTCTTCAAGCCTAAAACATTTTGTGGAAATACATCAGTGTAGAGCCGGAGGTTCCCCGGCATTCACAGGAAGGAAATAAATTTTCAGAGGAGGAAAATTATCATCCCAAGAGGCCAGGGGCAAGTTCCAAAGGGAAGTTTATATGCTGCAATGCTCAGTGCTATGGCTGTTGGTGGCCTGGTGCCAGCTCCAGGGATAGAGCAGCTTCAGGAGTGGCATTTGCACCACTGGCTCAGGCACATACGCTGTCCTTGTACTGAATGTACTGAACACAGGGACCTGGGGATGCTGCAGAGGTGGGAGTAAGCCACTAAAGATGCTCAAGGCACATGTTTCTGAAAGCATGCAATTCTTTAGGACACAGGTGAAGTGCCTCACCTACCTTTCCCTAATGTTAAAATGTGTCTTCTTAACCAATTTCACCTCCGTGAGGATATAAGAAGACCGGAAGAGCTCACTTTGCATAAGTCAGACTTTATGTAACACAAAACAATTCCAAACAGATTATCTTCACCAAAGCAAAACTACATCTATGTGTTGGGTAGTTCTTGGCCGGCCACCAGGTACCGACCAGTCTACTATATCAATCTCCTTCTTCAACTGGATGGAGGAAATAAATATGATGAGAGCATCAAGGATTGAGCCATGTAAACCCAATACAGACTGCCATGCCAAAACTAAAGAAGTAAATAAAGGGGCAGTTTAAAAAAAACCAAAACAACCAAAAAAAAAAAAAACCAAAAAAAAACCCAAAAACAAACCCACAAAGAATAAAACCCCCAGACAAACAAACAAAAGGAACATGCACACATGCAAAAAAAAAAAAAAAAAAACAAATTTAAATAAACAAAAACGCTTAAAAACAAAGAACAACCCCCCCACACACAAACAAAAAAAACAAAAACAAAAAACCAACAAGAGATGCATCAAATTTGGGGAGGGCAAGGACCATTCATTTGACCACATGCTCTGATCAGTGAAATGCTGATGGCCTGGAAAGGATGAGTAGCTGAAGCTCCTGCTTTCCAACATGAATTATCTTGTGCACCTTCAGCCCGCTCTACCAGCTTGCTGTATTCCCTTCTGTTGGCATTTGTTGGCTGAGGAATGGAAAGGAGGAGGTGAGTCACTTGTGATGTGCGCAGAAAATGTGCAGCGAAGGGTGGCTATGCCACAGAGCAAATACACTGTCCCATGCCCCCCACAGCACTGCAGCTCACCTTCCTGTCTCTGCATGCTTGGGCTTGCTCCTTTACACAGCTCAGGAAATGACCTATAGCTCATGTTGGTTGGCGATGGCTGAGGGCACATTCCTGGGGACCAGAGTGGTTGGACAGACAGCAGACACAGCCACTGATGGCATCTGTCCAAAAGTGAACAAGGCAGGTTGGATGAGGCTTTGAGCAATCTGGTCTAGAGGAAGGTGTCCTTGCGCATGGCAGGGGAGTTGAAACTAGATGATCTTTAATGTCCATTCCAACCCAAACCATTCTGCAATTCTATGATCCTATAAGCACTTCTCACTCTGAAGGTGTCTGTATCAATCAGCTCCTGTGCTTGAGGTGAGGAGGGAAGTGAATGTGTATTGGGAATTTATGGCCATCTCTGTCAGCAGTTTCTACAACAGTAGTCTGTCATGAGTAATCCAGGTTTAATTGGTGAATAGCCTGCCAGTCACATTTAAAGAATGCACAGGAGGTACTTTTAAATTCTTGCATTCTTGAAACACTTGTGATCTTTTTCATGTATCTTTTAGCCTATGTCTCTCTTATTACTTGAATAAAAGAAGTGGGAGGATGAAAAAGAGAACAGCAAGGGCTTGAGGATCTTGTTATAAATATACAGAGCATCATCTGTAGGTGGTGATATAAAAAATTACAAAAAATGTTCCTCTCTGTTACTGTATATAGGTATGCCTGGTCAAAGTCTGCCACTACAAACACCAGGAATGTAACCACATTGCTGAACGTCATTACACTCCTTTCTCCAATAGTTTCACTAGTAAGTCTGACTTTGAATTCCTTAAGCTTTTCTGAGTGTTTTTGAATGTCTCAAGAATTAATTTATCAATCACTGGCTTTTGCAATCACATGCTTATTCCAGCTAAAATTGCATTGGAAAGTTGTTGTCTGAGTTACTTTATCTGTACTTTAGTTCTTCTCTCCACATCTCAGTCAGATGTCAGTCTGAATTGTGAGCTGTTGTTCGTTTTAAATGCAGCCACCTGGATGATTTTGGTCCCATTCTTCTCCTCTGATTTTTCAGACCCTGTGAAATTTTCACATTCTTTCTCATTTTTGAGAGTTTTTGCCCTGCTTCTTTTTCTTTTGCATCACCAGTTTGGTGGCATTCTATTTTCAGGAATAAGTTAGTCAGAAACGAAAACTCAGCTCTCCAAACAGCATTTCACTAGAACACCAGGTAAATATCAGAATAAATCTATTAAAGCATGTACCAAAATGTTCATCTATTTGTTCAAATAAAAAAAACCCCTTTTTCTATCACTTGAAGAATATCCAGGTGAATATGTCTGGAAAGACATTTTTGCAATGAGGTATTGATTTTGAGGAAGTTTTTGCAATAGAAAGGTATATGAGATCCAAGGCACTCCAGTCACTTCTGATGGTAGAGAGGAATAGAGATCTGAAATGGATACCTGGGATTGATCTAAAAGACATGATTTCAGTAGGGTGCCATTTATTGTCCCAATGCAAAATACTAACAAATCTCCAAACCTTAAGAGGTTATGAAACTGCCAGACTGTTAGTTGTTAATGAGTCACATGTCAAGAGGGACTTGTGGTTATGAAGAGATGGTTTTTTACTCATTTTTCCTAACAGAATGTGTTCTCTGAAGAGGGGAATCCCTGAATGGCAAGAAACAGTGGTTTCAGCTCTGTAACAGTTTTTACAGAAGAGGGCTAGCAATGCATTATCCTTGTTCTCAAGGCAATGGCACCTTGAAGGCAATGGGAGATTGCTCTGTCTACTAAAAGCATCCTGAAATTCAAGGCTGGCTATGAGCCCAGGCAAAACACGTCTCCCCAGGGCAACAGATTGTTGGGGCACCAGTGTAGCATAGGCACTGCTGCCCACTTCTCCTCTTTCTGAACCCTGGAAGGCCAATCTGGCTGCTGCCACTGCGTCTGCAAATGCATGGATTGTGTGAAACAGGATGTCCTTGGAGGAGGGTGGGGACACAGGATGGGAGCACACTCTTCCAACAGCACCAGCAATTGCTGTGTCTACCTTCCTGCAGGTGTCTGGAAAGGACAAGACCAGCAAGATGGATTTCCCAGGGCTTTCATGTTTCCTCTGGCTCCCTCAACTTTTCCTGTGCCAGTAGCAGAAGCATCATGGCTTTGGTTTAGGTCAGTCAAATTCAACTTTCTGTGCTTTCCTGAGAAGCCATAGGCAGCTCTGATACAACATCATCATTAAGCTCTGCCTAACATCATAAGAGACAAAAATAACATGGTGAGTTGACCCCAGCTGGCAGCTAAGCCTCTGCCCAGTTGCTCACTCATTCCCCCACAGCAGGATGAGCGAGAGAATCACAGGGCCAAAGTGTGGAAAACTCATGGACTGAGATAAAACAAGTTTGGTAAGTTAAGAAAAAAAAAAAAGAAAACTAAAACAAGGGATGCAAAATCAAAGATTCACCAGCTCTCACCACCAGACTGGTGCCCCCCTCAGCCTCAGAGCAATGGCTACATCCCTGGGCTGTAATGATGAACACAGCACTATATGGGGTGGAACATCTCTTTGATCTGTTTGCATCATCTGTCCTGGCTGCGTCCCCTCCCAAACACTTGTGCACTCCCAGCCTACAATAACTAAACCACTGGTGTGTTATTAACACGGCTCTGGTCACAAATCTAAAGCACAGCACTCCATGGGCTGCCATGAAGGTAGTTAATTCCATCCCAGCACACTTAGGAACAGCAATGGGAGTTTTCATGGAGGTATTTATCAAGCCTAGTAAGTAGGAAAAAAAAAAAAAGGAAAAAAAAAAAAGAAAAAAAAAAGTAGTTTAGGTCAAAAGCTTAAAATGGGATTAAAATAAAGTTGAAATATGATATGGTTTTAGACTCACTTTTCAATGTGTGTTTTACTGTATTTGGCAATACTGTGTGTTCTTATGGTTCAGAATGTAACAAAGCATTTTCTTAATTTTTTTCCCTTTATGAAGTTTGAATGCATGGAAATACATTTTTGTTGGAGGTTGGGAATTGGACTAGCAAGGAACAAAACTTATGAGTTTAATTTAGTGTTCAGAATATTTATGGTTTTGGGTTTGCAAATATTTATTTTGGTTCCCTTACCAACATGGCAGATTTTATAACCTTTATGTCCTGTTTATTGCAAAAATGAAAATATTCTCACTAATGAAGATCCATTTGCTTTTATTTTTACAAATGATTATTTCAAAGTTTTCTTTATATATTTTTGATTAGTATAATAAAACATTTGAAAAACTCAATTTTTCTCACTTCTGAGACTTTTTGATCTTTGTTTTTCTTGAGGTTTACATGTTTCTTCAAAACACTGTAAGATGTAGTGTGGACATACATCATAGCAAACAAGTGAAAAAACTCTTTGCATTAGGTGCTCAACATCACAACAACCCACTCACTTCTCTCTTCTAAAATTCACCAATAGCATCACTGACATTGTTATTTGTTATTTCTCTTTCCTGGTAAATGTTTAAGAAGGGTGCTGAAAAAAGACTTCTGACTCTTCTTACATAAAAGAAAGGTGTTTAAAAAAATCCCAAGCCCCTAAAAGGCACTAGACCCTTTATTTCAAGTCTGTGTAGGTGGCATTACTCTCAAAGTAAGGCTTTTATTCTTCAGAATGTGTTTGAACAGGAGTTCTCTTTGGGGACCGTTTTAAGGCAATGAAACCAAGTTAAGTCTTGACAGCAACTTCGCTAAGTATAGATGGGCACATCCCAGGGACAAAGGCAATTCTTTCTGTTTAGTCTATCTTTTAAAGCTCTCTCTTCTTCTAATCTTCTGGCAATACTCTAGCTGTCGCCTTTGAGTAAATCTTGCAAAGATTTTTTCCCGCAATAGACATAAAACCTCGTGTTCCTTAGGAGTGGAGAAATGGTATGCAGGTAGTCAGCTAGCAGGAGCTGGCATTGTTCCTGGCTGTGCTGTGCTTCAATTGAGGGATGCTGTAGGCTCTGGGGCTGTCAGTACAACTTCTCCTAGGAGCTTTAAATTCCTTAACGTCTCTCAAAATCCAATTGCAGGGGCTAGTTGTCTTCTGTTTGAGCGTTCAAGCTGAAACAAAGCATGTAACCCCTGTGGAAGGCAGAGCTAAGCGCACTCTTAGCTTGAAATCCTAACAATTCTGTGTGACAGATTTAAACAGAAATGCCACTCAAGATAATTGGTAAAAATTATACCCATTTGAAAAATTTGGATCTTTCTAAATACTTAAATGTAGGATAAAACTTTTCCTGACTAACGCTCTGCTTTATACAGGTTCTGAATCTCATCCCATGCAATTTTATATACCAGGACATAGTTTTGTAGAAATCTCTTGGGGAAAATTAAACCTCTTATCAAGTCTGTAAGGGTCCATGGAAATTTTTCCTACTTCTTTTAAGGACTTAGCAGAAATGGTATTTTGCCTCTCCTTTTATATTCAATAAGCAACTATTCTGTGGATGATTAATCTACTTTGTCAATGAAATTTCATTTGTCTTACTTTAATGAGCATTAGTAACATCTGTTTGTGTTGTTACGTGAGTTCTAAGAAACTTTTTATTATTTGTCATAAAGTCCAATCAGACCACTTTTAGTCATCATGAACAACTGAGTAAGCTGTGAAAATAAGTACACTTTAAAAAATCTGTTAGCATAGAAACATGTGGCAGCACACTGAGGACACTGTATTGAGAGATAATTTTTTCATGCTTTAAAGTAAAGCCAAGATACTATCTGTAACATCTGCATTATAGAACTAAGCATATCTATTTATTATGTAAATTCTTCCAATTTAAAGTACTTCTTCAAAATGACTGTTATGGACAATGCACTAAAAGAAGATGAGCAAAAGGAATCATATTTCTTGTCATAGCACTGGGAGAAGACATAAAGATGAAAGGTGGAAGTTTCATTTTGGACAACATGCCTGAGAAATAGGAGACGTGAAGGAAATGAAGAAATTTGTCCATGCAGCAGTGTTGTCTTTGTCCTGTGAATATTGAAATATCTAAGAACTGCTGTATGGTTCATCCATCCCAGTGTCTAGCCACTAAGAGGAGGTAGGAACAAGGGCATAGGAACAAACATGTAGGAGCCATCCCTTGTCTGCTTCTGGCACTCACTGGTTTAACACTCAGTTACGAAACCTAAAAGACTGTCTCCTCTTTATATGTGACATAAAGGGCTTCATAATTGCTACATTCTTTGTAAGTGGTGCTTTTCATATGAGGTCACAAAGGTCATTGGAATTGCAATTCTGGTGTTGGTGGATTTGCTAAATTAGTTTGAAAAAACCAAACAAAACACAACTGTTGACTCATTTTTATTTTCTGGTAATGGGCTATATGAGTGAAATACTAGTCATTATTGTCACTTTCATTGTTATATAATGAATTATGACCAATTAGCTTTTTTTTTTCTTTTCGCTTTCTTTTTTCACATCCCCATCCCTCCCCAGTAAATGCCTTCCAGAACTTTCCTGATCAGGGAAGCTGAGAATTTTAAATGTCTCTGTAAGCACAAATCTTTCTATATTCTCCCTGTTACACATTTTTCTTTCCATTTTATTCTGCTGCTTGTTTCATCACTCTGTTCTTGCACTGTATGATGTTACTCAGTTACCAGCGAGACCTGCAGCATCAGTGAAATGAGGTAAACAAAAAAACCAGTTCTGTTCCTACAGAGAAAAACTTTGGGCTGAAAAACATCAGATCCCCAAAGACTGTATGAATATATGCAAGCTACTCTGGACTGGTGGTTTTGCATGTACAATACAATTACCACACCAGCTTGTCACGTTTCATTTACTATAACTAGGATTCACAATTTAGGCTGTGACAGTGTTTAGTCTGCAGAGGCATTCTGCTAACACAGGGCACAATACTACTGCAAAAAAAATTTAAACAAGTAAGAGAAAAATAATCAGTTGTCCTATAAATGCAGATAACATATAGCAAATGTGGGTTTGGAAGAATATTCATTTTGTTAGAAATTAAAGCAATATTCCATGTCTTAAACATGAATTTCACCCCAGCTACTCCATTTTCCAGAATCACTTCATATGACTTGAGAACAATTTGCTGCCCAAATGAATGCTTTATTATGTTCTTCTCCGTATACCTGTAGGACTTGCTTATCATACCTTTTTTAAAATGTTACTTTCTTGTCTTCTTTTATAGGTCTCTGATCAGGTTTGCCAGATTGCTGTATTATCTGTTCTCATAATTCTGTAATAATAGTTATGACTTCCACTGTTTCTGAAAAGTGGACTTAGGTTTGTGATGACCACAAGCTTTTTGGCATATTTAGCCAGCAGCCTAACCAGCCTACAGTCTGCAGGAACATGGGTGCTGTTTTTTAAAATCAAAATCTTCTTTAGCTTGCTCTAGTTAGCATCCTGAATTGCATGTTGGTTTTACTTTATACTTAAAATACAGAGAAGCAACATTTTACTAGGCTGATTTTTTTTTCATAACAACTAGATTTATTTCCCTAAGTATTCTTCTCCAAATGTTCATATCATAACCATGAAAATTACAAACCTCTAATTACAGCATCACCACCAGTCACTCTGTGTTAGATACTGACTTACTGAAGGCTCACAGTGATTTTTCTGAAGCCTTTGCAGTATAACAAAACTTTAGAGGTTTGCAAAATAATTACCATATTTGAACAAGGGGTAATGGTTTTAAATGGAAAGAGAGTAGATTTAGGTTAGTTATTAGGAAGAAATGTTTTACTGTGAAGGTGGAGAGGCATAGGAACACGTTGCCCAGAGAAGCTGTGGACACCCAATCCCAGGAAGTGTCCCAGGCAAGGTTAAATGGGACTTTGAGCAGCCTGACCTAGTGAAAGGTATCTCTGCCCATGGTATGTGGATTAGAATTAGATGAACTTCAAGGTCCCTTCCAACCTAAACCATTCAATGATTCTATGATTTATTTTTATTGTAATTCTTAAAGAACTTGGGAAAAAATAGAGATAAAAGTTTCCCTTCAGTGTGTTGAAAATTCAATGCTGTGTGTGGGTTTTTAATTATTTTGATTATGGAACAGAAGAATATTTTTCAAGATCTCCATATTTGCCTGGAGAATTACGTAAGTTTAACATCTATTAGAAATGGAAAAATGTGATTTCTCAAAATACATCAAGATCCTTTTTATCCGGTTCATAGGTTTCTAGCTATTATCATAAATATTATTCATAGAATAAGAGTATAATACATGGAGTAATATTTTTGGAAGTATTATTCATGGAATAGAAACAACTGGTATGCAATTGTTTTTGCTCATTCAAGGAAAAGTGCCTTTCTGATTAGATCCCAAATTATGTCACACATTTGCATAATGGTGCATTACATGGCCACATTAGAGACTTGCTGAAAGTAGCCAGAAGGCAGCGTCTTATTTGCTTTAACACTTGATTCAGTGGCAGGTTTATCATTTTAAAGCTAAGCTAGAGAGATACAGGCAAAAATTCTGCGATTCTTAATTCACTTGCCAAACTATCCTTTTCTCATCTTGCTCAAAATCTGACCAAGCTGTGCAGAAAAAAATACTAGGTGACCTTCTTAGTAACCACCTTATCATGAGTCAGAAAGTGCCGTTGCAGCAAAAGCCAGCATTCCCCTGGGCTATACATGAGGAGGGAAGCATTGCCATCAGGTGGAGGACAGTGATCTGTCCTCTCTACAAGCACTGGTGAAACACATCTGTCATGCTGAGTCCAGTTTTGGGCTCTCCAGTAAAAGAAAGACATGGACATACTGGAGCAAGTCAGTGAAGGGTCAGTAAAATGATGGACAGTTTGGAGCAGGATCAGGCTGAACCAATGAACACCTATGGCACTGTTACTCTCAGTTAAGAAAGAACAGATGTGTTTGGGCATAACATGGGAACGTGCCCTTACACTCTTACACTGGTGCTTCTTTCTACACCTCTTCTGTCCTTTCTTTTCACCCTTCAGATATTTCCACAAAAAAAAAAAAAAGGACATCATATTCAATGAAGCTAGAGAGACTAATGTGTGTGTGGGGAAAAGTATTTCAACAGGGATGCTCCATGTCCTTCCTTGAGTACTGCACCTGAAGAACAGGGAATCTCTGATTCACTTCGCTGGGACTAGAAGCTGGAAGAACAGCAAGAAAATGCCTTTTTTTTTTTTTTTTTTAATATAGAATATAATATTAATTGTGTTCCTACTCTCATAAATTCCCTGATATTCTTCCTAGCTTTCTGAGATTTATTTATGTACTTTATAATGTGGAAGTCCTTCTGACTTCTGCTTAATGAACAGATCATCAATGTTCTCTGGTCCTGATGCTGAATTATATAGGCCAGATGTGTCACATTTGTCACTAGGCCTCTTCTTGAGTCCCTCTAGACCTCAGTGTATGATCTCACTTTCTCAGCTGGGAAGGGAGTTATTTTATTTATCACTGAAGTGAAGCTGGAATTTTGTTGCAGCCCTTTGGAGGAAAGTGGTTAATGTACTACATCCAGGTCATGGCTGAAGACTGAACAGATCTTTGGTAGTGATAAGTTTCCTGGAGCAGTTCTGGACTACTGTGTAGGGTGGACCATAGGACAAGAGGCAACAGGCAGAAACTGATGCACAGGACCATCCAGCTGAACATGAAGAACATCTTTATTCTGCGGGTGATTGAGCACTGGAACAGGTTACCCAGAGAAGTGGTGGAGTCTCCTCTGGAGATATTCAAAATCTGTCTTGACACTATACTGATTAACGTGCCCTAGGGGACCCTTATTGAGCAGGGAGATTGGACTAGATGACCTTCATTGGTCCCTTCTAACCTTACCCACTGAACTCACTGCAGCTCCTGGTGCCTCCTGGAAGTAGTTCCAGACACTATGAGTCCCCCAGACTTTGCCTAGGGTTGCCCAGAGATTGTTAGTCAGCCTGGATCAAAAATGCCATGATGCAGGAGAACAAGCCTTCTGGACAATCAGTAGTTTGGAGTCAACCCCCAGCCTTGTTTCTATTGTCAACACAGAAATTATTTCATAAATGGAGCTTGTGTTGTAGTATTAGGAAAGGGATACTGCAAAAGCAGTTCTTTCAATGGTCTCTTGTATTAAAAGTGACTGCAGACTTTTCCAGCTGTTTCTTAAAGACTCTGCAATCTTGGGAATGGCATGTAACTCCTGTGAGCTTCAGTTTAATTTCCTATTCAAGCTGTAAACTGAAACAGTCTCAGACTGATTTTTAGCTGCACTCCAGTGGTGCAGGGAGAACATGGATGTTGGCTGCTGTTGCAATTAAAATTGCATTTTCCTCATTTATCAACATGGGTTTTATAAATGAGTATACATAAGAATGCATGGAAATAAGTAATGGAAAATTAGTTACATCTGAATAAAAGTTTAAAAAAAAAAAGGTAAAACATAGATCTAAACCAAAAATCAGTGACTGGAGCAATTTCTAATTTAAAGGGTACTGACAGTACTCAGTATTTATTTCAGCTGAATTTGTTTTTCCTCTAAAATTGCTCCACTGAGTTTATAGATTGACTTTAGACCAAAACCTGAAACCGTGGCCACTTTATGGATTTTCCATTCAAATTGTTGCTTCTGAGCAGATTTAATTGTTGAGTGTTTGATGGACAGGTTTTGCTACTGGGGTTTTTTTAATGTCATTTTCATTTCCTTTTTAACATTTTGAAATGTCATCTAATGTATTTACTCCGATAAAAGAAATTAGTTATCAACCAAGACAGATTTAAATAAAAAGGGAATGAAAAATAAGCATTTACCTAGTGCGCCTAACTAAACTAACTTGCTTTATCATGTTGACTAATATCTTTGGAATTCAGAGGGAAGAAAATAAGAAATGGCATGGTTTATATTTGCCATGGCAGCTTTATTTTGAAACAAAGGACCAAATTTGAGGGTCTTAGTCATGTTGTCAAAGTTAGGGAATCACTTGTGTAGTAAAAAGTTATGGTTATATTCTGATACTCCTGGGTTTGAAACTCTGCTGTTGGAACTCTTTTTCAGCCTGTGCTCTCTTAGCAATAAATTGATCCTTGTACTGGAAATTAGATAGTTATAACTGTGATCACCTCATGACTCTTTGTAAATGTTAGTTTCTTTTCTTGCAAAGAGATATATCTGCTCAGTCTGCAGTTTCAGTAAGACTGGAGTGGAAAGCTTGGACTGCTGAGTCTCAGCGAGGCTGTAAAAATACTGGACTTGGAAGATGCTTTTTTCTGCTTAGAGTTCTGGCAAACAATCAGAGCACCTACAGTAAAATCACATCCCAGAGTTCTGCTGTTGCATGAAGGGGCTGAGATCAGATAACAGTAAGGGAATAACAGACAAGACAAAGTGATAAGAATTCTACAGCCTTTAATTTCCTTTCAACCTTTATTTTTTTTTGTCCAAACTGTTGCTAAATTTAAAATTCATTAAAATCCAACCTAGAGCAAGGGACTGGTAGATTTGTCTATATTGTATTGCTTGAGCCTTCAAGAACTGATCTGGAACAAGCTCTCTAGTAAAGAAGTATAATTTATATTCTCAGGGGGAGGATCAAGAGTATTTGTACTGGAGACAAGTCCAATTCTTACAAAGCTCTTGTGAAAAAAAATGGGTGCCAGACTTCTGGAATTCTTTCAGAATATTCAGAAGGGTGATATTTACTTTATAAACAAATAGGGGGGAAGTAAGGGAGACATTTCAGCCTCCACTGGTTACTGCTCTCCCACAAATACTGTCTTTGTGACTGTGTTTAAGTTGCTGGGTTAGAGCCAGACAGGCAGATAGTGCCTAACTTGTCAAAACTCTCACTGTGTTCTTCCTCTTCAAGATCTGTATGACTCTAGCTTCCAGTCTTTAGGAAAAGTTAATTCAGACCAAGGCAGGTATAGAGACAGGTTATTATGATGCTTGGGCAAATGGGGAGTCTAAGGAAAAATTGTAATTTTAGAAGACCTTGAATTATTCCACCAAGGAAAAGAAACACTGAAAGGATATGCTTTTTGTCCATAAACACACTGAGGAGGATATATCAACACCAGGGAAGGAAAAGAGCTACTTAAGGACACTTTCGGTACAAGAACATATATATGTTTAAAAAAGCCATGAATAGATTTAAGTGGGAAGTTCTACTGACATTCCTAATTATCAGAGTATTGCAATGAAGGAACAAGCTTTCACTTTGAGAAGGAGGGCAAAAAAACTAACCCATTTTAGAGTGGAGTTTGATCAGTTTATGAAAGAGATTATGCAATATAGTTGCTTGCAGACATGCTATTAGGCACTGGCAACAACAATAGGCAGTTACTTATCAGATTTATTTACAAGGATTACGAAGAAGAAAATTTGGCTCCAGGTACTATAAAGTACTAAACTCTTAAAGCATCCTGTCTTGGCTTTTGGATTTTCATGGCCTTAAATACTAAAAGCTTCCTGACAAGCAGAAGCAACAAACTAGTTCCTTAATACCTACTACCAGTTTTGCTGTTAGTGGTGTCAGACAAGACCTCCATGGTGGACCCATGTCATATCATAGCATCTCCAACACACACTCCAGTTTCTTCTTCCCACACTGCTAGATCTCAGAGGGGTCTGTTGAGATCAATGACTAAAGTCTGCCTTAAGGAAGCTGGGTGCATATGTACATGCATCTCTCCTCGAGCCTCTCTATCTCTTGTCTCAAGTTTATGGGAATCTTACTTGAGGAGTGAGAACTCCACTTCTCCAGCAAAACAGGTTTTTCAGCCTGACACAATTGTGGGATCCAGTGGGGGCCAACATGAGCTGTAGCTGCCAGTGTGCAGGCACACAGAACAACAGTCTTGTGAAAAAAGATCAGATTATCTAAGCAAATTAGACTACTGACAAAGATGGAAGACGTTCCTGTCCCCGCCCCACATCACGTCTACTTTCCATGACTTTAACACAGTCTTCTGTGTAGGTAGCAACTCAGGCATCACCTCAGAGTTTGCCACCATCGTGACTTGATAACACAAGATGTTTTTCCAGTCACTGATTTCTAAATAGTTTGGAAAAAATTTAATCTTCTGTGAGTTTCTCTTCTCCTATAGAATGAATTAAAACCTATTTTGTACAATTCCTGTTGAGGGAAATTCTCTAGTAATACTAAAGCGTTCCAATATGAAGGGCCCTGAAGGGAAGTCATGAGAAGTGACTGAGGTTACTTCTCTGTTCAGCCTGGAGAGGAGGAGACTGAAAGGAGACCTCATTGCAGCCTACAACTTCCTCACGGGGAGAAGTGGAAGGGCAGGCACTGATATCTTCGCTGTGACAGGACCTGAGGGAATGGCCTGAAGTTGTGTCAGCGGAGGTTCAGGTTGCGTATTAGGAAAAGGTTCTTTATCCAGAGGGTGGTTGGATGTTGGCACAGGCTCCCCAGGGAAGTGGTCACAATACCAAACCTGGGAGAGTTCAAGAAGCATTTGGATGATGCTCTCAGGAACATGGTGTGACTCTGGGGAATGGTCCTGTGCAGGGTCATGAATTAGACTCAATGATCCCTGTGGGTCCTTTCCAACTCAGAACATTCTGTGATTCTGTAATATGGTAGGATTTGAAATGTGAGTATGAGTTGTAATGGATGCTTTTTGATAGGCATTTCCTTTGGTAGAAGAGCTAGCTTTTACAAAAGCTTGGTCCTTTGTGTCTAGCTCTTGTTCATGTGTTTCCAGTTTACATTGGCCTAGCTGTTGGGAGGCTCACAGTAAATCAAGTTGGGGTCTGAGCAGGGTTAGAAAGAGCATGTGAAAATGTGGATGCATTTGCTGAACAGTTTCACTGTGTAGCTGCACAAAAAGCTGGAGTAGGAACAAGTGAAGGAAGGAACTATAGCTGCTTAAATGAGACTGCTGCTTAAAGAGTTGCTTGTTAAGCTACAGCTTGAGGTGTAATTGAAGTGTTCAGTAGGAAAATTGTCTGGGGGCTGAGAGAGCAGTAGAGCAGGACAGTCTGCAGAAAAATCCTTATTTGTGGGGAAAAGCGTATGATAGAGGTTAGTTAAGAGCTACATTGGCAGCAAATGAAGCAAAATGGTGCTTTTAAGAGTGAGTAAAGAAAATTCTAATGAAATATTAAATTATTGCCAGAAAATATGATACATCAGTCTACACAATATTTATGGCACAAGTAAATTATATATCCTTCCAGAAAATAGAATGAAAAGATAATGATTGAAAGATGCTTTGAGGATTCCAGATACCAGTACGGTCAGTAGAATTTGGATAGTATCTTGTGTATGAATAATTAGCATCAGTGCATTTCACACAGAAGTACATTTACCGTTAATCATGTAACAAATGTCTCTGGCATTCAATTTTATCTATTTCTTCATCTGCTTGAGAATTATTTGTAAAGTACAGGGTGGTATTTCATGGAGAGGCTGAAGATAACAAAAATTTCAGTACTGGACTTGGTATGAGCAAGACACAACATTTCTTTAAAATAATTATTCAAGAACCCAGGGAACAGTTATCAGATTCACTGTCCCTTAAAAATCACAGTTCTGTGAATAATACTTAAAATCATCCTTTATAGAACAGTCACTTCTTTTGGGTAAACAGTTCTGTGAGTCTAACTGCATGTAATTCACCAGTAGATACATAATTATAACTATACATCCCACAGTGACTTCATGTGTGGTAAATGTCATGCAGGAAATGAACAAAGAAATAGAATTATATTAGAAATGAAGTGTGACTACAGCATCTTAAAATCACTTTCTGAAATTCTGAGTCCCCAGTCTGTACATTAAAGGAGTTTGACAGTCCAGGTTATAACTTGGAAAATTATTTCTACGCCTCTGTTTTATGTAAATTACATCCTCTTCTGGGCTCAGGAGTTTTGGCACATTTTATCACCCTGAGTAGGTTGGAGTTTGTTAGTTTTCTTTGCTTAAACTGGGGGCTGGAGTTTTTTATGAGTACTCCAGTAGTACATTAGGCATTGTTTTTTCTGCTCATTTTAAAATTACTTTTCATAACAAAGACAGAAGTGAGGTAGATCTCTTGTAACTGTGCAAAGAAACCTTAGGACTAGAATATCTTATCAAATAGTTTCTGACAGTCTTGTACATCCTCAATAACAAAGAAGCAGCATGCAACAGCACCCTATCTAAGGGCCTAATGGTTTAGTATTTAGAGGCATTAATTAATTTGCTGGTCTGAGGTCCAATTCTACCACACGTTCTGTCTTTGAACAGTGGAGAAAATTTTAAATATATATGTCTTAAGGCAATGAGCACTCCATATGACAAAGGGTAGCCACATTCAAAAGGGTAGTGGCCTTAGAAACAGAGTTATTTTTGTAAGGGTACGCTTTTTGGAAGAGATTTGTAGCCTACTGATAATAGGGAAAGACTTCAAAATCACAAGTTAGGAGCTAACATAGAAGAGTTAATCCTTTTTAGGGGTTATGTTATTAATTTGCAAGTCCTTCTTAACCAGTCTTCGCAGAGAGAAGCTGGTTTGAAGGTCTACTGCAGTAGATATTTAAGAGCTAAAGATGCATAATAAAGGTGTAATAGGGTGAGGGATGTGCTGTACCAAGGACGGAATCCAGTTTACTTACCCTTCTACTCATTCCTGGAAGAGATGAACTTTGATACCTTTGTAGAACTTTGAAGAACTGCCTGAAAATGTGGTGACATCTCCAGTAGTAAGTAAAGCAGGCCAAGGGCTGCTCTCTGTCTCTGAGGCCACCTTACCTAGTGTGTCCACAGGACTGAATTCTCTTACATCCCAAAACAAAGAAGCAGCATCTATACTGCAGGATATGGTCACCTGCTCATTATAAACCTAAGATCACACCTAGGAGAAATGCCAGCTGGCCTGGGGCAAAGCCATAGAGCATTCTAACAAATCAATGGTGGGAACAAATACACGCCAAAATGTAGACAGAACCATGGCCCTGTTTGTATATTGATGCAGACTCAGCCAAAGACTACAGTGAAGCAGATGCCTAGAAACAGTAGAAATACAGACAGCAAAGAGGTCATCTGAGGCAGTAGATATATTTAGGTTTGGGCTGGATAAATCACTTCCACACTGAGGTTCAGAGAATTAGGCATAGGTTTAAGGTTTGAAAAAAACAGGGTTCAGACCATAAGTGGTATTCATGAAACCTTAGAAAAGTACATAGACTCCAAGTGTTCTGACATATTTTCATTTTTAATGGAAAGTATTGATTTTGTAAAGTGTTAATGACATTTAAGCGGACAGATGACTGCTGCATTTTCTTTCTTGGCTCCTACTATATCTGCTGAGATTTGTGCTATATAATTGGCAAATACTTTCTGAAAGCAAAGTGATAAACAAATATATGTGAATCACCAACCCACATGCAACCTATCAACATGATAGTGCTGCGCCGGATCATTTTTCAAAACCTACTGTACTTCACAGACATCAAATGATCATGACAGCTTAAGGTTAAAAAAAGGTTTGGCCAAAGTTGTGGTGAGTTTTAAATGAGTTTTTTGCTTCAAAGGTTGTCTTTTTAAGTTTCATTTTACATCCTCATTATAATGTTACTGTGTATTTCTGTAAATTATTATAAAGTCTGTGGAAAGATCAGTCTATAAATGGAATCCTGAAATCTATGCTCCAACAAATATGGAGTTTAGCGGGAAAGAGTCACAGGTGATGGTCTGCTCGTATGAAGTTCCTAAAGAATTTGACCAGATTTTGTCATAAATAATGAATATTCTGTGCAGAATACTTGATAGCAAATCTAATAAATATTAAACAATTTATTTTTAGAGTATCCAATGTTAGTTTGTATTTATAGTCCTACAGATCCTACTGAACTCCATTACAATGTTGTTACAAGGGCAGAGTTCAAAAGCAGAGATTTCATGAAAGCAAAAAACCCTCTGTTGTCACAGAATAAGAAGTACATTTCTGGTGTGGAAACAGTTCCTTTTCTTATAACAAAAAAAATAAAAATAAAAAAAGACCACTTGAACACTTTATTAGTTTATTTAAGAATTTAGATCTTTAAATGTTTGCTGGTCAAGACTAAACCTGAGAGTGGCATGAACTTCTGTAACAAACCAAATCTTGAACTCATCATGACAGTGAAGTGGATGCTTGTGCCTTATGTCAGTATGAAACCCATACTGACGTGTTTGGCTACTCAAAGAAAAGTTGTATCTAGAAGAAGGTCATTCAAACTTCTTTGCAGTGCCCAAGAGTAAAATTCTCTACTGCTTTCATGGAATTACTGCCTTATAAGAAAAGTTCAGATGTCTTCCTGTGTTGAGTATCTTCATGTCTCTAGTATGCAAAAATGATGATCATCAATGAATTTCATACAGCTTTCAAAAAGACCCTGTTCTGTTGTCTACATCAGTTCCAAATATGATTGATGGATGGAAATAAATCTCCCAGTCCACCTCCTCATAAATATGTGCTATGAGTTGTTTATTGTACAAAATTCTTTGTATTGCTGAGCTTCAGCTATTGAGAAGGACAACACTACTCAGATTGGCATTGCATCTGTTGGGTTGTTCAAATCCCTACATACTTTTATTTTTGTCATAGAGCTGCATGCAAAGTGTTGATTTTATTTGCATATAAAAATATGACAAGTGTTGCTTTATGAAGTGGTCATGTTTTTAATGCTGATTTGTATCTTTCTGCCTCTGTAAACTGTGTATATGTGAGCAGGTTACTGAAGATGTTAAATTAAAAGATATATCTAATATAAATATATATATATACATATATATATGTATATATATATATCACAAAAATCCAAAATGGCTACGGCCAGGTCTGACAGGACAACAAAACACTAAATTCTGTTTTTGCTTTAGATGGAAGCTGGCAGATGGTTCTACAGAACCATCCAGCAACATTACTTTCAGAGGCATCCACAGTGAGGCCACCTCCACAAACTGAGGGCAAATTCCTGCAAATTTTAGCAGCACATACTTGTTTGGTGTGTTTGGTCTGCTCAGCAGCTGTCCAACACAAGTAAGAGAATGCAAGGAAGGTGATGCATTTTAGCTTATAAATTGGAGCAAGCAGCCACAGCATACTTTGAAATTTGGCTGCACCAGAAACCTTTTATAACTAATTAGGAACTTCAAATATCTTGTGTGGAAAGATACGGTCTATTTCTAGAACATTTGATTTCTTCCTGCTTACTATATTTTTAATGTAATTGCTAGTATCTGGTGAATAAAATGAGGCTATTTTAACAATATCTATATTTCAACTTTATCTCTCTCTGAAATAAATAATTCAATCCAGTATGCTAGGTTTTATGTTGTTTCCAACAGATAGTTTGGAAAGATGCAGTAAGATTTGTTAGTAGCAATTTCCAGCTATGAAAAATTACTAGTTTATGAAATACTATCTTTACGTTTACAGGTATAAATATTGAATTATTATCAACATTACAGAATTACAGACTTTTTTATTTATTTATTATTTTATAATAAGTATTGTCAAAGAATGCAGAGCATTTATTTGCTTTTCAAAACACTAAAGAATTTGAAAAACTGTCAGTGGAAGACCCAGTGCAAGCTTTGCTGTTTACACATCTTTATTTCTTTATGAACAAAAAGAATTCTCAAATTTACTTTTAAGAGAAAGTGATCAGTAACAGTTTCTCATGTACATTATTCACAATAATGTTACTTGTAACATACAAGCAAACTCATTATTTGGGAAAAGATATAGCATGTAGTTCCTTTGGTGCATGGATTGGTGACATTCCAGTATTCCAGAATGGAAGGTGATTCCTTTCTCAACTTTTATAGACTGTTCTTTGCTGAGGGATTCTTCTCCAAAAATCCTTGAAGGGAAACAAAACCACTCAGTCATCCTGAGTCACGCACTGTTTGTCAGGCCAGTAACCTCCCTTTCCCTCTGTGCTAAGAATCATCATGTGACACATAAATGCTCCAACTGTTATACCAATCTGCAAGTCTGATTTGTACAGCCTAGATTTGATTTCAGTCTCAGTGTGGTTTCATGCTGCTGAATCTCCTCACACGCTTGATGTTACTGAAACAAATTCCAGATCACACCAGATTATGCCAGTAAATAAAAATAAGTGTTTGGTCAGTTTCTGCTCACAGTGAACATGTTGTGAACCTATATAACCCTCTCTTCATTTATAAGAGTGACCTTGTCGTTAATGTGGGGTTTTCATACATGTACATATGTAAGACACCAAATAGCCAATGCTGTAGTTCTATCAATTTTTTAATCCTGCTTCTTTTCCATTGTTATTCTTATAACAGTTGCAAACTGATAGCCTGTAAGTATTGTTGCCTTGTTAATTTTCCTCGTGCAATATAATACTCCTTGAATCTTTGAGATTTATCTGACATTCTGCATTATGTTACAATTTAACACAAGAGATGTTTTCAGGTTACTGGATGATCCAACACTTGGAGGGATTTGGGGCTAATTTTATAATTTTTATCTACAAAAGATGTTTCTCACTGATCTTGACAGAAAATACTACATCAGTCTCAGGTGGAGAAGAATTTAATACGGCGCTTTGGGTCACTGCTGAAAACCTGACCACACATCGAAACTAGGATTGAATCTATCTGTGGAGCTGATCATTGCAGGTTCTGCTTCAGGTGCTGCAGCTTGTCTTCCACCTGGCTGCTTAGAATGAAAGGGTGGAGACTGTCCAGGAGTCTGCTTAGTGGTTTCTTCCACATGTTGAGTAAAAGGGAGTCCTACCAGACATTCTTGCTCTTCTGCGTGTCTCTTGGAGACAGATGTCTGCTCTTCTCTAGGAGTCTCAGCCTGTTTTCTGTAATCAGGTTCATTTTTCTGTCCTGGAATGTCTGAACACCAGTTGCATGGAGAACAAGTAAGAGGAAATAGCAGTATAAATGCATTTCAAAGTTATGACTTAACAGACCTAATAAAGATCTGATGGGATGATTCATCTAGCAGGAACATTAAAATAAACAGTGTAATTTCTTTGGGACAGGTGGATAAAGATGCAGCTATTACCTTATATGTTATTGTACATGCAGGCATCACTTGCTCTGACATTAAGAATAGAAAGGGTCATAGACTGTCTCAGAATTTCTGGGTACAATTTAAAGAAGAAAAAGTGTTGACACTCTGATGGCAGTCAATAGTTGGCCACCTATCAAGAAAATCACAGGATGAATTTTTGTAAGTAGAATTATCCAAACCCCAGTACTCAGTGCCATCAGGATACTTTGATTTCAAAAATTTCCCCATTGGGGAAGGAATATAGCTGCTCTTAGGCAGTCTGGTTAATTTTTGAGAAGTTTAGTGGAACTTTTCTCCATAGGAATTGGAGGATGCATGGAGAGATAATATTTTCCAAATACAATTCTCTTAATTTGGTAGAGCCTAAAGGGAAAAGTAGAAGTTAAAAGAAACTTGGGCACTTCATGAGTGATCATGAAGCAGCAGAATTCATGACAAACAGGAAGAGCTGCAACGTGCTTCAGCACAGCAGATTATAGAAATTCAGAGAACTGGTAAGTGAGATCCTGTGGGAGACAATTCTGAGAGAGAGTTAAACGCAGTAGGCAGATCTTTAAAGGAGCTATGTTAAATGCAAGTTTATGCAAAACTATGCAAAAGCAAACTATGCAGAATTGCAAGTTATGACAGTGCGGAGGAAGGGTAGGAGCTGTAGATCACTTAACAAGGAAAAGAATTTAAAGAACGATGAATGGGTGAACATATGAGGCCAAAGAAAGTCAAAAGCAGAGTGTGAAACCATGTGATGCATAGCTGATGTTTCCTTCTCAGCATGTTGTGCACCAACAGGCAGGGGAAGCTAAGGAAAGACTTGGTCACTTCTCTGCAGAGTGAAGGACTTTTGTAGAGAATGCCAGGAAAGCTGGTAGATTTAACTCCTTTGTTTCACTCAAAAGGTCAATTGTGAGCAGATGGTATAATGACGAAAAGGGCAAGAACTTAAAAGAGGAAAGAAAACGCTTGAAGCTATGCAAGCACATGAGCTATTTTGTGATCAGCTAGTCAAAAATGGCATTCTGAAAATCTAGAATAGAGTACAAAAAGTACCTATCTTTAAAAACGAAAATAGAAAATAGAGGTTAAAATTGAAAGCCAGAGAGTTAATTTCAATTCCTGTAGAAATACTGGGAAAAATAATTGACATACTGGTTGTGAATACTTAGAAAATAGCACAAAGCAAGAAAGTAGTGGTTAATAAAAACCATCAAGCCAAAATAATCCCATTCTTTCATAGGATAATGCTTCATGTGGGTCCATAAAAACAGTTGATCAGTTGATGTCACATCTTGATTTTAGTGCGTCTCTGGACATGGTCTCCTAGAACACTCTCATAAGTAAGCTGGGAACATATGGTCTAGATGAAAAGGCTGCAGAGGAAGGATATCAAACTACAGCAATACACTGAGTGGTTTTGGTTTGGTTTTTTTTTTTTTTTTTTTTCCTCCAGGCATCTGTCCTTGTTCCAGAATTAGTTGATATTTTCTTCAATGACTTACTTGGCTGATGGAAAAGTAAGGGTGCTTATTATATTTGCAAATGTTACCTGACTAGGAGGAAATGCAGGTAGAGGATTAAAACTCAAAATACTCATTATAATTTAGAAAAGAGATCTGAGACTAATAATTCAATAAGAAAAAGTGTGTGGATCAGTTCTTGGACAACCATAGCCATCTATCCAAGCCCAGGCACAAGACTGCTCATGTAGCTGTTGTGTTGTTTGGGTTTTTTCAGAAAAGGACTGAGGACCTCTTTAAAAATTATGGATGAACACGAGCTGGTAAAACCATGCATCTGTGAAAAAGCACTTGCCATCTGCATTGTGGTGATAATCTTGGAGGAAACTAAATCAGTTTCCAGCTCCCTGGGCTCCCTGCCTGCTCTGGTTTGACCCAACCTCCCTCTGTCCCTTGTAGTTTGGTGTTGGGTATTGGTGAGCTCCTGTGACACCTCAGACTGCAGGTATCCTCATGAGCAACCTATCTCTTTTATCTTTAGAAATGCTCTTTAAAAAGAGCATTATCTCTTTTTGCTTCTGATCTGCTAAAGTCCTGAACTTTTTAAATTTAGATCTGTTAATCACTTGGAACACATGCCGTCCTATATTTATGCAGTAGCTTAGTCCTGCCTGGGAGTGGTAGCATCCTGTAATTGTCCTACTGGGTAGCAACATTATGTGTTGTGTATTACAAAAAGGGCTTTAGAACCAGATTCAGATTTCCTGAAAAGTCCAGAGCATTTTGTAAAAAGTGTATCATTTCACTTTTAGAGCTACTTAAAACTTTTTGTAAGGAGATTGATCTCTTTTTTCTGTTTAAGACTTGTGCTTGAACAGTTGTTTACCCTCACCTTCCAGAGTTATATTCATTACCCAGACCTGCCCTTTGTGTAGTTTCTGGAACTGCATTCTGGCTCAAGGACTATTTCCAGCCATTTCAATCCCCAAAACACCACCATGGCTGAATGTTATTTTCAGGGAGATGGTGGGAGAACTGATAACAGAGAGTGTCACAGTGCAATTCAGTAACAGATAGCTGAGCTGTCACTGGGGCAGACTGCTCCAAACTCTAGCAAAGCATTTCACCAGGTAGATATAAAATACGAGAGATTTTGAAGGATGCTGCCAATGACATTTCCCATCTATATCATAGTAAGAGAAGTGAGATAAGGTTTCACAGTACTGCTGATATCTGGAGGGTTACTGTACCACATCAAATTGGAGCATGTTCTGTTTGTGAAATATAATGTACAGCAAACGTTTTCCAGAAAGTTTTAAAGGTATTTATGAATTATATGACAATAATTTTTTATTTCCTTCCTTTCTCTCAAAAAGATGGCTTAGTTGTAGAACAGCTAAACAAGTCAGTCTCTGAAGGGGAAATATGAAAGTGTTGTGATGGGAGAAAGAACTTCTGCTATGTGACCAAGTCACTGTATAATGCATTACTTTATCCACCCCCGACCTTAAAAGTCAGAGTTAAGGCCTACAAGAGAAATGGATTTGGCTTCTAAGTTCTGAGGAACTATGGTCTTACAAATGGATTTAGCATTAATAAATCACATTAAATCCTGCATTTCAAGTCCTCAAGCTTATGTCACGTCTTGGGAAAAAACATATATTTTATAAGAAAATGAGAAATACATTTTCTGGCAAATTACTCCTCTACATTTGTCTTATTATTATCATTTTAAATCTGGAAGCACTTGGATGCTGCCTAAGAGGTTGGGATGTTAAATTAATCAGAGATGACAGATTGGTGGGCAGATGAGATCAAGTGCTAACATGAATTGATGTCATGTGACCCTGAAATTTAAGGTACTGTCAAATTGTGTAGTCAGTATATTGAAAAGGCATTTATAAACTAGTGTCTCCAAAAGGAGCAGATTTTTTAACACCATTTTTTTCTTGATTTTGATGTTCTATTTGTAGAAGGGGAATCAAAAGCATTCAGTAACTGCACGAAAGATTTAGAAGAAATCTATATGTTTTTCATGACTGTGAAAATCTATTTATTGTTTCAGTAGGTGCTTGAAAGCAGCACGCCCACCAAAACCTTCCTGACCTCCTAGAGTCTGCAGCCTGCCAGGGTGGTAATTCCATGGTGGAATCTGTATAATGAACCTGCCACCTAGGGCCTGCATAAAGATTTGTGCAACAGGCTTGAATTTTCCGCTTTTCTTCTTCCCAGTGTGTTTCTGTGCATTTCTCCAACTGGAAGGATAATTAATAACTAGACATGGTGTATGGACTGAACTAACTTGTTTAAGACAAAAAAAACTACATTGAGATATTTTTACATTTTGAGACAGGTTGCCAACAGCTAAACCAAATGAAAATAATATGTTTTTATTCCAGTGATGATAAAAGTTATAAAAACAATTTCATTTGTCAGGGGAGGTCTGACTATTTTTTTTCCTTTAGATGAAGATGAATAGAAGCTAGATTTACACATTTTATTAAATAGAAAAACACAATTGTTTTGTTCTCTAGGAAGACAGATAGAATGTAAAACAGGGCAGGTGAAGGAGACTTGAACACAAATTTGTAAGAATAACTTAAAAGTCAGATACCAACCTGTAAGTGTGAGCTAGGTGATACAAATAAATGATAGCTGTGTGGCACATTTGAGCTAGATATTGGATATAAAATAGCAATAAAATGTCTGCATAGCAGCTGCTTGCCTGTCTATAAGACATCTGGCTCTTTTCCTCAGCGCAAGAAGAACTTGCTGCTACAGCCAACTGTTGTGTTTCGGAGACTTGTTTTATTTTCCAGCATCAAATGTAAGTGCAATGCAACACGAAGTAATTCCCCCTTTTAAATTGCTTGGAATTTTTAGATTCCTTTTTTGTAGATCTCTACTGCAGAAAACTCAGCTCCTTTGGCTGCCCATCCTATTTACCCCCATCTACTAGTCAGGCGTGATCATTGTAATTGGCCCTGCTACTTTGTCTTAATGGTGCTTTTATTACTTAACACAGGCCAGGGAAAGACGACGTTAAATGTTGCTTTATGAGCCAAATACAGCTGCCTGAAAGCTGTAGGGTCAGGAGGCTGTAGCTACAGTAGTGTGCACTGCTCTGCCTGTCAGTGCTGTCTCCTGGTGCCCCCTCACAGCCTCGAGCTATGGGGCAGTTTTCTTTATACCTTTGCTGATTTCTCATCCTCCTGAGGGATCCTGAAGTGTCTAGAAAGACAACATGGACACATTCTTCCTCTGAGGAAAAATGAAGAATTGCCTCTATAGGAAATTTGATTTACTTTTTAATATAAGGTGAATGGAATTCACGTTTGTCTTTCTGAAAACCACTGAGCTAGCTGCAAAGTCAAAAAGCCTTCCACTTTTATTTTCTATTAACCTTTTCCTGTTTTCAAATGTTTCATGAAGTACCCACTGACAGAAAATTAGGGTCAGCCTAAAGATCACTCTTTGTGGCTTGTTTGTTCCAGAATGGTTGGTATGTACAGGTTAACTTTTCTTGCGAATTTTTAGGAGCTAGATGAGGCACAATCTGGCATTCTGTTTATCTGTATAGAAATCAAACCAGGTTTTTTATGCGTTGGGGTTTTTTTAACTTTCTTTCTTTCAGAAAAAGAAGTGAGAACTCATTCCTTGTCATCTACCAATGAGTTTTCACCTTAAGACTGGATCCTTAATACAATCTTTTACACTTGCTGTCCACTTCCAGTTTATAAATTCTGAGTTAATTACAACAAGGATAAGCAGACTATACAGTTGCAAAGCAATACCTTGGGGATGTGCCACAGAACATGGACCAAATTCACTTGTAATATTGCTAAAATGAAGACCCTAGAAAATTCACTCCTAAGTTATCACTTTAAATTTTCCATTAAGTTATAATAGCAAATGAATTCAGAGAATGAGATAACAGATTATATAAGGAGTTACTCAACTATGTTATGTTAGTCCATAAGGGTTCCTTTAGAATGAGAAAGAAGCTGTACTATATCATAAAAAAATTTCTCTTTTAACAGCATTTGGTCTGAAGCCTGTTTACTTTGGAGACTTTCACCTTGATTGTGGTGCAATGGGAGGAGTTTTCACAGAAGGCAATTAATTTTAATCAAAACCATCATCAATTTTAGCAAAATAATATGTACGTTTAAGTAGTTTTGAGGAAAGCGTGGAAGCTTTTGCCCTTTGAAAATACATAACCTAATTTGGCAGGCTGCATTGGTGGTGTCTCTGTGGTAGATTTTCTATTAAATTTATTTAAATACTTCCATTCTTGAGAAAACAAGCTAGACGAGTTGGTTTGAGACATTCATTAAAGCCAACTCCAAAGTATGTTTTATATGAAAAATGGCTTTGCTACTGAGAATGATTGGTATGTCAAGAATTTCATTTCAGGCAACATTTTTGTTATTAGAACAAGATTCTGTTGTCCACACAGGGGTTTTGTTCAGAAAGATATAATGCAAGATATGAAAAAAGCATCCTTCCAGTGTTCTTATCTACTATGCAATACTTCTATTGTAAGCATAGATAATAACAATTCTAATATTTTTTTCATTTCCTTGGGTGCTGCTTCTTACTCACATCTTATAATGGTTCTCCCGATTTTACTGCTGCTTCTCTGGGGGATAGAAAAATAATCAAAGAGCTTGTTTTTCAGTGTGAAGTGCACTTGTTTATTGAAACCTTAGAACTGGATGACTTAAAGGTGATCTTTTAAATCCCTTTTTGCCTTTTTGTAGTTCCTGTGTAAAATACTAAGACTATCACATTAAAACATGTTTTTCTTATTGTTTTCTGCATCATTAAATCTTGACAGGCCCATTTCTCTTCTGTTTCTTTTGAAAGAATACCAGTTTCTGAAAAGAGTGGAAGGAGGGAGCATTGAAGTAGGTCACAGCCTTTTGGTGACATAATCATACCAGTCCTCTCAAACTATCCTGAGAGCAAAATCATGCATAAAGTGGAAGGAAAATGAGAATCCGATTAAAGCCAAATTAAACAGACTGATAGTTTGTTCAGTAGGTTTCTGTGGTTTCTGTTGTGTTTTGTTCTTGTTTATATCCTGTCCCACCCTTGGCCTTCTGGAAACTTTATTATTTCTTTTTTTTGTAAACTGATAAGCAAGTTTTAAAATTCTCTCAAATCAGGGCAACTCTAGCAATCGACTGTATAGGACCATAGGTTTCTCTGGTTAGCAGAAACATGTTTCTCTCCACTTTGGAAGAGATCTACCATACTTTATTACTACAGTGACTATTTTTACACAACCCTTGCTTCCTGAACAGCTGCCACATTCCCAGACACTGTTTGCATATGCTAGCAACAGATAAAGTTAACACAACTGAAGCAACTAAGCAATGGCCGTAACGCGCTGGATGGTGCTTGCTCTCTCATTTGTATTTTAAGTTGCTTTTTTTAAAGTTCTTCTACCCCATCCTGACAGAAACAAACAAACAAAACCTGACCGAAACAGAAAATGAAAACGTGTGATTCTTGCTGGGAGATAAAACACCTTATTATAGTATAACGCCTCTAACAATGGGCTGAGGAGGCAGTGGACATCAGAAGTTCATCACAGCTATTGGAAGGGAGGCAGTACACTTCACCACTTCATCCCATGAGCTCTCTGGATCTACTGTGAAACTGTTACATGGTAGCCCACAGCAACAAATGTTTTTCTTAATGTATTTTTGGGCTTGTCAAAATGTAGAATGTACAAAATGCAGCCAATAGCAGGCAAAACACCCGGAGCTTCTTGAAACCCAGCAATTGTCTGGGTACTGTTAGACAAGGTGTCTTAGATGCAAAGAACAAAAGAATGATGAAAGGGGAAGCTGGGATGACCCTGTCACCCAGTGTATCCTCTCAGGTCAATGTCAAACACAGCAGGAAAGGGAGTAGAGACCAACTAGCAATATTCTGCATGCCAGCTGAGTGAGTTGGATACTTTGTCATGAGGGGAGTCGGGGAGCATGTTTTTAATATTCCTCTACCCTATCTCTAACCGACAGGATCCTGTCATTTCCAACCATTTCCCTGCTTGCCTGTCACTGAATGTCAACAGTAGGCACACTTGGTACACACAGAAGTTGAAGCATTTAAGGGATGTGCTGGAAGTTTATTATAATTTGCAGTTGAACGTGATAATTTAAAGGTCATCTTTCTTGTGTACAAAATCAGTATTCCTTGCTCGCATATTTACTTTAATATTTGTCAAACTAAAACAATTAAGGAGGTATTAAATATGGGAAAAGAGATTATTTTCATGCACCAAAGATAACAGAATTACTAAACAGTTGAGATCAGAAGAGACCTCTGGAGATCACCTGGTCCAACCCTCTTCTCAATCAGGTTCACTCACCTAGAGCAGCTTCCCCTGGACCATGACCAGACAGCTTTTGAATATCTCCGAGAACGGAGACTCAAAAACCTCTCTGGGCAACCTGTGCCAGTGATCAGTCACTCTCACAGTGAAAAAGTCTTTCCTGATGTTTAGATGAAATCTTCTGTATTTCAGTTTGTGCCCATTGCCTCTTGTTCTGTCAATTAAAGATAATGTAATAACCTGCAGTGAATCAATCAGACAGAAAGTAATTCATGTATTTCATTTCAGTGTTCAACTGAAGTATGAAGCACATGAAAGTCTCTGGCAAAATCATTGATTCATTTCTGGAAAAGAAATGAAATTGTATGATGAAACCTCCTCAGAACTGTCTGCCATTCATGGATGCAGGGTTTGGTGTGGGTTGTGTATTTAATTCAAAAACAGTGAAATACTACCTCCAGTCAACTTGACAAGCATCATTATTCCAACGTTTAGTCTTCAAACACACAAATCTCAGAAGCAAGTACCCCATAAATCTTTAAAAATGAGCAGTAGGTAGGACCTGCTGCTTTTAATTCTCTTTCAACCTTTGCTGAGCTGCTGTCCTCTACATTGCTGCTACAGCTACTTAATTTTCCTCCCTTGCATTACAAGTTGTCCAGGTTTTATTATGATGATTATTCATCACTTTTTTCTTCTCTCTTGAAAGGTGGAAGATAATAGCCATGTCATAGTGATGCAGCACTAACTCCAGACACCAACACTTTCAATGTCATGGCTGAATCACTGCAAGTAGAATGCTGGTGGTGGCTGTGTCACAGGGAGAGTGGGTGATATGGGAGGCCCACAACAGATATAGAAAGGGCTCAACAGCCTAGGCTGGCAGGGTCTGGTGCCCATGTAAATGGGGAGCAGCTGCTTCTCTGTTGTTGTTTCTCCTGTCTGATATGCCCGGATGCCTGGACAGGTATTAAATCAGACCAGGTTATGCTCCTGTCCTCTCCCTCCTCTGCCACTCAGATGGAGAATGTTGGAAGTTTCTGAAAGGACATGGACATAAGGATAAGAAAACAGAAACATCCCCAATCTGTACTATCAGGGTCCTCCAGGCACCTGGAAAGTCTTCACAACCCCGGACAAAGGGAGCTCTGCATCACTGTTCCTCTCTGTACCCATCATGGCCTCAGAGCTGGAAGGTCCCCAGAGTCATGTATAAATGCTCCTCAGCACCCTCCTTTTCTGAGTAAAACTTACTGTAAAGTTTCTGAGTCATGAATCCCTTGGCTGCTTTTGGTTTGTGCTGTCTTTTTTATAGGGAAACTTTTGAGGTTTTCCCTTTTGCATAGTGATTGCATAAACCTATATTTCTTAAGAAAATATCCCCCACCATGAGGCTTTTCTATATAGACCATGTCCTCAAGGGTAACGAATCACCTTTCTATATCTTTCACCCGATTCCTATTCTCCTTTTTGGCCATATCTCTCCAATAGGACAGAGCAACTTGCTTTCTGACAGAAAAATGGCTTTTTTTTTTTTTTCTCCCCCTCTTTCCCACCCCGTCCCCCCAATAAGGTCAGTCTCTTGCCATTCCCTTTTGGTACATGCTCTTTGTTTAGTGCAAAAGGGCAGATTAGGGACTCTGACCTGAGTAAGTCTAGACTACTTTTGGGAAACCTACTAAGACAGAAAACAGGCAGGCTATTTTGTTCTTGTTGCATGAATCCAGACCAAAAATTACATTCTTATCTGAGAAAGCACTGTAGTGGAACTGAGGGTCACTTAGAATATAGTTGTACCAAGTGGGACCTTTTTCCCCACTTGTTAAAGAAGGATGTTTGATAAATAGCATAGATTAGGTAGCGTAAGAGTAAAGTGGTGCTGTAACAGAGGCAGGGATCTAAGATTTCCTTGGAGAACTAAGGTATAGCATAGTGACTTGACCTTATTGCTATTGTAGTTTTATCATCCTTATTTGTTTTTATGACAATTCCAATAGTATCTGGAGGTTCCAACCAAGGTTAGGGTTTCACTGTTTTTTATATGCAAAAAATATAAAATAAGATTGTCCCTTCTCACTCATTGAAAGTTTATATGATCATAAAAACACAGCACTCATATTATTGGTAACATCACAGAAAGATGTTCACATTCAGTGGTCCTAAAAACCAACCCCTACCATAGCACCCTGCCATCCCAATTTTGGTGAAAGAAGTTGGCTCTAAACAATAGACAATCTTTAGTCAAGCCTATATACATGATCTTAACCAAGATTTCTGGCTGTAAACACAGAGGTCTTGGCCTGCTTCTTTCTTTGGCAAACTACCACTGGGAGCAACATGTAGTTCAAGATACGGGATTAGAAGAAATAGATCAATAAAAATATTTGGAATATAGGACTTTTATTTCACCAATACTGATAAATCCTTCTGTCTTTATGCATTTATGCAAAGAAAGGCTTATCAAAATAAATAATTTGGTGTTATTCAGATGGTGTTAAGAAGACAATAATCGCCTTTTTAGGAAGAAATGGAATAAAGTTAATTTAGATAGACTAAAGCTGCTGTCATTTTTTGCCCCTGTAGTCCTTCTTCTTTGAAGCCAAAGCAGTAAAAATCTACACACAAAAAGGAAAGAAAAAATATCTGCAAAGGGGGAAAATGAAGACAAACTTTTCTATTGTCTCAGAGAGAATATCTGTATTGAAAAAATTCTTAGGCTACCTCTAAACAGCCAGCACAGGATGTTAGAAGGGCTTTAATTGCATGAGCATGGTACTCCCCTAGGTCTGTTCACCTGTCTGAGGAGTATCATTCACCTAGGGAAAGCACATTATTAATACAACTGTACTTTTCCAGTGCCTGTGTGCTCACATTTAGCTGATGTATTACACAATCTAGGCTTACACTGACTTTCACTTGCTGTCAGAGAAGAAGTGCAGAGTAGCACACGCATTCATGGATTTTGGTATAGGGTAAATAGGTGGGAAAAACAAATTTCATAAGCAGGCAGGCTGGTTGCAGTCTGAGAAGTAATGATAATCTCTGTTGCAAGGGTTCTTCCAGCAGCACCTTCAACTGGATCATGAGGCACTCCCCAAAATGCTGCTCTGTCCAATTTGTATAGCTGGCTGAGCCATGGGCCTGAGTGGCCACTCCAGCATGTGCATAGAATTATAGAATTGATTGGGTTGGAAAAGACCTCTGAAATCATGGAGTCCAACCCTTGACCCATCACTACTGAGTAATTTAAACTAAATGAAAACCACATCCTAGATATTCGAAGTATTTGCATAAGGTTGTCCTGCACAATCATTTCAACACCTGAAAGAACACTTTCTACTGACTATTTTCAAGTATCTTATCTTTTACTGTTTGATCAATTCAACAGCAAGAACCACCTGGGGAGTCTTTGGGATGTGCAGATTCTTCATACAGGATATTAACCTGCACACTGAAGATGTGTGCGGACTAATAAAATGGTTATCACAAATGGCTGCTACTGTGTCAGTATTTTAGTTTTCAGTTTGTCTCTTGATCCTTTCCTACTACTCTAACTTTCATTATATCTTACACAAAATGCATCTTGGTTCTACAGGCACTGCCAGAAGCGAGTTTCTACCCTCTGGATGGCTTTATAAAAATGTTTTTTTTGTTTTCTTTTTTTTTTAAATCTTGAATTTGGATAGTACTACATATGTGTCTTTAATTTCTATTGAGTCTTACAATTTTATGGAGCAAGCTGTGCTACAGTCTAAGTTGCCTATACAGTCCAGAACTCTGCTTAGCAGTATTTACTCTTTCTGACCTTAACTCCTATGAGATAGAAGTGTTCTATTCACCTGAATATAAACATCTGATTAAGAGAGTTAATAGTACTCAGTAGTCAAATCAGGAAGTGAAAAAATGGATGTCAACACTTCCTTTGCTTGAGGGACTGAATAGAGCAACAAGGTATTATATTAAAAAATCAGTTGCCTGTCAACTTGCACTGTATTTCACTTGCACTCCAGTCAGAGGGAATCTGCTCAGTTGCTAATTTTTAATTTTCTTTTATTTCTTGCTTTTCATAAACCTGTTTAAATTCAGATACTTACTCCTTAACTTTGATATGGATTTATGAAATCTCACTGTGGCAAACTTTGTGGGAGAATAATTTTTCTCTTACCAATTTGATTGATATCTATTTGATGCAAGTGTTTTGACAATCCACAGAGAAACACCTGCACTATAATGGAATGGCCTTGAAAATAAGCAAATATACTGTAAGGTGCTCTTTCACATATGCCTCTACCTGGGACATACTCATGATGTCATTTTAAATAAAGTACATTAGTATAATAGCACAATTAACTGTCTTAATCTGAATGCCAAATGTATATCACACACTGAATCACAGAATGTGTAAGGTTGGAAGGGACCACTGGATGTCACCTAGTACAACATTCCTGCTCAAGCAGGGTCCCCCAGAGCATGTTACTCAGTATTGTATCCAGAGAGCTTTTGACTATCTCCAGAGAAGGAGACTTCACAACTTCTCTGGGCAACCTGTTCCAATGCTCAGTCACCCTCAAAGTAAAGAAGTTCTTCCTTATGTTTGGGTGATCTGGTTTCTGTAATCGGTGCTGGTTTCTGCCCATTGCCTCTCATCCTTATTGCTCAGGACCACTGAGAGAGCCTCGCTCAACCCTCCTGGCACCTTCTCTTCAGATACTTATAAATATTGGTAAGATCCCCTCTCAGTCTTCTCTAGGCTAAAAAAATATGGAACACCTCATGAATTTGTGAGTCATATGATATCACTAATGTTATTTTTTTTTTCCTTTTCCTGATTTCTTGTGACCTTGCCCTGAAAGAACAATATGGTTACAGTTTCTACATAAGTGGCATTTTGGTTGAGAAGTCCCAGCTGGATCCTCCCTAGTCTTTTAATTTTTTCTGTCACTTGACAGGAGATGTGGTTGGTGTCCAGCTGAGATTAAAATTACCATTACTTATATAGTGAATCACTCAGTATCTCTATTTAATGTGCAAAGTTGTCATTAAAGAATATTAACTACGCAATATACCTATGCAGAATTTAAGAATATAATGTACCTCCTGTCAATTCTGAAAATGAAAAGAAAATTCGATACTTCTGTTTCCACTGTTTTACTAGTCTACATTACTAAAGCTACTCAGCATCTATGTATGGTAGAAATCAGACATGGACAAATATACAGAAGAGCTTTAGTTGCCTTTCAAATCTAATCCTAGACAAAAGACATTAAATTTACTGGCCAAATTTATATTCAGCATCATTTTTTAAGACATCCTTCATACCTTTTTGCTCCAGAAAGGCAGAAGTCTACCAGAGGTCCTACATTGTCTACATATGTAAACTATGTGCCTGTGTCTCAGATACTCCAGAATGCCTAAAATGCCACTAAAGGCCTATGAACTCAACTCCAAGTGCCCCTTGTACTCTTGGCATTACACTATAACACAATTAAGTTTTAATTGAAATTTAAATTAAAAAAATTATGTTGGTTATACTTTAATTTTTGTTTCCATTTTCACTTATTTTGTTATTTTAAACTTCTTAAGGGACAAAATTTTAGGAAAAAGAAATTAATGTGTACACTGCCAGGGCAGAAGAGACTGGTGTATAAAGGCCACAAAGCCAGAGTGTTAATAATGGCAGCACTTTCAGCAGTTCATGCATGTTTAGCCTCTTGCAGTAGTCATTGTTGAACTTCGTTTTGCTCAACAAACTTCAAACATCAGGATGTGTTTGAAAAGGCCTATTGCAGTTTTTCAAGAAGCTTTCAACATTTTTTATCATACCCTTTCAGATTTGCTTCCTTGAACTCCTTTTTTCCCAAGCAGGTAAATGAGAACATAGGATCTTGTTTATGCTGTACCCAGTCTACTGACTTGGACTGACTTTCTTTACAAAATGACATCAATACCAAATAGTGAATTCTTAGTTATAACCCCCAAGACTTCTGTCCATCCAAATAAGCAAGCAGTTACCTTTCCTTGACTTGCCCACAGTGGATCAGTGTTTGGAGAAATAGGGGGTATCCAGCTGCTCAGAATTTCTTTAACTCCTTATCAGTGCTGAGCAGCTTCCTGTGGTTCTCAAGGAAGAACGAAATGAGGCATCTAATTGCAATGTAGAATTCATTATCCACTCTTTCTTCAGGGCACCACAAATTAGCCAGGAAAGGCCAATGTCAAATCATCTGGGGAACTTAGGAGAACACCAAGAGTAAGAACTATTATCTGACTCAAAGTAATCAGTAAGAACTTTGTTGAAGGAGGAATGTGTTACCTTAAATCAGTTGCAACACTCTTTTCTCTAGACAGAATTTTAGGCAGTAGTGCTGAGTGCATATAGTCCCAAAACAATGATTTTCAAATTAATTTTAGTTGTTTGAGGTTTTGCAAAAACTTCCAAGAAAAGATCATTTTCCTGCAGGATTTTTCAGTTGCCTCCAGTGTCAGTAAGTTTTGGAGTGTGCAAGTACTGCATATAAGTTAGCAACCACATCTAAAAGCAGTGGGGTAAAAGAGGGCTTTTTAAAAAGTGATTTTTATTATCAGCAAAATATTATCTCACTTGTCAACAAGTTCATATTTTTACGAAAAAAATTATCTTTGATGTATTTTTCTCATATTTTTTGTAAAGGCGCATTGAAAACGGATTATTTTCACACAGCCAAGATGGATCCATTTTAAATAGAGACAAGATTAAGAGTATACACCCTTTGCCAAAAGCATGTTTCTCTTTTATTGACTTTTTTTTTCACCCCAGACAATCACAGAAGCAAAGAAGAGTGCTGGAACTGAGGAGATGAAAATGCATTTGGGATTGTCCAGGAGAATAAACTCACAACTGTGCCTTCATTGTTGTATCATTTGACAGATCTGTTAATATCCTCAAATTGTTTTGGCTACATGGGTGGATGTGGAGTGGTCTTGAGCTTGGTACTGGCTTCTTCAGCGCACACTTGTCCAAAACCTGTGTATCTGCCTTTACCCTTCTGTCTTCTGATAGCACCTCACACATCTGTGTGTCACATGGACAAGCTCATAACTGCCCAAATATCAGAGTGGTGGGAAGATGTGAAGGTCTGTCTGGAACACAGGTTTAATACACTGGAGAGAAGGATTGTCTATGGTTCTTGTCTTCTTCACAAGGCCCAGGAGAAAAAAATAGGCATGTCATTAGTAGAGAGTGCAGGCAGCCTGAGTTAGTATAGGTCAAGTGACAAGACATGGATTTGCCTGTCAGCACATGCATGGTTTGGGCAGGCCATTCAGTCTTGCTGAACATCACCCTGCTAAGCACATAGCAGGTCAAAAACATGCCTCAGGATGTGGCATGTAGTTATGGCCAAATAAAATTGTAAACAAAAGGGCTACATTTATGTGTCTTTTCTATGCTGTACAGTTCTGTATTTTACAAGCTGTCCCTTTCTACAGGAATCTTATTTTCTGTTTGTATATAAGCATTATATGAGCAAGCAGTAGGCACAGTTAAACATGTAAACCTATTTAAATTTCAATAACATTGTAGAACATCAAAGGAAAAATTTCACGAGTAAAGTTTGTCATGGTTAAAACAGGAAGAGCACTCTACATTAAGATTTCCAGTTTGATTGTTTTGTTTTCGATCATCAGAATACACACGAGTTTTTCAACGAGCAGTTTTAAAATCAATGTGCTATGAAAGTAAAATGACTTTTTACACATTGCATGCTTTTCTTTCTTATCCAAGAGCCTTCTGAGAGCCACCTAATATCAGCTACATTTTCAAGTGTCCCTTCTTATTATTATTATTGCAGATAATTGGAAGCATCTGCTTCATTGTCAAAATGTGCATTCCCTTGCTTATAGCTGAAAACTGTGATCTCAGCATATACAAACATCTCTTCATCTTCCAAGCTTCAACATCATTTTCTAGCTCTGATCATGTTCTGGAGTAAGGAGTTGGTTATTTTAAGTAGTCATTCCTTGATTTATATCTACTTGAAGAAATTGCAGAACTGCTGTACTTTTCAAGTCAATTATTTTGCCTCTTGCCACCTGTGAACTAAAATGGATGTGCTTTCCAAAAGAGATTCAGTGGTTGGTGCTCAGTGGTAGGTTTCTTGTCTGTTCCTGAAATTTTCTGTGTTGCATTTGGCCAATACACCAGCAGCAGTTCTGTGGCACTGAAGATGATGAGTGTCAGAGGTCTGGTTATGGAAACTATTAAATAGCCTGGGTATGCCATTCCCTTTGATTTATGAGGATTCTCTCAGGCTGACTGCCCTACATACAGCCAAAGAAAAAGACATTCTTATACACTGAAAGGATCCAGTAGTTTTATTTCTAGTACTTCTAGTACTTCTTTTTCAACTCTTGTTGGTTACAAGGGCCAAGAATCTGACTGTGGGAACTGTCTCTGTGAGTACACTCAGCTTGAGACAAGTTCAGTAAAGGTGGTAAAGAGTGAAAGAGGGTCTGCAAGTTGCAGCAGAGGTTGTTATTTTTGTCTGTGGAGAAAACTGCATTTGCCCATAGGTGGTGGTTCCTATTCAGAAGAGTTCAGAAGCAAAATATGTTGGTTGGTGGTGCATGGCAGCATCACAACAAAGAGGCCAGACTTAAAAGAACTTGGTGACTACCATAGCTCTTGCTTTCCTACTTTTGATAAATATTGCAGACAGATTTCAACATCCCCCAAGAAATAGATATCTTGCATTAACTTAATAATGCATTTTTTACTTTGAGAATCATTAAGATCTATAATTTATGTCTACAAAATCAGTCTCCTAGAAAACCAACTAGTCTATTAAGTCACTGCTCACTCTGAGGTACAGACTCACTCCCTAAGCTCTATCCACTGATTCTAAAGAGAGCTCAGACATCTGTATCTGAAATTAATAATACTTATAAGTAGATGGTTGGAATGGGTTACCTTCAGTTGCAAACTGAACAATTCCCTAAATCTCCTATTATCATTGCACTGAAAAGGATATTCTCTTCTAGGAGTTAATGGTGTTCCACATGAGTGCTTGGGGAACTCTTGTGCAAAGTAGGGGACACTGTGGGATTTCTAAATCCTCCTTCCCACTACTGGTCACTTATTTATGAAGCAAAGAAGATGAAAATGCCTTTTTCTTTCTCTTTCCCATGATCGCATGATAACACATAGTCCTTTCTACCGTTCTCTCTTTCTCTTTAAATCACCTGCATATTGAAGCTGCTAGCACATACAGAGTTGTTTTCCCTAGTTTGCTTATGGACCTGTGTGTTGCAAATTGCAGTTTAAAGGGTGACTGAAAATGCAGTGATATTGTAGCCTGAACCCCAACCAGACCTCTTTTCAGCAAGCATCTAAGCTTGGCCTCCCATCCCTCTACATTCCTGGAGATCCTTGTTGCTTCCCCCACAGCTTTTGTGCTATCTCCCTTTAACTTTCTTCTTTCGCTTACACACTTAGAAACCCTTCTTCTAATCCCATACTCCTTAAATCCTACCTTTGTAGCCAGCATTTGATGACATGATTTTTCTTTCTCTTGAAAATGGTGTGACCCTTTATGTGAACTTCTTCCTGCAGAGAACAGTTCGGCAAAATAATATTTGTTAAAAGCTTCAAGGAGCTGACAGACTGTAGTAAGCAGCTTCTTTCTTGGAGATTTCTCCCAATAGTCATGCCTGGTGCTGGGCAAGGCTGGTTCAATGACTGCTGTACATAACCAAGAACTGCAAAATTCATGTAAATCAGGCAAGACAAAATGCCTTTTGGTGAGAAGGATATGTCTACACAAGCAGATGCCTACAGGTGCTGTACATCTGTAGTCTGGAAGCTTTATGTGATACATTTTGCTTCTTAGGAAGGCCTGACATATCAGCTTGGCTGTTTGATGTCCACTAAAGGAAGAGTTTCTGTCAAAAGAAACTACATCAGTATAGATCAGTAATGAATAGAAAATTACATTCATCCTTCAGTTTTATTTCATTTTCCTTTTGTATTACCTAACTGTGCTGTTGCCCATCTCCAAGTCTTCCTTTTCTTGCTGGACATACAATAATTTTTTCTATTCTGAATTTTCTCTGCTATTGGATGCTTTTTTTTTTTTTTTTTTTTTGTCGAAAAAACATAAGCAGGTCTAGCAGCCACTATTCTGAGAAGTAGGCTAGCACTTATTTAAGGTACTTAAAACTTTAGTAGCTTCTGCAGTTTGAATATAGGAGTGGTTAAGACAAGATACTAGGCTGATGGGGACCAGGCAACAGATCTGTTCAAATGTGATGAGAAAAAAGTGAAGGGTTAGAAGCTTCAGAATTGCAGTCCTTACCTATCCCCAAGCCTCAAGGGTTAGAAGCTTCAGAATTGCAGTCCTTACCTATCCCCAAGCCTCATAATCACTCCCAATATCTTTTTTCACAGCTCTTGTCTTCACTAATGGTCGGTAATATCAGCACACTGGTCTTGGTTTGAAGAAAATGTCAGCGTAATCCAAGCAGAGCATTTAATAGCTAAATAGGTTTTCGTGAGTAACAACTCATGCTTGTAAATTAATCATGCTGCAACAGTCTTACTCTAGGCTAACTCAACATACCAATTTAACTCGTTTTCCATGTTCTGAATGTGAAAACATTAAATCTAGGTCAATATTTTCAGTAAATTCAATAAATTATTCACAGAGTCAATTATTTTCTCGAGATATTTTGTACCACAAATTTCCTACTTCATGCCATGGAACCATTTTAGCATTCAAGGAAAGAAACCATTCTGATCTGCAAAGGAACTGTGCAGTCATGCATCCTAATTCAGAATTTAACATCACTAGGTATAGCATAGCAGGAGGGAAGCAAATTTCATCCCACCACACACTTGATTATCTTCAGACTGAGATGTACTTGTGTCTATATCAGCTTATTCATGAAGTCAAGAAGGTGAAAATCCTCCATTAATTCAATAAAATTTGTATATTCCTAGAAGCAAGTCATTAAGCAATTTGTCTAACATGGGCTGGAAAGCGTGATATAGCTGCAGATTACTTGCCTTATCTTGTAAATCAAAATGTACTCATGATTTAACAAATTCTACTTTTTAGCTTTTTTCCATTTTGTTGGGTTTTTTTCAGTTTACATGTAGCATTAGCAAAATCACACCAAAGTAAAAATTGAAAGTAAAAATTAGAAGTAATAAATGGATAACAGCCTTCTGTCTATGTTAGGTTTAGAGGTTTTTGACAGAAGTGAACCGTAAGAAAAAGCTGAATGAAAGATATGGACATCGGACATGCAAAGGTGAATAAGAAGTTCTGAAAATAAGGGCTGGGCAGATGAAAGAAAGGCAACAATGCAAGCAGGATGCAAAGAGATGGTTTGCGGGGCACACTGGGAATCCTGCCAACATAGGGAGGGGTGGATTTAGACACAGTGTCATAAAAAATTCACAGAGCTCAACTGTAGTAGATCAGAAGTTAAAAGGAAATCTTCCAGTGAGATCCTGTCAAAACTGACATTTTCAGCATTCTACTCTTTACAAAGCCAATCCCAGCAGCTGTACTGGTAATGAATGGTTTGAACCGAGATGCTGCCGTAAGAAGTTTCTGTTGTGTTGGCCAAATGATGCTCATCGGCTGTGGCAGGTAGTGTTGAAACTGGCAAAGGCGTCCCACTGTGTCTGTCAAATTTACCATCCCTTTTCCCTTAAGAGGTCCCTTGCTTTTCATCACTGTCACAGCCATATTCCAAAACAGGCCCTCTTCCTCAGCTGCACTCTCAGAGAAAGCTCGAGAGTATCAGGTACTGCAGGACCACTCAGTCAGAATCTTAGCTCCCACTCACTTCCAAAAATTAAACCTTTTTCCCTTCTCTGAAGCCTTGACCTGCTAATTGTGGTGGTGGGAGGAGTAAACTGTTACTGCTGCTCCACTGTGTTTGGATGTTAAATGTTCAGCATGCCATTCATTAAAGCTGTAATTATTAATAGGTATTTTTTTAAAAGGCATTGGTATCACGCTTTTTTTCTTTTTTCACAGCTTTAGCTTTGATGACTAAGGAACTGCTAGAAAGAAGAGAGAGACTGTTTTCACAGTGGAAAGCATTTGGATGTATTTAACCAGAACTTTTCATCTTCAAGTTGAACAAGCAATTCCAAAGAGCCTTGCTTTTAATGGGTTTTCCAGTTATATTGGCTAATGTACAGAGAAGAGAGGGCAAGTAACAACTACAGCCAAACAAAAATAGATTCTGCTGAAATCAGAATCTATGGCTTTTTTGGTTCTGAGTCTTTTCCTCTGAGCCATTAACTATTAGAAATTACCTAATTATATAAAATTCTACACAATAAATGCAAGCATTGTGTTTTTTTGGCATATCTTATATCTCTATTAGAAGAAGTTAATTAGACCATATTCGTCATGTACAGGATGACTATGTGCTATCTGAACCCAGATACATGGTGTTGAATGTTATCGTGATTAACAGTGGTCCAATGCACAATTAGATATTTCGGTTTTGAATTTCATTGGTAACAACACTAATGGTGTACAATGTTTTCCATTCACCCACTGAGGTGTTGGGGCAGTGAACCATTAACTCAAACATATTTCCCTTCTGAGGACCTAAGGAGACGAGTACCTGCACAGGTCCTAGTGTGGCCTCATTCTTGATTGCCACCCAAGTGTTTCCCTAATGCAAATATTAATCTCTAAAACAAGTCAGCAGATGCATCATGTACCAATTTTTCCTGAAGCATGGACACATCATGAACCACATGGCAAATACTTAATAGAGTCTCAAGTACATTTGCAAAGCAGGCTGTGAAAAGCAATTTGTTGCATTTAAATGGCATAAAAGGTTGAGTTTATTCTAAGCTCTATATTATGTGTGACATTTGGAATTTAACACAAAACAACAGGAACAAACTAGAAGATAGCTCTGGTACCTATTTTTAGCTGGAAGAAGTCCTTAACACACTGAAGCTTACATGACAGGGCCATTTCCTGTTGCAGGACACTCCCATCGATAATGAGAGAGAGACTGGGAAAGCCAGGGATGAGAAATTAAATCCGTGAAACACTTCTGCTGGAGAGCAGGACAGGAAGTGGTGAGAACATTTATTTTTATTCTGAGTGTCTCGGTTCTAGGGAAATGAGAAAACGCAGTGTGAGTTGTATTGGCAAGCAGTGAGTCATTGATCCATTTTTTTGATAAAAGTATGGAAAAAGTATCCCTCAAGGAGGAAATAAACTGTTGAATTTGGAGTTTTACCTGCAACAGGAGCAAAATTCTTTTTCTGCACCTCTACTGTTGCACCTGTCCCTGTGAAACACTGCAAAAATGACGAATTTAAATACAAAATGAAAAAGGCATAGTCAAGGAATGACAGCTAATCAACCCTATTTCCCCTATAGCCCCTTTTATTTTAATTTGTGATGCCCAATTTGGTGTTTTTAGTAATGGGAGTACATGGTATCCCAGTTTCACAGACTCGTTCCACTGAGTGCTGCAAGTATCTACCAAATACCTTATCTTTTAGAAACATGGTAACTATAGGCACAGTTCCCCCCAGCATAACTTGCACATAATGAGATGGGGTTTTTTACACCTTACGTGTTCTACCTGGCCATTAGTTGAATGCCTGACAGCTCCCTACCACCCTAATGCAGTATTTCCTATCCAAGAAGCTCAACTGTGGCTCTGCTGATCAGCAAGTTTATGAGCAAAAGGAACACCAGCATGCAATCTGCTCCCTAATGGCATGAGTTTGCACCAAGGAGCCCCTGTAAAGGAGACGTACTGCTGCTGCTGGTGTTTCCCAGAGAATCAGGAAAGGGGAGTATCAAATTGTGTCACTGACCCCCTGAACTCCTCTTGAACCTGGGTGGTATCCCTTCTTCCACCACAGCCTAGGGTCCCACTAGCATTTCACTTACCTTATTTGAAGCCTTGACATCCAGACCAGGCCATTCAATTATCAAATTTAACTGTTCTCAGGCGATTGAAACAAGAGGAAGGAAAAAAAAAAAAGAGATTGAGAGAGAGAAGGCATATAGAAGGAAAGGGAAATATCAAAATAATCAGCACTGCAGAGGTGGAGTTGTTCCAAACCTGTATCAGGGCAATTGGTCATTCAACTTGAACTTGGATTTGTCAGGAGCACAGAGCCTAACCCATCATTCACTGAGAATGAGCTGTTCCTCCTCCACTGACCACATTTTTAGAAAAGTCAGCATCTTCCTTCAGAAAACTTTTACAGATGCTCTTGGGTATGCCTTACCAAAAGAGGAACCTTAGGTTTCTTGTTATTTTCAGCCTCTGAGTTGTCAAAGTGTCATCTTTCATCTTTCAAATTATTTTATTTTTTTGTCAGAATGTGACTTTTTGATTAGGGTTTTTTCCCCTTCTGTCCAGTTGCTTCTACATTTTTATCCTTCATATTGAAGGAAAGATTTTTATCTTATATCAGCACAGCTCCCTTTATGTTTTGCTTTCTATTTCAGCAGCATGTTGTATTTAATAGGAGACATTTCCAAAAAGGCTGAGGGTCAGACTTTCAAGTTTGCACTTAATGGCTGTGTGTGTTTGAACTGAACATCCATTCAGACAGCTGTCAAGGTTCCCTTCAGCAGACTGAGCATGGCTACGCAACATAGTGCGTTGCAGATTCCTGAAGAAAATCCTACTGAGCAGGAGCAGCCATTTGAGATGCAAAATCAGGATTTCTGTGTTAGTGTCTGGCCAATATAATCGTGACTCCAGAGCAATTCAGGTCAGTATTGCACTGACACAGTTGCATTGGCCCTTCCAGGTGGGGAACTCTACTTACATCTTGACTTAAGGCTGGCATGCAAGGGGCACTTTTCCTTCTAGTTTGCTGTACATTTTGAAAAAGTGTGACTTTTGTAACAAAGTTCACTTTCCAACCTCTCATTCTAGTCTTCAAGGGTGCACGGAAGCTGTGGTCTTTAAATATGCCTGATCAGCTGCTTAGGCACAATCTCTCTTGCATGTGACTGGAGTATCTGGTAAGGTCATGGTGCTTCACCAGCAGCCTAACTCAAAATTCCCAGTTCATAGTTCTTGGCTACTTTTATTATTACTGTTTTGCTTAAGACTGAAAGTGAAAAATTCTACTGGCAGACCAGAATCAAACTCACTATCTGTAAAATAAACAGAGATTTTGAGCCCCAAATTCAATGTCTGAATGAAATTCTCCTCTGGGAAGCTTTCTTTGCCATTTCCTGAATAATACGCCAAGTCTCTTGTATGTTTTGCAATGGACACCCTGCCAATGACAGATTTGTTATCACGTGTCCTGAATTTTTCTGCCTTTTTGCTGCTACCCATGTAAAATGATCAACTTATTTTGCACAATGTATCCACAAATAAAAGCAAAACCTAAGCATTTTATAAACTATCTGATATTCAACAGTGCTGTTTTCTGACTTCAGATGACTCATTGTCATGTTCATTTGTTAGCTTGTTCGTTTATTAAATGTAACACACTCTATGACAAGTGACCCATTTAATTTTCAATTCTAATTATGCTTTTTTTGGAGCCTCTTAGTTCAATTTTTTCTAGTCTGAGTGCTAAAGGTTAATATCTTAAAATTAGACAACTAAACAGAATTGGGCCATAGTCACTGCTAAATGAGTAAAGCAATTATAATCATGTAGCTTTGAGCATTTCTTCTACTAACTTTCTATAAATAAAAACTTTCCTCAAAGGTTTCAACACAGATCAATTCTGAGTTAATACTAACTATAAAAGTTGTTGCCAAATTCAGCTAATTCTGGAGTTATGAGTAACAAGACAATTACCGTGGAACTCTATAGAAATGCAAATTCTTTAGATATTTTGCTCAAATTAGAATACCTGACACAGGTATTCTATACATACAGGCACAGAATATAAGCAAAAACCACATTTTTATATCAGATGTTCTTGCTGGTTTGTACATCTTGATTGGCACATATTGATATGATGCTATTATAAAACATACATTTTAATAGCATTCAAGACTGTTGATGTCTGGCAAACTTTATAATTGCTTTAATATTTTATAGCAATATTATTGCATTGATTTATTTTAGCTACTTTTTTTCTCCATTATGAAGCTTGTGGATCTTCTACAGTTTCTTTAGTATGTGTGCCCAACACCTTTCAAGATCTGCGTGCCTTTCCTCTCATTCTACACATTTGGGTTTCAGCTCTTATGTCTCTCTTCCAAGGCCAGTGTAAATAAACGATTTCTAAGGCCATAAAGGCTGTGTAAAATGTCTGAATGACAAAGTAATGAACACTCTTTGTGACTGGAGTGAGCACAAGTATTTATTGCTAAGCAACAAAGACTGATGTCAACGAGTTTTGCCAAATGCAGATGGTGAGTAGGTTTGTTGAAAAAAATGAAATCACTCTAACATAACTCTTTACAGCAGATTCTAATATAATAGAAATAAAATGCACTCAACTGGTCAAAGTGAAGGGCTCCACAGAGAGGAATGAGGTTAATTTAATAATAGTTTCTGATTGCTTGACCTGTATGTTATGGAGTGGCTCACATGTGAAAATATTTCTAAACCATCTCAGCAAGACTTAAGGAAAGACAAACATCTGCAAAGCTTTCCTAAAGTGCCTGTTCTCTCCAAAGCTGCCGTTTGGAAAGTTATTGTGAATGAAAGAAGGACACAATACATCATACCTGGTTGGTGCGGAGGTGGTGTTTGGAATATGCAAATACCACCTTACTGGACACTTTAGTCTCTTACAGCATAAATGACTTTTAGTCCTGTTCAGCAAATGCCTTTGTGTTGTCTCTCTGAACAACTCTCACCAGGTGTGACTGGTGGGCTGAGATTGATGATTATGCCACTGCAAAGCTGAATCTGTGTCCTATGGGAAATGTCCACCAAGTTTGTTTTATCCTTTTTTGAGACCCGACCTGCCACAGCAGAGAACGCATTAATTTATCTGCTTTGAGCACTTTTATGAAAACATGGTCATCTTTATGTGCATCCTTTAGGCAGACCTCAATGTCAAAATCAGATGCAAATTTTTCTTCTTCCCATAGAGAGTGGACAAAAGTAGACTTTAGTCTCAAGATGTGAGAAGTCCTGCCTCTCTATAGGGCCAGTGTGCTTGGTCTGTAGAATGTGAGACCAAATGGGTGTTGGTTAGCACTTAAAGACTATGCAGGGCATTCTGTTCTGGTTTGGTCAATCAAAGTGCTAAAATAATTTACTCTAATTCGCCTCTGGTGCAAGCTGCTCTAAGCAGCTACCTCCTTCCCTGGAAGCCTACATACCTTCCTCACCCGCCTAGAAACGACCTGCTTGTACTCAGCTTGGAGGAACAGTTCTGCTGCCAGACTCCCAGATGCCACTCATGTTCTGCGTAAAGAGAGCCAATATTCAGCCTAGAATTCCTGCTCCTTTTCCTTAAACTGGGTGATACGGAAAGAAAAACACATTTCCACATTCTCAGCCTCCACAGCAAGTGAGTCACCCTTGCTGGCCTGTATCAATCGTTACGTTGGTGCAGAGCCTGGAATAGTAGCCTGTAGTAGGATAAGTACTCCCAACAGTGTGATGGTGGCAATAAAGTAAACACACACACACACACATAAACCCCCAAAACCCTCTATCTTGTTATAGAAAGTGACTTAATTTGCTTCAAAGTAAAGATGCTGCACCTCAGGCAACTCATTAAACAAGTCTCTTGTGTCTGAATGAAAAATGTAGCATGCATGAAAATTACTATCTTAACTTGAGTGAAAGAAAGATCAGTCAGAACTCACATGGAACTCAGCTCAGAAAAAATATTTTACTTGAAGCTATTTTTATTTCTTATAGCTGTGTTAGAAAACCAGCCATATTGTATCACACAGCTACAACAGAAAGACATGAGTGGCTGCTTAGAATTAGGTAAATTCACCTAATAAAAACAGTAACCCCTTTCGAACAGTGATTGCATTTGGAAAAGATTCTAGGAAATATTGCATTTTTTGTCACTTCCTTCACTGCTTTTGTGTGTTGTCAGGGTCTTGTGCTCTTTGAGGGGTTTGGATCTAGTTGTTCAAGGTCAGTTGCTCTGCTTGTACATGTTCATAAGCTAGAGAGAATAAGTGACTTTTTAGGACTTGAGTTATTCCTAAATTGTTCGCTTTTGCAGTTCACTACTGGACATTTGCCCACATGGTATGTTTTTGGTGTCTGATTAGGCAAACAAAAATGGTGAACTAGTGAAAGTGGTAGTGACAAATGCAAACGAACTCAAAAAATCTCAGAATTATTTCTTGGGTTTTGGGGGCCTTGAAGGCATTTTCAAGAACTTTGAGCCATTCAAATATTCAAGATATAGTAAGGAATATCAGCTCAGCAATGCAAATTTAACATGAATTTCAGTTGTTTAGTCACATATTTCTTTGTGAATTTGTTTGGATTGAGGAGAAACCCCCAGTTTTTCAAACAGTCCTAGCCACTTTGCTTTTTCTCTTGTTCAGCAGGCATGTACACAAAGCCACAAAATTCTGTTTTCTCCATCTCTAATGCACTGCTGAGATATCTAGCACTCATGTCATTTAGCCTTAAAAGCTATTAATGCACTTGGTAAAAATGAAAAGCGAAATATGAAATCTTGTCAAGCCTACTGAAAGCTGTAGTCAGTCTTTTTTAATAAATGTTTTTCAGAAGCTGAGTTTTGTCTATTTCCAAACGTAGCACTGTAGATTTAGTACTTAGAAAAATTTGTTGACAGCAGCTGGATTCTGAACTTTTTATTTCTCTGCAAAACAGCCAGACTACATATAAAGACAGTACAAGCTTTTCAAGCCCATCCAAACTCTTTGCCCTTGAATTGGTCAGACCACCTGTAGATGTGAGAAGACACTGCCTTTTTCGTGTCCATTCTGCTGAGCCTGGCAACAAGGCCTTGAATTAGTGCAAAATATGACAGCGGGCAGTAAATATTGTGGGTTTGGATGGTGAGTTCCTGCATGCCACCTGAGCGGCTAGACTACAGAGTGTCCTTTGATGCAACAAGTAGGTACTTGCATCCATAAGGAATGGCTCCACCAAGCCAGGTCTGGAGACACTCCCTGCTCAGCCATCAGCAACCCTGGGTGTTGCTCGTGACAACCATTTGGCTGGGGCAGGGGAGGCATACACTCACAACCTGAAACAGGCAGAACTTCCTTGCCCTCAGCCTCCACTTCCTAAACCCCAGACAATTTCTGAAGCCATTTGACTCCTTGAAATGCTTGGGTTTCTCCTCCAGCATGCTCAATGTGGTCTCTGGTCTCAGCTCCCTGTTACTGTGAGAGGGCTGGAGGCAAAAAGGACGCCCAGCTTTGCAGCTAAGGACTTAGGAAGTCTGTGGTCACACAGGGTGCCCTGTAATGTCCCACTGATTACAGTCCTTCTCTAAAATTTTATTAAAAATTAAGTTTATTGCAGTAAGAGCAGAGTATTTTACTCTACCTTTTTCCCCAGGCACATTGTGCTATAATTTTAAGCCTGCATCTCATGAATCTTGGTTGTAAGGGACATGAAATTTATCTTCACATTTAGGAGAACATTATCTAGCCAGTCTGTCCTTTAATTTTGATTGTAGTAACAAGAATTAGAATATCAAAGAACCTTAACAACTTCATGGAATACAGACATTTGCTGTCATTGTGTTCTGAATTCTGAAATAATGACCTCATTTCAGCTTATTTAAAGGCAAACCCTGCAGTCCTTGGGAAAAACTCAAAATTTGAATTACTGTTATTATTATTTTAAATGGACTTCAGAAATCAACAGGTAAGTCGAGATGAATAACCAGTCTCAATTTACTGCTTTCCTATGGTTATCCAAACCTAACATAGAATCAAGGTCTTTTAAATTGCAACCACCCATAGCGTCAGTTGCAGTTTGAGCTATACCATACATTAGGCAATCCTTATCTAATCAGATCCTTTTGTATTTGTGGGGTAATATTGCCCCACAGCTACTGAGCTCTGAGCAGACACTACAGTTCTCTTTCAACCAAAAACCAAACATTGCAAAGGCCATTTGGAAATCAAATCTCCCCCTCAGTGTAAGGGAGAGTCCGGAAAATCCCATTGAATATGGAAAGAGCAAACTGCAAGGAACATCTTTCCTACATGTTAATTGAGAGCAATGTTGGTCTATTATAGTACTCTTATAATAATCTAATGTATTAAAAGACATTAAAATATTATGAGCTATTAAAGCTTTGATGCTGATTTGGTGTAAGTATCTTTAGGCTGCCAGCCAGTATTATTGAAATGTGAAAAAATCCTGTTCTGGTGTGAGGATGGAAAAGTTCGAAAGCTTTATTTTATTCTTATTCTTTTTGACATGTCTCACCCCCTCCAAAATAAGGGGTCTGTAATGCAAACAGCTCCTGGCTGTGGCTCCAGAAGCCTTCTGGTAAACCTCACTTAAAAATTCAAACTTTCAACTCTGTCAAGATGTATCAAATGAAGTACAGTTATTTGTCTCCTTGGATGTGCTGTATATTGAATTGTCTGGTAACTCACTAACAAATTCATATATTGTCTTTTTAGAGAGATGTAGGAAAATAACAGGCCTCAAAGGAACTACCTTTCAAACAAACATGTTTTCCCGGTGTTTTCTTAGGGAAGGAAACAAGGAAAATTAAGTAGAAGCAGATGTCATTTTATGTCAGAAAACCAGCTTGCAGAATCATGTCATCTAAAAGCTCAATAACTCAGTTACTTGTCTGCTACAGAATTTATGTTTGCTATTAGGACCACAAACTCCCATACCTATTACTGTGAAAAGTTTCAGGGAAATGAAGTCAGGATGTTGCACAAAAATCAGTGATATCTAATAATCCATCACAACAAATATTTCTCACCATTTCTTATTGAAATCTTGCTTGACAGAGATCTAGAGATCTTCTCTGACACTCAGCTTCTGGAGGAAATAAAATACCATAAACAGAGAAGGGCAGCAGTATTGATCTTTATGGTGATGAAAATCAGGATACTGAAATGCCAAAATTTTGATTGACTTTTAAAAAAAAAAATATTTCTGGGGCTTTAAAACTTTTTAATTCATTCACATAAAAAGGTCAACAGAATTTAGCTGCCCTTTAAAAAAAATGGGCAAAAAATGTCAATGGGTCTTTTATACCTACACAAGATTCAGACTTTAAAAATATGCACCTTGTTTAATAATTAGGCAGTTATATCACACTTTTTTAAGTTGTTTGTATGCAGAGAACCACAAGTGGCCTTAAAGATGATCTCTGTGTGTGTGTGATTTTTCTGTGTGTCTTCTCTACTTCTTCAGCACCCAGAACTTGGTCCCTTTGAAGGTGGGGCACAGGTAAAAAAGCAAAAAGCAGAGAGCAAGGACCCACATTTCCCACTGCTACAGGAAAGAGATTCCATGAAATCACCACCAGCCCTTCCTTGGTGCAGTAACCAGTTGGTTTTACAAATCTTAAAGACAGATGAAAGTGGCAGATAGGCCATGGTTGTTTGGCTAACCTGGCACTGGCTGCTCTGCCTATAGCTGAAGTGGTCCCTGCTACCAAATGGGAACTCCAGGTAGCTTGCTAGATGGTTCTGCTACTTCATGCAGAAATTGCTTCAGTACTTTGTGAAAAACAAAGGAAAATATTCTATTGGTGTGCTACTTACATTGCAGAAGCTGGTAAGACTATAAAGAAACAATCTAAGAAACTTTGGCTCAGGAAATATACAGAGAAAACGGAGGTGATGGTAATTTGTTATCTGAAAAGAGCACATATGAATACTGATGTGCTGGGGTACACAGTTTGTTCAGAAAAGATCTACTTTTTCCACTGATGTTAGAAAACAAATCTGGAGAAAACCCCCTAGAACCTTAATATTGTTTTAATAGTTTGAACTTCAGTATGACAATACCACATGGACCAGAACAGCACACAGATGATGATACAAAGCTCTTAGCAATGTCACAAAACTAGCAGCAAAAAACAATCCATTAACAATAAGCACTATTCAGTGCAATAGTTCCAGTAACACATTTACTGAATTGCATGCCTTCTAATTATGAAAAACATCTCCATACGAGACAAGAAAAAGACATAACATAAAGTACACAGCTTATTCCAAAGCTTTTGCAGAGGACTAGCTGCTTCTATGCTTGCCTGAAACTGTCTCAGCTAACAAAGCTTATAAAGGTGCTATAATACTGGTCTCTGAGACTAGTATGGTTTACATAATGATATAAACTTATCTCTGAATTTTCCATTCTGTTTATAGTGTCACAATAGCTAGTTTTCTGCCTTCACAGAATCACTGAAGTATCAAAACCTTTGGAGACTATTACCACACTCTATCCTCCTTGGTAGCAACCATGCAATGGGAGACTGCTACACATGCTTAGTAAGAAGCTTGTTGCAGTCACATCACCCCAAAGTGATTAATCACCATTGTGTCTGCTTTCAGTCATTAGCCTATTTATCATGGTTAGATATTTGCTTTGGACATGTTTGACAGATACCTAACGTAAGAAAACATAAAGTAAGTTTACAATAATTTCATCCGGTCAGAGTCAAAAAGGAAAGAGGAATAGGGAGAAATTTCCCCACTCGTAGAAGAAAGTAGTTATTAATTAGCTAGTCAAGGACTTTGCTCTAACAAGAGACATTTGCATCTCCAAGGAGCTGAAGTAAAAATACTTATTTTAATTGAGAAGAATGATCAGATGGTCTCTCAGATAATGAAGGAAAAGAATAAGTTTCAGGAGGATTAGATCTATCTGAGCTCCCTATAATATTTCAAAGGAGAAACTTCCTATAAGATAAAAAATTTTGTCCTAAGGGAGGAAAAATGCAAGTATACATCACAGGACTAGCTCATTCCTCAGGGCATGCTACCGGCCTGCTCTGCTTGGTATGCTCTGGCCATGTTCCAGCTCTGTGCTGGAAGGCCTAGGTACCATCCTGTTCCCGTTGGGAGTTGTGGGGATGTCCCCTTAGGCTCACACAGATTGAGTTGTTTCTGAAAGCAGCACAGAAAAGGTCACCAAAAAGGCAACAGCATCACAAACATTAGAACTCACATGTCTAGGACCATGTAAATCTGGTGGTTAGAAGATTTCTGCCTCTCCTGAGAAGAAGAGATAATTTGTGGGATGACAAATACTGTTGGGATGAGAAGAAGCCCATTTCCTGAGCAGCATCACCAGCCCCATTCTTCCTGTCCCCTAGGACTAGGAGCAGCAATATGCACAAACCCCAGAGCAGATACTGCTGCTCAGGCTCTACCTGACTTCCACAGTGGAAGAAACCGGGCTTCGCTTGCTCAGTCTTAAGATGTCAAAATTAACATCTGCCTACTCCACTAATGAGCCTTGAGCTGGTGATTGAAAACATATCAGCATACATAGTTTCTCATTTAAAAGTCTGCTTTTGAAGATCTCAAACCATTTATGCAACTCTTGTCTGAATTTTCTGCAGTTCTCCACCTTGCTTTTGAAGCACAGGCAGTCTTCCAGTAGCAGTATCACTAATTCTGCAGGCAGGGTCCCTCCTCTGACCACATAACCAAAGAGCCCTTGCCTTCATCCTAAGAGAGTATTAACCCCATCTTGTGTGGGTTCAGACCAGGCAGTCATTCTTATTTTGATAATTTACTGATATATCACTTTCTTACGTTCCACCTCAATCTGTGTGTGGATGTGTCCTATTTAAGAAGTCTTTTGTATTTGTTTTTTTCTTCTGCTGAGGCTAATGTTGCCAATCCCTCCTACCAGAGAGACAAAGAAACAGATTGTAGAGGGAAGACCAAAGCAGTGAAAAGGCTTCAAAGTGTGGCTGGCGGGCTTCACAACTTTACCTGCTTCAGAGATAGTTACAGAGTCCATTAGAACAACAGTCCAGCCACTGTATTGCCACTTGCTAACTACAGTATGGTCAAGAACTGCATCCCATCTAAACAAAAATACAACCATTTATAGTGGGGGCAAGAATATGAACTGTGTCAGGAATTCTTTTTATTTGTAGTTATATAAATAGCTAAGAGATAAGATGCTAGGAGGTAGAGGTTGAGAATATGGTTCTTAGGGTTAAGATCAATAAGGCTTGTACACTGCAAATAGTACTGTCTGTGGAGACCTTTGTATCAGCTTCACTGCTTCTTCTGAGAGCTGAGAGGTGCTCCAGAATATCTCAGGAGTCAAAAGCACAGAAAAGGTAACAAAGCAGGAGGGAGCACAGAGATGGTTAAAAGCAATTAGGAACTTCCCCACTATTCAGGAACCTAACAAAAGTTTCTTGGAGCACAGCAAAACTCCCAGTAGGAACTGCTCTTTTCTAGCTGGGAATGGATTTCTGAAAAGTTGAATAGCTCTGTAAAGGTGGCTTCACAAGGTCAGAGGAATAAGAGATACCTCTAAGGAGAGCACTGATGTTCTGTCTTATCTTTACTTACTGTACTTTGTGCTCAGGCAGTGTCTTCCCAAAACACTGCATGACAACTCCAGAAAAGCATCTCTAAAGACTAAAGGAAGGACGTGCTTTTGGAGCTCTACTGACACATGCTGAATTCAGCATCTGCAGATAGCTTTTTTTTTCCCCAGCTAATTATCCATGAATTCTAAATTTAATCATCGTCAAATATTTTCATATTCTGATTAGCTTTCCTTCAAAACAATTTAAATTGAAAATGAGCTAAACATGTACCTCTGGGGCCTGGGCAGGTGTCCTCCTACAGAACTGATTTAATAATAACCTTCCTTGGTGATTTAAGCTGACCCAGATGACCTTCTGCTGAAATAGTCACTCACATTGTCCATTCTGGCACCTTAACTTTAGGGGAGTCAATTTTACCTGAGGGCAGTATTTCCTGCAGTGCTTCTAAAAGATCCCCAAGAGAAATACCTCACTGACTGTTCTGACACAAGACATAACCTTTTCACAATCAGCAACTGTTTAAATGAAAAATTACAGTTTTAAAGAAAAAAATCAAGCAAACCACTAAACAAAAACTCTGAGAAGTCTTGTGTCTAGATCCTGAAACACAGGACGTAAGGGCCTAAAGCACATATAGGATCAGACAACGCATTAATTCAAAATCTGTACTTGTAAAATATTTGGGGCTGGGTTCCTCAAGAACAGTATTTTAATCCCTTTAAATTTGGGTTATATCTCTACTGTCTTTTTAAAGGACGCTCTAAATATTATCAACTTCAGGGATAAACTTGGTTTCTTTCAGTGAAACAGACACACAAATGCTCTTGTTCCTTTAAGTCAGAAACAGGATTGGGCTATTTATATGTCCATAGACATGATTCTGCAGAGATATGCAGGGAATTGTTTATTACATGGGTAACAGATTGATTTAGGATGCCAGTTGCTCTTTGTGGTTTATTCTGGGTCAGAGTTGATGTAGCATATGGAGTTAACGTCCAGTTTCCAATTCACTTTGTTGCTCCTCCTTATGCACTCACAGTACATTTGGATGTCAGACAGGATGCCAGATTGTGTTTAGAAATAGTGGTGAAGAAGATGTGCAAGGAATCCCCATAAACAGTCACAAAAAACAGCAGTTCAGGTAGCAGTCCTCTACTGGGACTGTACAGGAATAGGCACCATGTGATGCCCTTTTCATCTTTCCTCAGTCCCCTGATGCTGTGGCCGACGATCATGTAGGTCTGTGTTGCCTGTCACAGTACATGCAGTTGGCAGGCAATGCAAGCCATCCCCAAAGAGAAAGCAGAAAAATATGTTCACCTCCTCAGCAGGCAGAAGCTGGAAGAGGAACACCACCTCTTTGTATAGGCCAGGGCTGATCAGTCATTAAGCTGTAGATCCCTGCAGCTGTGGTGATTACTTCTAAAGACTTCACAAAACAACATTTAACAAAGGCAAACTTGTTGCCCATGCATTTAAAAATTGTAGTGTCTCCACTCAAAAAAAGACAACAAAAACTCATTTGAGAATCACTCAGCTAGGACTCCTCTCAGGGCAGAAAAGTATTTCATTCTTTCATGACTTCAATTAAAAAAGAAGAAAAGGTATTGCAGCTTTCCTGACACTATTGAACTTTCTGAACAAACGATCAATAGGGTTTCAGACAGCTTCCCTGCAAATCTGATGCCACTGGAGAAGGAGGAGGAACTGCTGTTCTCACAGGCCTTTGACCCTCTGCTGAAATTCAGGAGCATGAGGATTGAGTCTGTTTTTCCCATTTCTAGAGCACTCTTTGCCCCAGCACAAGCTGATTCCCTTCTGTGCACTGCTCCCCTGTAATCCCTCTGGCTCTCTGCAAAGGAGAGGAGTGCACCTTCAGACAGGGAGCAAAGGGAAACATGGCCAGTTTGCTCACAGCCTTGTGGAGTAGAGAGGCCTTCCAAATACTGCTGACCTAGCTCTGATAGTGTAGGAGATCGACAAAGAACAGGGCAAAAGGCTGTCATTGCAGATACCGAAATTCACAGCAGTATTGCCTCACAGCTCTGGTGTCATTTGAAGTTTCATGCCTTTGATACTATGGTGCTATTATGATATGTCCATCACCCATCACTGACACCAATCTAGATGATGACACTTGTGAAATGATAGAACTTGAGAGACTGAATATGAATTTTGAAAAGAACAGTGAAATGTCTTTGTAATTTTTTTTTTATTTTGAGGTTACTCTGCACAGATGACAGCACATATGGATATAAGGTAGACAGTTTTTTGAGGTATGAAGCAGATTTTTGGTATTAGGTGTATTAAAGCAGAATCTAAGTTCTCCACTTGAGAGACACATATGCATACGGAAAAAGACCTTTTCCAAACAAGCACATGTGTAACAGAGACAGAAGAGATAAAGAGAAGTGCTGTTGTTTCCATGCTTTAGTCTCTTTCATCCTAGGGAAATGCACACTTTACTCCAATATTTTCATCACTAGTGGTGCATATCTTTCAGTGCTGTCTGCAATATCCAGATGAGATTCCTCTTCCTTACAAATTGATTTGTGCCTTTTGCACTCTCTTCAACTACTTTTAAGATGACGTCTAATAATTTTCTTAATCAAATGGAAAAACTATTGCTTAACCCACCCTTTTACTGTCTTCTCAGTGGCAGCAGAATATTCTCATCTAATGTCTGTAACTTGATCTTCACCCAGTTAACCTTCTCCCTCTGCAATTGCTCCTGTAGCAGAGCTCTGAAGGTGCTTATTCATCTTCTCCAAGACCCCAGACTCAGCAGAAACTTTGCAGTCTTATTCCCTCTAAGCATTTTGCCCATAAATAAGCCATACTGGTAAATAAAAAATCATCTGTCATTTTAGGTCAGTGACCAACAGATTTATTACCCATCCATAGACGTGTCTCATTTAACTCAAACTAAACTAATAGTCTGCTGCACTGACATTTCCTCTTAGTGCTCTGACTTAAGACTTTAACCTTAAGCGCAAAATGTTCAAAGCCAAATCCCGTCTTTCTTCCCATTACCTTCAGCTTTACCCCTGGAAAATACCACAAAGACTTATGATTGGGAATAATCTTAGATATGACCTCCTTATCCGTGTCTGCTTTTCAGTTCTCACTGCATAACACTTCTTCACAGCTGAAACTTACAACCACATCACTCACTATCTTATTACTTGCTTCCCACAATATTCTTTTCTTTGGCTTTGACAAATACCATCTTGCCTTGCTTCTAGACTGTCAGCAGCAAAGTTAGTTTTCTTAGCTCATTGTTTTGACTGTGCCATTCTTCTCCTTGTACTCTGTAACAACAAACAGAAGCTGCTCAGAGTGCTTCTAAGGTTTTGCAACTGATCTATCCTCTCTCATTTACTATATTATCACATTTAAAGGCCACATTCACGTAAACAACCTTCCCTCAGATTTCCCACCCTGCCACACCTAAACAGATCAATTTCAATTTTCCATTGGTAACTCAGCCAGAATGCTAGCAACCAAACGTCAAAACCCAGCTGGCTTCTTTGGTCTTTACTGCACGCTGAAGTGTGGAACCACCTTTTCCACCTCAGCTACAAGCCGCTTGCTATCAGACTGATCAAGCCAAAGGCTGTGATGAGGATTATTAATGAATGATACGAATTCAGAAGGCTAGTCATAGCTTAACTCAAAAAAAAAAAAAAAAAAAAAAACAAAAACAAGAAAAAACCCACACATATTCTTGACATTTCCAGCTGTGACACATACTTTCTAGTTGTTGTCCAAATAAGGTCAGACATACCAGACTCTTACCTGAGGAACCTGCTTTGTACCATGCAAGTGAGTGAGAGTTTCACCATTGACCTCAATAGGACTATGACGGATTTATGTATTTTAAACTTGGTTTAGGATTCATATGTATACCATAGAACACTGTGCAAGACGGGGCAGCCTTTCTGTTAGAATTGGGACTGCCTGACAGTGACAAGTCTTGATCACCCTTTTACTGACATTTTCTATCTTATGACACAATAGCTGTCACATTCAACTCCTTGGGGTATAGAGGTCCAGGCCTCTCCCAGAGACAATAACCATCAGATTGTCCAACATTTTCAGTTTTATTATTTGTCTTCACTGGAACAAATTCATTCCAGTCATCAGAATTTCACTCCTCTCCACCAGCTATCTGTTTTCAGTATTTTCTCTGGTCTAAGCACATGGCATCTTTTCAGTGATACAAATCAAGCCTTCCATCGACTCAGTGGGAACAGCTGTTTCTCTAGCAAATAATCACAAAACCAAATGGTGAATGTAAACATGAGACAAAAAGCTAAAACAATCTTATTATTAGGTGGAAAAAGTACAAGAAAAACAAGAGTTCCACTGAAACAGGTCTATTTGTTAATAGGTATGGTTTAGAACGAAATTAAATAAGGGCAGAATTAATTTCAGGACTGTACAAAGATAGAAAAGACTGGCTAGAGCTAAATGCAATCAAAGAGAGATCAGAGAAAAAAGTAAACCATAGGTATTTATACTAAAAAATCCCAACAAAATTGTATAAGCCACCTGTTGCTTGTACCTACTCAGAGTTTGATTCATGAGCAGAGGTACATTCAGACAAATGTCACTCTTCCCTCTCTGTATCATTCTCTTCTAAAACCTGAATTCTTCATTTTCCTTTTTTTATCTTTCATAGATCTTCTATAGTAGTTTTTGAGGGGAGTGTAGCAGCCAGCAAAATCTGAGTGCTATCAATGGTAGCACTAAAACAAGATGTTTTACACACTGATAAAATATTTCCTCTTTGGCTTTGGTGTGTGTCTGCAGTCTGGCTGCAATATGTTGTTGTCCAAGTATTTATTTTCAGATAACATCCTGAATGATTTTTAAACTGTTATTCATTCTGTTTTCTTTACACAAAGATATTAAATATTTTCTTTTTTATTTGTTTCAACCCTCTTGCTCTGCACAGATTGTTATTAACACTGCTCTTCTATCAATGAAAAGGTAAGGGCCTCTTGACTTTCTGTGGCTCCAGATTCATCACGTTGGCTCTTTCCAAGAATGCACAGTATGCACCCAGCTGACAACAGATATGTGGCCATGCAAGCTGTGCAGTCAGGGGTATCTAAATACCATTCTGGCATAATACTGTGTCATCACTACTCACTGCAAAAACTGGTGCATCAGATCAACAACATTTCAATGGACAGACCTTTGACCTCATACTATTGTGGCACTTATAATCTCCACTTTGATCCCCAGCTGGGGTAATCTTTGTCATATTGTGCAGAAGAGGACTGGACACATCAAAAATTCTGCAGTCATAATAAATAAAGTGTAGGAGAGAAAGAAGTCATACAGAGATCAAAACCAACATTGACTTAGAGTATTCTCAAAGGTGTGACTGGGTGCACAGTTAACTCCAAATGCACCATTGCCCCAAAGTTACAGGTTACTGTCATGTCTGGTCTCAGTTAAAAGCCATTAAGAAGTCCATCAGTCATACTCTTTTTACTGCTGGTTGGAGAATTTCACTAGTCACCACTGGTCCCAAGAAGACATTTCTTCCTCCCCTAAATCTTGTGATAAATTCCCACGGAACATCTATAGGGATTTACCCTACTGCTCTTTAGATAAGAGAAGCATAAAGTACTGGATAACTCAGCAATTTTTAAAGGTGCCCAATGCCAGTTTTCAAATTTGTAACCAGCTGGAGTAAGGAATGCTCTGCTATGTGTCAGATGACTAGCCAGATTTATTGTTAGACATGATTACAGATTAAAAGTTACTTGAGAAACCTAGGGTTTCAGTCATGAAATAAAGTCACAAAAGATAAAATGACAATGCCGTCATTAAGATTTAACAAAACATTCTTCCTGACTGAATTCAACAGCACCTGTGCTGTACCTCATTTTCCCTTAGGTTTAAGTAAAAACTTACTGCTATTGAGTTGATGGGATGCTTTTGTCATGATGGCTCTTGCATCTGCCACAGACCTTCTTTCCCCACACTCACATTCACTTGGACATGAAAGAGCACACAGCAAAGACTGAAAATCCCTTTCTGATTCATCTTAAAGCCAAATGTCTCATCTCTGAAATAAAGTTTTCCTTCTCTTTGTTTGCAAGTGATGCCACACAACAATGAGGCACAAGGAATTACTTTACTCTCTGCCCACCTCTTCTCCCAAAGCATCCATGAAGACTGTCACTGTATCTCTCAATTAGCACATTCAGCCTGTTTAACAACCATTTTAAAACACATATGTAAACCAATGAATGCAGAAAATCTTTATAGATACTATTTATTTTTGGCTCTATTAGTCTTAATCTAAATGAATAAAAGTAGGCAAACTTTTGAGTAGCAGAGATCCAGCTACATGCTTGAAGTTGCATGAATTTTCTTCTACCATATAAGTTGCATTTGTATTGCTATGTATGGTATGGTGGTTAATATATATATGTATATATATATATATAAGAAAATTAAGGATCAATGGATGAAAAGGCTTCATTCTCTAGACTACCCTATTGAATAGGAGTACTCTTAGTAGATTAATGATGCACTAGCAGCGTAGCAAAGAAGAGAAATCCCAGTGAACTGCCTTTACTTACTGTCTAAATCAAGCAAAGAACTACACCTGCTCAACATCCAAAGGAGAGTAACATTTGCAAAGCTAGAGGGAACAGATAAATTTTATAAGGAATAACAAGGGAGTCAGGACTCTTTCCTGGCTGAGTTGAGAATGAAGTAACTTCTGGGAATGATAGGCATTTGCCTAACTCACACCTGACTGTAGAGTCCAGGTCTGTGTCTGCAATACAAGGAAAAAGTGGGACCTGACACTTCTGGAACCTGACAAAAAGCAAGTGGATCCCAGCCCACAGCAGATGAGTCTGCTGGCTGAAACATGCAGAGTAAGAAGGAGTGATAAAACTAATGAAAGGGACAGGTAAGTGTGGAGTTATTTCCTTGCACTTCCGCACGTATGCACTTTTGCAAAACTTCTTTCACTCTGTTGTCTAATGTTGACGTATGTATAAAAATACTTCTGCTAAAATAGGTTTGACTTACAGGGTTTAAAATGTAACTTCAATGGCAATACATTTTATCCCTCCAGCTCTAACTGGGAGAATCACCCAGCTGGTACAACTGGGGCCAGAAGATTACTAAAAAGACCTGGATGACAACTTTATGGAACAGGTCCTAAGAAAGCCAACTCAGAAGGATACGCTCCTTGATCTACTGCTTGTCAACAGAGCAGATCTCGTGAGTGAAGTGGAGATTGGTGGCTGTCTTGGCTACAGCAACCATGAAGTGATTGAGTTTAAAATCTCTGTTGACAGGAGAAAAAGCGCCAGCAAAACTTCACCTCTGGGTATGAGGAGAGCAGACTTCAGGCTGCTCGAGGAACTAGTAAACAAGATTCCATTGGAAAACTTTTTTGCAGGTACTGGAGTCCACCAGTGCTGGTCACTTTTCAAACATCACCTCCTAAAGGCACAGGAGCAGCAATTCCCAAACATCAGAAGTCAAGAAGGTGAGGCAGAAGGCCAGCTTGGCTGGGCAGGGATCTTCTCTTGGAAATAAGGCAAAAAAGGAAGGTGGATGCCCAGTGGGAATAAGGTCACGTGACATGGGAAGAATTCAGATATGCTGCTTGCTGCTGTAGGAAGAAAATTTGTTCAGCCAAAGCTCAACTGGAGTCAAAACTGGCCAGAAGTGTGGGGGACAATAATGAGTTTTTTTCAAATACACAATGGCGATAGACAGTATAGAAATATCATTGGTCCATTACAGGATGAGAATGGTCACCTCACAAACAGGGACAGAGACAAGACAGAGGTGCTTAACACTTTCTTTGCCTCTGTCTTCACCACAGATGATAGACCAAGGGAGTCTCAGTGCCCTGAGCTGAAGGACCATGACTGTGAGAATGATCAACTCCCAGTCAACCTAAAAAGGTGCAGGATCTGCTGCTCCAGCTGGATGCCTACACATCTATGGGGCCTGATAGGATTCATCCCAGAATCCTCAAAGGGCTGGCTGATGTCACCACAAAACCTCTCTCAATGACTTTTGAGTGGTCTTGGAAATCCAGACAGGTCCCAGCTGACTGGCAGATGGCAAATGTTGTCTTGATTTTCAAGAAGGGCAAGAAGGAGGGCCCTGGAAACTACAGGCCTGCCAGTCTCACTTCAGTGCTTTGTAAAGTTATGGAGAAGATTATTCTGGGAGTTATTGAAAAACACCTGAAAGACAACATAGTCCTTGATCACAGCCAACATGGCTTCATGAGAGGAAAGTCCTGCTTATCAAACCTGATTTCCTTTTATCACAAGGTAACCCACCTGGGTGATCAAGGCAAGCCAGTCAATGTAATCTTTTTGGATTTCAGTAAAGCTTTCCATTCTGTCTCTCACAGAATCCTTCTGTACAAAAGGTCCAGCCACACAGCTAGATTAATACATCCTGTGGTGGGTGAGCAGTTGGCTCAAGGGTCAATCACAGAGGGTGATAGTGAATGGGGTGACATCAGACTGGTGACCTGTCACTAGTGGGGTTCCATCTTAGGCCCCGTGCTCTTCAACATCTTCATAAATTACTTGGACACAGGACTGGAAGCGTTACCAAGCAAGTTTGCAGATGACACAAAACCGGGAGGAGCTGTTGACTCTGTGGAAGGAAGGGAGGCTCTGCAGAGACCTCAGCAAATCAGAGGACTGGGCAGTCACCAACCATATGAAATTCAACAAAGGAAAGTGCTGGATTCTGCACCTGGGATAGGGTAATGCTGGATGTATGTACAGACTGGGGAATGAGATGCTGGAAAGCAGTGCCATGGAAAGGGACCTGGGGGTCCTGGTGGATGTCAGGTTGAATCTGAGTCAGCAGTGCCCTGGCAGCCAGGAGGGCCAACCCTGTCCTGGGGAGCATCAGGCAAAGCATCGCCAGCCGGTCAAGGGAGGGGATTGTCCCACTCTGCTCTGCACTGGGGCTGCCTCAGCTTGAACGTTGTGTGCAGTT
>JAWWEW010000112.1:82939757-82976504 GCA_035583185.1 Anabacerthia variegaticeps | reverse complement strand
GCCAGCCGGTCAAGGGAGGGGATTGTCCCACTCTGCTCTGCACTGGGGCTGCCTCAGCTTGAACGTTGTGTGCAGTTTTGGGCACCGCAATATAAGAAAGATATTAATCTATTGGAGAGTGTCCAAAGGAGGGCAATGAAGATGGTGAAGGTCCTTGAGGGGAAGCCGTGTGAGGAATGGCTGAGGTCCATTGGTCCGTTCATCCTGGAGAAGAGGAGACTGAGGGGAGACCTCATTGCAGTTACAACTTCTTTGTGAGGGGAAGAGGAGGGGCAGGCACTGATCTCTGCTCTGTGGTGATCAGTGACAGGACATGAGGGAATGGCCTCAGGTTGTGTCAGCGGTGGTTTAGGTTGGATATTAGAAGGAGATTCTTCAGCCAGAGGGTTGTTGGGTGCTGGAACACGCTCTCCAGGGAAGTGGTCACAGCACCAAGCCTGACAGAGTTCAAGAAGCATTTGGCCAATGCTCTCAAGGTACATGGTGTGACTCTTGGGGATGGTCCTGTGCAGGACTAAGTGTTGGACTCTGTGATCCTTGTGGATGCCTTCCAACTCAGCATATTTTGTGATTCTGTGATTCCTCAAAATCACACTCCTGGGATACTTTAGGAACTGTCTGAGAGCTTGTAACAGAGAAAACATAGTTAAGAACATTCTGTAGCATCCAGCAAGATAGAGGAGAACGTGCACAGACCCCAGGAGTTCTAAGAAGCATATGGCGCTCACCCCTGAAATCTGGGGCATTGCTATGAGGTTGCAAGCTAGACAATTAATGGACTGCTGTGCCTGGTAACAAGGTTGGGCTGAACTCTCCATCACTTTCTGCGTTAAAGATAGATATTTCTGTTCATTATTGGGTTTTGCTATCACCTATATTTTGCTATTTCTCTGTCAAATTGTAGGTAAATCACCAGCTACTCTCAGCATCATTTTGCATGGCATCCTGAAATACGAAAAAAGGTAGCTCAGGGCAGGGAACTTGCTTTGAGGTACAAAGAGAGGTGTGACAGGAACTGAAAAGAGTACTGTGGGTTCTGAACCTTTAGGTCTGCCCTGCAGCAGGCCAGAAAACAACATCATCTGATTAAAAATCTCATCTGTCATCTTATATCACATTTTCTGTGACTGTGGGTGGGGTGGGAGGCTGCAGCTCATCATTTTTGTTTCTGAAACACCAAGAGCCAAATCATGTGAGTACTCTGATTAATTCATACTTCTTTGGAAAACAGCTTTCCTAGGACTGACACAAACGTGTTCTTTAAAGTATAGGATTACAATAATGCTTATTTCACCAGAGGAAGAAGATTGGAATCATTGGTTTCCTTAACAGAGGAGATCTAAGGCATAGAGTTACTCAGGGACACTTAGCAGATCAAAACCAACCCAGTCTTTCTTCTGTTTCCATGTCTACTTGAAAGTCGCTATTGGGCAGCACACTGGTACAGGGCCTCACTGCCCACGAGATGGGTACTGTGGTGGGTGATGTGGCCTTGGTGCGGGGGAAGAGCACTGCAAAATTCAGTCTGGCTAGCAAAGTGTTGGTTCTCCTTGGAAAGGTGAAGAGTGGCAAAACACGGGGAGAAGAACAAAAATTATTTCCCCTGGGGTAGGCAGTCTCAGCAGTAATGTTGAGAGATGGCCTCACACTAAATTTCAGCATTTCAAGGAAAAATGAAATTCATTAAGCACCTTCTTACATGCAGTGAGGATGGGAAAGTGAACAGTTAAGCTGCTCATAGAAGTGAGGCAATGCAAAAATATATATCTATCTATTGTTTCTTTTGATCATAACAGTGTGAAGTGTCCAGACACTCAAACACAAGGCTTGTTTGTACTAAACATCAGCTGTCCTTCAAACAGGCCCCCCTGTTCTGCCTCTGCCGGATGCTGACTAAATGAAGGAGAAAGCATTTTTTTCTACCTTCTTTATTCCTGGGATGCTTGCCAGATCCTTTTCCAAATCCTTGTGACTGCCTCTCGAGAAATGGGAGCTGGTTGTACCTCTTCCCCAGAAAGAGCAGGAGCCATCTCATGCGCCCTTGTTGACCCAATTTGGGCTGCTGTGGCAGGGGCAGGAGGGCAGCCCCTTCAGTCCCAGTCCTGCTCCTGCCAGCATCTCATAGGACCTTCCCAGCCTTGTGTGCGGGGCTGCCTAGCTCTGTGGACCAGATGCTGGACTCCACTAGTCCCGCTCAGCAAAGTGAGGTGGCCACATCAGCCCCCCTGTGGTGTGTAATGTACAGCCCAAGAGCGGCTGATCAGAGGATATGACTGCCTTTACTCCTGAAAGCCCACAGCTTTCAGGAGAGCTGACAGATTTACATCTGTAATATCACTGTCTACTGGCAGTCAGGGGTGTAAAATCCCTCCCAAGTAGCGATGCTTGGTCACTAATGGAGGCCATGCTCTCTCAGACAAAGGGAGTGGTATATCCTCCACTGCCTCCAGCAGCCTTTTATGCAGTACATGAAAGTAAAAGTGCAGTAATCTCAGATATTAAAGAAAATAACTATGTTCCAACATAAACTCCACAGCAGTACTGAACAACTGCACTTTACTAATATAGGGGATCAGAAAATATGAAGTTTTGAGCTAAATGAGTATTTTAGCCCTGGAAGTTTTCCTTGTCACTTAGAAGCGCTTGTGTTGATAAATGCAAGCCCTGCAGATAAAGAGCTGCTCGCACATTAAGGCAATCTTTTAGAGAAGACAAAATTTCCCTTGCCAGTATTGATACTCCTTTTTGATATTCCTTTCTCATAATTTTCAGTTTTGTAAGTAATTTTTCTTTTTTCTAGGGTTGCATAAGATATTTGGAAAGGGAAGGACATGAAGCTTGGGTTTGAAAAAAGTAGATTCAAAACCAACAACTTTTCAGACAACTGAAAAGAACACTTAGGATTACTTTAAACGAATTAAAAATTTCCATTTTTTTTCTTATAAGCTGTCTGCATCTATACAAACCCCAGTGTTGCTCCTCTGTTTAGGAACAGCTGCTTCATTAAACACAAGGGGAAACACTGCATCATTCTTTCTACTGTCTTTTTAATAATGGGTCTGGATTCTTATCTTTTAAGCAGGAGTACTGTCTCCAGACAATTTGAGGATTTAATCCACATATATTACTCAGGCAAAAATCGCATATGTAAAGGAAGTTGAAAGAATGTGAAGAGCCTCCTTCTATTAAATTACCTAGTAGCCCTGCAGCTTGGAAAAAGCTTGAAGAAATCCCTTTAGGATCTTACCCTAAGCCTGATTAAAGGAACTCAATTATATCTGCTGACAAACTTCTCAGAATATTTTGTGACCTGTAACTGAAGTGTGACTGAAACTTGTCACTCAGGCAGAAATCAATTCACCATTCCTATAGCGAAATGTAAAACTCCCAGTACTAGTAACTCTAATTTAATTGAAATAAATAACCATGATTTTAAAAACTAGTTGGGCAAGAATATCCTACAGGGTGTTGACATCCAACTTCTTTCTGTGGAAGCTGAGTTATAGCAGTGCCAATTTATGAACTAGTGAAAAGGTCTGTGATTTAATTAAAAACAGAAGAGATAAAATCCTTCCTTCATAAATGAAAGCTAATGCCCTCTAATTGTGTATAGCTGAGGAAGAATACAGAGGAGCATGTGTGAGCCTTCTTTCCTTACAATACCCTGGAGTCTCCAGTTCTGGGAAGCTGCACGATGATTACTTTTTTTCAAATATTTGATTCAGGTGTATGTGTAGATTCCCACTTAGTAATCCAGAGCATCAGGAGGTGGGGCCTGACTTTTCAAAGCAGTCGACTAGCTCTACAAACCTCACTCATTGGATGTCCACTCTGAAAAACCTGAGGTGATGCTTGCTTTGAATGCGATCACTATTGTACCATCCAGTGTCCATTTTTAGCTGCAACTTTAAATGTAATAGAGTAGTCATGGCCAGAAAAGTGTCAGAATAGTCAAGTGTCTTAATTCCTTTCCACCTAATGCAGAAACAAGGTAGGATAGGTTGGGGAATCAGCATTCATCAGTACAACTTGAGACAAGAAAAGCATCAGAAATGCTCCCTGGGGATTTTCAGGCACAGTGGAATCAGACCAAGCAGAATTGCATTTAGAAATTTGCTGTTTCCTATAATAATCATTGTACTCTGAATGTGCTTTCCCTTGCCTTGCTGTTGAGTGCACCTTGCATGGTACAAGGAGGAAGCCTCAAGCACCATCTCAACTCTTTCAGTAGCTAGAGTGCAAGATTGCTTGTGTCCAAACGAGGCTTCAGACACGCCCTGATGATACTATTTGTTTTCCTTAATGCTTTCTGTTCTACTATACTATTTCTGAGGCAGGTTTGACCTTCTTGTAGTATTCAGGATAGAGGATGCAGGAATTTACAAGGTGAAGCAATGCTGTTTTCTTCCTTGTTTTCTGCATGCAATCTTTTGTTTGCTCTTTTGACTGCAGTTGTTTTCACAGAAAAGTGTCCCTAGCAAATCTAAATGAAGTCTTTTTGTGATTTCATTGTGCATTCATAGTGGAATTTTTTTTCCCCATATTACATTATTTTGCCTTCTCAGCATTACTCGCCTTTGCTCACTGATTTTCCAAGCCTCTCTAGTGAAAATGAATACTGTGTCTCATACGCATCTGTGGCACTTGGCTGTTGTCCAAGAGCAGTACAGTGCCTCTCCCCTAGTTTCCTTGAGGCCCCAAATCTCATACTTAAGAGATCATATCTTATTGTTATTTGGAAACAAGGAAGTTATTGGTGTCTTGATTTAGTTACATATAAATATACTGCTCAGAAGTATATTTAAGTACATTGCCCAAGCACCAATACTTGTCTAGGGCCTTACTGGTTATCTCATAAGAAACTAAGGGTAGGCCCTGCTAAAATTTTAGCCAAAGCACAAGAATATATAAATGAAAGAGACTGATTAACTTATAATGATGACTCCTTCAATCATCTTTTCCATTAGTGTGGAATTCATCAAAGTACAGAATGCTTGCACAAAGGCACTTCAGATCTAGCTGTCTGATATGTAAGATCTAAACTTGGGATTTGAAAAATCTGGTTCTGACCTGACACACATTATTCTTCGAGGACCCAAAACAGAGAATAGATCATTTTTGAGCTGCTGAAGATTGCTTAGTGGCCATCTAAATAATCACACTTTGCCTGTGGTGTCTACATGTTCAGCATGAAGACTTCATAACAAATTTTTTTGACACTCTTGCTGTGCTTTGGTAGGTAGTTTCTGACATCCTAATTAGTTCAAATTAAATTAGACATTTAGTCTTTTGACATCTGGAACAGTGGCTGCCAGCTATTTCCCTTCTCATTTTCTCCTGAAAGAGATCAAATGTTAGGTTTTGTGTCAAAAAGCTCATCTGCCTGCCTACAAAGGAGCACGGAGACAACAGCAGGTGGGGGAAGCCAAATAATACCCTCCCTCAGCTCCTCCCAGACCCACCAAAGGGCTATCAAAGGCCCATCTCCACATGCCCAGAAGACCACAGGAGTACAATGGCACGGTACAGGTGGTCAAGGGGAACACAAACCCCTGTGTCCAGACATAAAACCCATCACAATGAGTCAACAGGAGCACCTTTAGAGATTACTACCTAAGGATATAGGATGCATTATAAGAGACAAGGGAAGAGCATTTGGGCATAGCACAAGATTGAGTGGGATGCCTGATGGAGAAACCAAAGATGGGGGAAGAGAAGGCACAAGACCATTTGGGGAGGAGCCAGTGTAGGAACAAATGACAAGATGAGTGATAAAAGGATAAAAGGGACTGGCCCTGTGTAAACAACAGCAGGTCGGTATTGATTGCCTGGTCATACCCTGTTCCTGATCAGTGCAGTCTGTCATATCTTCTTATTAAACTCTTTTTCTAACTCTTTTCCTTGGTGAGCGCCTCTATCTCATGTGCATGTGCGCGGCTGGAGGTCTAAAAGCCAGTAACTGCAGTGGGCGTGTGCTTGGGAGGAGAGTGTCTGCAGTGCAAAACCTGGCAACACCAGCGTGAGTGAGCATGTGGTCACTTACAAAGATCATGCCAGAGTAGCTGGAGAGTGGGTGAAGTGCCCTGGGAGTCAGGTTCACACGTGAGTGCATGTGTGCCATTTGTGCATCTATAATGCATGTATGTGCGCACATGCCTCTATGTGTGCATGTGTGTGTATACACAAGGATCTGCACCAGCAGCTGGAGTGGAGCTACGGCACAGGGGACTCACATGTCTAGGTGCAAAAAGCTGGACACTGGGATCCAGTCTTTGAGCCCAGCTGCTGGAGAAATCCACCTTGTACATATGCATATATATAGATATACATACATACATACAGATGTATAAAATTGTTACTAATGGACCTCCAACCTGATTAGCCAGAGAGGTGAAAATCCTGCTGTTTGTGTTGGTGTGAGCACTAAGCGCCTCTGCCTGTGCTCATGTGTGTGGCTTGCAATGTCTATATATATATATATATATAGAGAGAGAGAGAGAGCTGTGTTGCACATATATACATGTATGCATATAGCTGGGAAACATGCTCAGCCTCACTGCTGATTGGACCTGGGGCATAGAGCTGTGCAGCCTCACTTCAACGATGCTACTAGATTTGGCTGCCCTAACATGGTCCTCCCAGTAGCCTGATCTGTGGTCACATGGCTCCTGTGTCAGAGCTGCTCTAAGCCAGACCCACAGGAGACAGAGCCTATAGGGCCTCTCGGAAAAATGTGGTCCTTCACCATCACTCACCTATATATACTACTCCTTTGAATCTTTCTGGAATCAACTAAATGCAGAGTTTTGTTATGCTCCTTATGGGTCAGAGAAACCCATCCTAATGCAAACTTAGCACTGATGATTTTCTTTTGCTGCCCAAACACCTGGCTGCTCTCTATGTCTGCACTGGTTTATGGTCCAGATTCCGTCATATCTGCATCCTTCAAATACGCATTAGATTTTTCTAGGAACCAAGTTCAGGCAAGGACAGCCTTCTCCTGTAGATAAGAAACAGGAACCTTGCTTGTTTTTGCAGTAATTCTCCTAAAAGTATTGACTGTAGTACTCCTTTTGAAAATAATGTTTCTCATACAGCCTGGGTTTTAGAAGGCCGGGTCCAAATGAGATTTATGTTCTAAACACACCACGCAGGTAGGAAAGGACACATAGTGAAATTTGAAATCTACAGAAAAAAACCTGAACATTCTTGGGAAGTGTATGCCTTCATATAAAAGCGGATGTGAATGTATTAAAAAATGTTAATTTGAACATATTTTGGAATATAAAGATTTTTAGGAATTTATATAACTACTATTAGGATAGTGGGACTCCTGAGGTATCTGGATAGAAGGAAACTTCTAATTTAATTTTCACATCTCTGAATTCTGGAAATTTTTGTTTGGTTGGTTGGGGTTTTGCCCCATTTTACCCTAAACATGTTCCTGAAATCTGATGTCACATCATTAATGCCTTAATTTTCCAGAGTGTGCTTTTTCCTGTTGTTCTAATTTTTGCCTTGGTTCCATACAAGGAAAGAAATACCAAAAAGGGATTGTTTTACATAATCATCACCTCTTCCAGTCTTTCCTATTTTTCTACAACCATTCAGCCTAAAAGACAGAACATATGATTATTCAGTGAAAGCCCGGCAGCCATGAACTCGATATGATTTGTAGCCTTCAAAGTATGATTTGTATAAAGACAATAAAAAATACTTGTTCCTTTATAAGGATGACTACAAAGAGTTTGATCTCCAAAAAGAACAGCAAAGATTTTCTTTCTCCGGCTCCTGAAAATGACTCAGTAAGAGATTTGGATCTCTATATTGTAAATTTGATATCCTGTGGATCTCCTCTTCACGTCACCTATTGAGTTGGCTATTATATTACATCTTTCAAACTTAATATGTGATTGATTAAAAAGCTTCATTTTTTCTTTCTTTTCTATATGATTATTCTGCACTTAAATGTTTCAAGGTCATTATCAGCCAGACTCATTGGTGTAGGAGAGTTCACTTAAACTGCTTCTTGTGTTTTGTTTTAGGTACTAACTGCCTGAATGCAAAAAAACCTCTTAATACAAACTACTAATCTTTCTGACCTAATATAGACAGGTTTTTAAGGATGCATCTCAAATATGGGTGGTTTCTATAAAGACAAAATGTTCCCTGTGCAGGAAGAGGAGTTGGTATCTATTTTATTGCATAAATGCACATCTGTAATTTTCCTACATGTCTCTGGGTATGCTGCTCTCTGAAACTGTTTGCTCACCTGTCTACTGGACTCCTGAGACACAAGAGTAGTAGCTTTAGGGTTTTTTCCTTACACTCTGGTCAAGGCTTGGAGATTTTAGACAATTTCCTTGACCTCTTTCTTTGCTACAGGCTCTCTGATGGAGAAACCTGTTCTTCAACCTCTGTTACATTTCACTTTAAATGGAATTTTACCATTTGCCTACAGAATGGCTCTCAGCCATGCTGCTCAGCCTTAGTTGCTGCTACAAATCACAATGCTTGTTCTCCGATGTTACTACTACTTGTCTTTACTTTGCTCCCTGAAAGAATAGCTGTAGATTGCTTTGGATTTTCATGTTAAAGTTCTGACAATATCCAGTCCTTATGGACCAAGAAAACACAGGAGTAGCACCTTCACATCAGAAAGCACTCAAGAGTGCTCTGCTAATGGAAGGTAAATTGGCTTTTTGCAGGAAGGGGCAGAGTAGGGTAGAAATCAGCTGCTGCAAATTGAGCCATCCCTACTGTACATGGCCCTACTGGAGACTGAAGGCCAGGACAGTTTCCTCCAACACTCTGGCAGTGAATAAATAACAGTATAAATGTTTAGACAATCAGTTGAAATCTCTTTTGTCTCATGGAGCCTTGGCCTGTTAGTCAAGGCATTTTTTTTTCTTATGCATCCAGAAAAGGGAGAACTTTGTAGGCTGCTGCACAGCTGTATGAAGGTTCATTGCAAGGGATTTTCCCTCTCAATTTCTGTATTCTATATCTCTGTTTTATTAATTGGATGAGTGAGAAATGCCTCTTAAATAGAATTGATGAATACTAGGAAAACATAGTGCAGCTATGGGGCTGCAAACAGCGGCTCCCACAATGGCAGCTACTGTTGAACCATCATACACCTCACAGCGCTTGCAGTCAGCAACACTACTGCTCATATCCCTTACCATGAAACGTGGGAAGCACAAGGTTTGCAAATGTGCTTTCAACTTCAAACCTCAGTGCCCAGGAGATATCTGTTTCAAAAGCATCATTTGAGTGTGTGAACCCAAGGCGAGAAATGTAAGAGAAAGGCACGCTGCTTCTGTAATGAAAGACTGAAATAGCATAGGCTTAAGCACATTCCGAGTTTACCTGCAGGGTCATGAAGAGGTTCCTGTGACAAAAACGCCAAGAGGCAGGGTCCTCTGAGCCATTTCCATGGGAATACATATATTGGGTGGACAGAAGGAACAGCCTCTCCTAATAAAAATCCTTCAGAAGGCAGAACGCTGTGACCAAGCATGGGAAGGGAGCAAGAAGCAGGACAGCAATATCCCCATATCTATTCAGAGAGAGTCTTAACTTTACTGCCACAACCCTGAGCATCTTTTAAAACCTAGGTTCAACCAGGACACATTCTGCCAGTCACAGAGAAGTGAAACTCACACGGGACACTCTACCCGCCCTAAAACACTCTACGTGAATCTTGGAACACATTTTACATATTTATATTTTCCAGCACTGAGCAATGTTTGCCCTACATTTCTCTTCTCTCTCGTTGCCAAAAGATGCACGTCCTCACTCTACCTATCTCCCTGTGGAAATGGTTTTCTGAACTAGATGCTGTTGCTCCAGTAGCACAAGGCCCTTAACAAGCAGGTATCTCAGCAGGGCTCCAGTCAGCCTCCTCTCCTCTGGCCCCAAGTCACTCAGTGGAGCTTCCACACCGACTGTCTTCCCAACAGTGAGTGTGGCACTCTAAAATGCTTGCTTGTGAAGAAAGTTCAGAGCCTCGGCATAAACTTAGGATAATTTCTTGATGAATTAGCTTCTCAGCAAAATCCGCATATCTCAACAGGGAGCTGGGAGTATTTGCTGCCAGTTGCTGAATATGAAGGTATACTCCAACAGTGAGAGGAATGAAAAGTCCACCTCCTGAACCTCTCTGCTCTCCAAGTCCCATAACTTTGTATAACTGGCAGAAGACTCAACTCCCTGCAAATGCTGCAAACACTCATTTTACAGTCTCATTTTCCATTTTTACACATATAAGAAGCCTGGTGAGAATTTATGATACTTCCCTTGCTTTTTTTCATCTCACAAATGAAAAAACTTAAATTTAAAAGGAATACAAGAATATCAGATAAGATAGCATTTTAGAAAATTCCTCTAATCACATTTTTCTTTAGTAATTTAAGAGGGTACTTCCTAGAAGCATAATATAGTAGATTTTTTTAGAGGTATGCAATTTTAAGGCAAGTTTTCTGTATTTTTTTCAAATTACTGAAAATGTTTACTTTCCACTGTTTTAATTTGCATCTTACAGACTTCTTTCTGCCCATGACCAGTTCAGAAACACAGAGGTCAGGTTGTTTCTTTACTAAGAGGTTACATAAATAAATCCTTATTACTTGAAAGATTCTCTGGAGAACAGCAGGCGGATAAATCACGTAAGATTTTTTCAGTCTTTTAACAGCCCGCATCTAGAATACACACATCCAGTTTTAAAAGAACATTGATTAAAGTATCCACCAAGTATTAAAATAAGTATTGTTTGCTTTTAAAGGAGTAAGACAAATATTTAAAAAAAAGCCTAAACATTTTATTCTGACAGTACATGAAAATAGTAAGAACTGCCCCTAACTAATAATTATGATAAAAGTAAAGCTGCCTGTTAAAAAACTGACTACTGATTGAAGTTCACAATTTCAACCTCCATCAATTGCCTTCTTGAGTGACTCATCAAATCAGTGTTACCTAAAAAGTCAATACTGAGAAAGCAGGTAAACCAATAAATAATCCTTTCAGTCACACAATTGCTACCAGTCTTGAGAACACAGTCAAGCGTTTTATTGTTTATACTCATTTTCATTTACACATAAGAGAAACAATCAATGCAGTTCTATCACAGCAGGTGGTCCATATCCTGAAACTCTGCTGAGTATGTGTAGACCTGTCTTAAGGTCCAATCAGGAGGGAGGGGGGAAAAAGAGAAACAAAAGAAGAAACAGGGGAGAAGTTGGGAGGCAAGAAATTTCACTAACATCAGTTAATTCATGATTCATGGGTATTTATTTTGCAGGTGAAATTGCTCTTCTGAAAGGGCAAATTGCTTCACTTCTTTACAAAATACACTAAATAATGTAAGTATTTAGAGAATTATAAATTTCGCAGTGGTTCATGCGGTAAGGGTGTGCAACTGACACAAAATGGAAAACATGGTTACAACATCAAACTGCTACTTCTATTCCCAGCTGGTTTACGGAAAAGGTCACTGGACTTCTTGATTTCTGCTCGTGAGTTATGGAGCAAAAGCAAGAAGTATTTACTTTATAAAGGCAACTATGAGGACAGACTACAGATATGCAGTGCAGTTGAACAGGTCTACAACTCTTGTTTCTAGAGCATTTGCTATTGTTTTGAAATACAAATATAACTTTTGCACACTGTCAGTTCTCACACATGTTCAGCTGAAGGAGTCATTTACAGAATTTACTGTGATGCTCCTATTTTAAAAGCTGCTTTTTTCTCCTCTTGGCCTCCTAAGTGAAGGGAGCAACTCTTTCCACTGAAAGAAATAAATTACAGGTGTGCAGAAGTACAACTATGCTACCAACACGGACAGAGACAACTGTGCTCTTGTGCACACCCCTACAACCGGTCGGAGAACAAATTAAGAAGTTAAGCCTGCAAAATAAATGGAGTTTACTCTCAAACTTTTTTCTTCGTTCCAGATGAATTATAGACCTTGATTCGAGGCTGCCCTCTTTTTTTGCAACTGATCTGCGTGCCTATTGGAACAGCATCTCTGCCAGAGTCATTACACTGAAACGCAGAGCTGAGCAGTTTGGTGGCAGTATGTATTGACGTTTTTGCAGCATCATGAATCTGGCAACTGGGCTTGGGGAAGTTTCAAGCAGTGGGTCTTTACAATAGCAACTTGATTCTGCAGACAAAAAGCAAAAGATTGGCAGAATTATTAAAGTATCACAATCAAGGCATGTATGCATTCTGCAGAACGTGGCGCCGAGTTTAGCGAGGGGCTGGCAGCCACTGCCGTCAGAGGCGCGGAAAGGCAGAGCCCCTCCGTGTGCCAAGAGACACACCGAGGTGCCGAGCATCTCACGGGGGCTCAGGGGCAGCTTTCCCCTCGGGACGCCTGCTCCCAGCCGGCTCCGCTCCCGCAGGAGCAGACGGAGCCGTGAGGAGGCCGGGAAGAAGTAGGGCTCGACTTCGCCAGCAGCCTTCATCTGGGGCCTGTCCTACCTCCCTTCCTCGCAAAAAAAAAAAAAAAAAGAAAAAGAAAAAAAAAAAACCACCAAAAAAACCAAACCGCAAAAACCGCCACGGCGCTGGCACCGGGGCTGCCCCGGCTGGCTGCCAAGGGAGCGGCACCCGCAGCTGGCCAGCGGTGCCCGCAGCCGCCCAGCGGCACTCGCAGCTGGCCAGCGGTGCCCGCAGCTGGCGGGGGGTGGCGGCCCCGGGAACGCGTCCCCGGCCCGGCCCGCCCCGCCCCGGCGCTCTCCGGGGAGCTCCGCTGCGGGCTCGGAAACCAAGTGCCGTTTACCACTAATTGGCCCAAACACAGGCATTAGCATGCGAAATGGCGGCAGACTGGTGTAATAGGTGGAGTAAAAAGCAGAATGCCGTTGAGTCACTCCCTGCGAGCTGGAGAGGGGGGCACACACACCACACACACACGCTGTGAAATGTCAGGAGCGTGCAAGCATCCCCGCCGCTCGCCGCCACTTGCGAAGTGTCTGAACACCAGCTATTCGCGGGGGTCGCACCCCGTCTCTCTCCCTTCCCGTCCCCCCAGTCCCGAGTACCTCCGGGGAATGGACGGCGGAGCGCGGACCTACCTGTGGCGCCGGGCGCGGGCGTGCATGGGGGCTGCCCCGGAGAACACATCGCATTCAACATTTCAGCCTGTGCATCGGAAACGTATGAGTTTGTGGAAAGCTTGTTTGAAGTCTTCGTTAGACATAGTATAGATGACGGGGTTGATGAGAGAGTTGAGATATCCAAGCCACGTGAAAAAGTCAAAGATGGCCATGTGGAACCAGCAAGCGTCCTTGCAAATAGGCAACACCAGGCTGATGATGAAAAAGGGCAGCCAACAGACGATGAAGGCTCCTAAAATAATCCCTAAAGTCTTTGTAGCTTTCCGCTCTCTAGCGGCCGTCAGCTTCTTTTTCTCCAGCAGGGCGTCCGAGACCTTCACCTTCACCTGGTTCATGTACACGGGGGAGCCCGTTTCGCTGGATCCCTCGGGAGCCTTGGAGTTTATGGACGTGACGGAGGAGGTCGACCCCGGGGAGTCTGTGATTAACTGAGCCCGCGTTAGTCTTTTACCTGCTTTCTTTGGCGTCTGCTTCAAAATCCGCGACCTGGCTTCCACGTAGATCCTCCCGTAGAGGGCTATCAGCAGCAGAGTGGGAAAGTAGAAGGCTCCTACCGTGGAGTACACGGTGTAGAGGACGTGGTCCGTGTTCACCACACAGTGAGAGACTTCCTCGGCCTTCGCCTGCCGCCAAAATAAAGGGGGCATGGAGATGCAGATGGAGAAGATCCATACCAGTGCGATCATGCCCGCTGCCCGCTTGGGAGTCCGTTTCGTGGAGTACTCGACGGCGTCGGTGATGGCCCAGTAGCGGTCCAGGGCGATGACACAGAGGTGCAGAATGGACGCCGTGCAACAGGTGATGTCCGAGGACAGCCAGATATCGCAGACGATCTGACCCAGCTTCCACTTGCCGGTCACAGTGTACACGGTGCTGATGGGCATGACGAGGATGGAGACGAGGAGGTCGGTGACGGCCAACGAGGCGATCAGATAGTTGGCCGGCGTGTGGAGTTTCCTCGTCTGGTAGACCGTAGCGATGACAAAGGCGTTGGAGAGCACCGTGGCCAGGGTGAGCAGCGCCAGGACGACGGCGAGCACGATCTTCCAGGAGAGGGGGGTGGCATCTTGGTAGATCACTTCCTCGGCGCTACAGTTTTGGTAAGAGTCGTTGGCGGGGACCAGCTGCGCCCGGCAGGGGCCGGCCGGCTCCATCCCTCCGCGGCCGCCGCCCCCGCAGACGGCGGGACTCGGCGCGGCACGGCGGGGCCGCTACCCCGGCAGGACCCCGTCGGCGCCGGGGGAGGGCTGCAGCATCCCCGCGCCGGCACCACCTCCCGCCCGCTTGCCCGCCCTTCCGGGAGCACCGAGCGGGCTCCGTGGAGGCTCACTCCCCACGGGCGAGGGAGCAGGGCAGACCGGGGGCCAGGCGTGCCCGCTCGCCCCGCCAGCTCATCGCCCCGCCGCCTGCCCGCGGAGCGCGGCGAGCCCCGGGCATGGGGCTCCCGCCCCGGCCGGCCCTAAGCGCAGCCCCGCCGCCCGCGGCTCCGCGCGGTGTCTCGACGGGCGCAGCGGCAGCGGCGGCGCCGCATGCCCGCGGGCGGCGGCCTCGCCCCCCGGGCTGCGGGCGCGACGGCGGGGGCTGCGAGGGCAGCGGAGCCGCCCCGCCGGGCCGTGCCTTCACACGCAGCCCGCCGCAGCAAGTTTGCAGCCGCCGCCGCGGGTACGGGAGGAGCAGGAGGAGGAGGAGGAGGAGGAAGAGGAGGGTCCGCGGGAGGCAGGGGGGGAGACCACCTCCCATTGCGCCCCGCCGCGGGCCATGCTGTCGGGGCCCGGCCTCCGCCCACCGCCGGCAGCCGCGGGCAGGGCCGGTGTGAGGGAGCGGTGAGCAGCCGCCGCCCCTTATATAGCGGGCGGCCCCGCCGACACCGAGCAACCGGTGCCGCTCCCGGGCGGGCTGCCCGCCCGCCTGCCCGCGGAGGAGGAGCTGCCGCCGCCTGCCTCGGCCCTCCCTCCCTCCCTCCCGCACCCACCAGCCGGCCGACAGCCCCGGCCCCGCGCACCGCCCCACCGCTGTCCCCCGCCCCTGTCCCTGCAGGCGTCGGGAGGAGCCCGGGCTCGCTCCCCGCCCCAGCGAGGGGCAGCCCCTCTCCTTCCAGCCAGACTCGCCCTGCTGGGGGTAGCAGGCGGTCCCTGGTCCTGCGGTTTTCCCCATACCATCTTGAACCGTGCCCTATACGCCGCGGGGCTGGGCGATGCCAGCCTCCCGACGGAGCCCGGGGACCGTACTGCCCGCCACCCCGTCCCTCGGCGGCACGGCAAGTGCCGCTCGGTGCCGGAGCTGGGCGTGCGGGAGGGGCCGGGGAGACCGGGACGGTGCGGGACGGGCGCAGCGGGAGCGGGCAGGCAGCTCCGATCCGGCCGCCCTGCCCGGCGGGCGAGGGGCTGCGCAGGGCGGAGAGTCCCGCTGCTGTGGGGTGCGCGTCCCGCCCCACCACACGCCTGTTTTATAGTAGTCCCGTGTCTTCTGAGCTCTGGCTATCCCCGTCCTCCATTCCCTCCCCCTCTCCCCCCCATTTTTATATATATATATTTTTATTTTTCTTTTTTTTTTCTTTCTGATGTGCTTGGAAAGGCACACCCACGGTTGAACACCCCTGACGTGCCCCGCAGGCTCCTCCAGCGCTCGGGAGGTGGCGGCAGGAGGAGCACTGGGAGCACAGGTTTGTCCAGGTCCCGCAGCTCCTGCCACCGTTTGTTCTCCGCAGCCGCAGGAAAGTTTTGCACACAAAGGGAAGTGCGAGCTTGCTTTTTGCTGGATCAGGGTAATTCCAAGCTCGGTGAAACGTCTGTATTCCAGCCCGAATAAATCTTCCAAAGAACCAGTAAAGACGAGGCAAAGCTTTTTAGTCTGCATGTGCTGCTACCTGCCTAAGCTTCCTATAAGCTCAGCACTTCCATCTTGGATATCTCCTCCTGGATGGTTTTTTCTGTCATGCAAAAGCAAACAGTTTCTCTGAGGCTACATCCTTCCTGAGCTATGCTCAGCATAATACAGGCACAGGTGCTGCAGTCTTCTGCCTGGGACATTGAGCTTATGGGCAGGGTGAGAAACCTCAGTGCCCTGTTGGTCATCCTTGATCAAGAGGGACTCACACACCTGAGAGGATGCAGATCAAGAAAAGACAGCAAAAGGAGGCTGGACAGGATCCATCGTGGCCCAGAGGGATGAGGAAACTGGGAAGTAAAACACTGAACTGAAAATGAGCCAGGGCTGCACAGTAGTGTGAGAAAGCCAGAGTCCTGCAGGGACAGCCCTTTCTCTCCCTATTTCAGTACAGGGCAAGGTGCCCTGATCTTGGGATGTGCTAAGCACCCACATGTCTTCTGAGATCACAAAAACAGTTATAGTTCTTGAGATTTTGTAAAATCAGTCCGAGTTAGACTCTCTCAAGAAGTGAGGTGGGGGGAGGATTGCCTAGGATTAATGAAAGTGTGGCAGTCAAGACACTCACTGAACTGACAGGATAATAAAATGTCAATGAGCCTTTGTGTTTTCTCAAAAGGGCCTCGGAGAGTCTTTGGTCTGTTTCCATGTTTTTATTTTGTGGTGCCTCCTTGTGTTCAAGCAGGCACCACCTCTTTGTGGTGCCTGATAATTGGTCAGAGCCTCTAGGCTTTACTGCATTAAAAATAATAATACAGAGCTATCTACATTCTTCAGATCTCTTTGATAGGCAAAGATTTTATAATCGTGGCTTCTAATACAGTGTGATATTGCTTTCACTTTTGCTCGACATTTCTGGCTTAATTTAGTTGTGCTTAAGTTGGCAACTGCCCTCAAGCCTCTGTAGCTCAACATTCTTCCCAAACAGGGCTATGTATCTGAGAGTGATTTAAATTTAAAACACCAATAATAACAAGAGGAAAACCAAGCCCTTCATTCAGTGTTGTAACAGCTTTCCTCTTGATAATTTCCTCTTGATCAGCTCTTCTGATAAAATTATAGAGCCTTCAAGGGCAGTGTTCTAACCTTAGTCACTGCCATCAGCCATGTCGTATAATGCAGACAAGTATTATGTGAATGGGTGATGAGTTCTGGCCACCCTACTAATGTTTATCCTCATGATAAAATATTTGTGTTCTGTACACAGCTTTTGCTGTTGCCCTTCTCCATTAATTCTGGGTTATTATTCATGAGTAATCATCATTCATTGCTTCCCTCTTTGTCTTACCAAGAAGATGCTTTTTTCCTCACTCATTTGTTCTCTTCCATTGTGCTCACTGGTTTCTTATTCATTTGTCTAGTACTGCTGCAAGTGGTCAGCAAAATGTTCACCCAGGGCATGCCAGGTCTAGCTGTGGTGACTTCACCTGACTTCCCACAAGGACCACATGGTCTTCATGGGCAGGTTCAGTAAGTATTCCCCATGCTTCTCTCCAGGGCTTCAGTCTTGGGTTAGGAACAGCTGCAGCAAGAAGGTAAAGCCAGCTTCCTAACAGTTCTGCATATCACTGCTGGAGTGGCATGCAGAAGACGTGTCCCCCCCCAGACACTGGAACTGCTGCTTTATTTAGGCTGTGCATGCTGGTTCCCAGGATTAGTGTCAAAACAAGAGGTCCTCAGGTTTTAAAAAATTGCTCTTCCTCTCTGCTCTGCCAGACTGCACATAGCTCCCTGCCATGACGGGGCTCCCACAGGCCAACGCTTGATGAAAGGAGGACCAGGTTCCACCTAGATCATCAATAAGTACTGGAGTCTTGGAGTGCTAGTCAGGCACATATTGTAAATCATATGCATTATCACATGAAGGATCATATCACACTGTCATGCTGGCACCTGGAAGCTTGCATTTCATTGTTTATTTTCCCCTCTCCTAACTGGATCTGAAAAGATGCTTATGAGAAGAGATCCTATTTCCTGAAGCTCTTGGCTTCTGTGCAGAGGCAGGCATAAAATTAATTTCTTTCTGCTGGCATAAGACTGTTAATACTTCTTATATCCAGATTTTGATGTACTAAAATACCCAAATATAGAAACTGCAATGAAAACTGAGCCTATTACTGATTTATTGCTTCACAAACTGCCCATGTATGGCATAAATGTCTTTAGACATAAATTAGAGAGAGAAGACAGACACACAGAAAGAAACCTAAGTACCAGAAAGGAAAAGTCCTCATCATACAGTCGGATCTGTCCTGGCCACAGATAATGTTGTGCGGGTTTTGGTGTATTTGAACATGGTGCACAATATAGACTTCACCTCTTCTCTTGACTCAGGTGCTAAGTTGTGTGTAATGAAACTGTAGCTTTCTGCACTGTGATGAGATTCATACTCATATTTTAAGTAATGAAATTCTGAGTCCTTCTGTTAGCAAAGATAACCTTCACTATGTAAATCAACGCAGTGGTATTTTGTTGAGTTTGCCAACAGACAAATAACACTAATTTATGTGTGAAGTTTCTCAATGTTAACTTTGAAATACAGCTAAGGCTATTTAAATGCCATCACTTTCAAGTCACTAGTCAAAATAAAATCACCCAGCTTGAGTTACTGAAATTTAATTATAAGGAACAGCTGGGCCTACTTTTGATTTTTGCTCTAAGGACCCAGAAAAAGAAAGAAGCACATGGGCTCAATAGGCACAAATACACACCGAGTTTCTAAACCCATACTGGTCAGGCACAGTCGCTGAAAAACGTATTCAGATAAACTCTGAAGAGCATTCAATTATCTTAAGTAGGCAACTGAGGTCAAGCAAAAATAAACCCCTCCAGTTTTCCCTTACACTGTCTCTAGCATTTAATCTCCAGACACTCTACCCATACTCACACCTTCGAGTTTGTGGAGGCAAAAGTTGAAGTTGCTGACTGTTCCTCATTCATCTATCTGGCATTTGCTCTTTGACAATGTTCCTGGAGATACTCCACAGGAAACTGCTTCAATACTGCCCTGTCTCCTCTCCTTCTACGCTGCCCATAATTCTCCTGCTTCATTATGAAGCAGAAGAATTGACTGCTTGTATGAAAAGGGCTATTGGATTCTTGTTTTTGTGGTTTCCATATGAGACTCCTGGAACCTCTAATTTACACTAAAATCAGTGCAGATGTCTGTTTTGCTGCCACCGGCTCTGGCTCAGTGACCATCCCTCCAGTTCAGGCTGTCTCCAGTTACATACTTGAAAAGATTTTAACCCACCTGTTGTAATACAGGTAGATTATAACCCACCCATGTCTGGTATAAAATATATGCAGATCTACTGGGGAATGATCTGCAGGAAATAATCATGACAGTATAACAAAAAAGTACAACTGTCTACCATGACTAAAGTCAGTAGCATAACCTTTAGCACCTGTTGAGCATGAAGGCAAAAGACACTGCATTTAGACTTTGTACAGATTCAAATGAAAAACGGTCTCATGTTCTGTGCTCAGATCTACCAGAAGATAAATCCTCCACTTTCAAATATGGACTGTTACCAGGTTTAAAGCTTTGTCCCACTTCAGTGTGTTAAAATCTTTAGAGGATAGAATCTGTAAGGGTCTCCTTTCAGGATCCAGGGTTGATTTCAAAGGGATTCCAAATATCAAGTTTTCAAAAACGAAACACTGAATTTTTTGTTTAAAAAAAAAAAAATCTGCACACATTTTAAAGCAACAAGCTGCTAATGCAAAAACTTGATGGAAACTTGTTCAATGCAGTGAATCCCTGTAAAGAAGTAAAACTGCCGAAAATTAGGAATCAAATCTTTTCCTTGTAAAATCAGCATGTCAACATTGATTTAAGGGGAGCTGCAAAGATTTCTTCCTTCTAAAGATCTGGTTTTTCTGCATGGCTAATTAATATTTATCTAGGAAAGAAGGTAACATATGCTAAGCCCACTGCCACTATTTATAAGTCTTGAGTCTTCTTTGTTCCCGGAGGTAATCAGAAGCTAGGAGCTTTTGCTGGCATGCAGATTTGGGCTGCTAATTTAATAAAATGCATCATCCATTAATTTGAGTCCTTTTAGGATGTTTAGTAGTTGACAGTTTCTTCTGCAGTTTGAGACTTAATTGCAAAATTTAGTTGTCCGTTCTGCTTAGCAAGAGGCATAGAGAGAGATGCTTCTTACTGCATGCAGAAATTCAGGAACTGAAGCAATTTCAAAAGCCACAAAGGTCTTGTAGGCCTACTTTCATCAGCAGAGTGGTGCAGCAAGACTAAACCAGAAATGAATGGCTGTGGCATCATCCAAATACCCGAGCTTTTCAAGGTCAGGAAGTCCTTTGAGGGATTTAAGATATATACAGTTATTCTCAGCAGCATTTTGCAAAGTAGTGCACGGATGAAGATCTTATTCTGGTGACAAGGGACCATTTCTGTAAACCAATTAAATTCCACATAATCTGGTCTTGGAGCAAGACTGTTATGAAACTGTTGGTCTAGATGTTGGAAAGTGTGAAATCCACTCTACTAAAGAATAATCAAGCCAGAACAGGCCATCAGTATCCACCAGTGTTCTATGTGCAGCTTCTGCCAAACACAAGACAGTCATGCTTGCCACTGCTTGGATGCAGAATATGTCTTGTCTGGCTTTTCTCAAAGTAACCAAGTAGAACTACAGAGCCAGATCGGCAGCCTGGATCATCCCTGACCCAATGATTTAGGGTAGCTGTAGTCGATGCCGTTGAAGGATGGCAATTGTCAATATTTTAGTAATTCTTTTCTTATTTCCCAATCTTTTCATTATCTAAAGATTCCTTAACTGACAGGTCTAATAGAAGCTTGTAGAAGTGCATGTCTTCAGGTCTTGTGTAGAACAGTGTTTACTGGGGAAGGGAATACTTAGCTGTAAAACACAGATGTGAACTCTATTTAGAAAGGTATGTTTTACTTTTCATTACAGGAAGAAACTAGTCTTAAAGAATTCAGATCTCAGGTAGAACATGGCCAGATAGATGTTTTCAGGTGATCTAAAAAGTACCTTGGCTTCTGCTTGTAGCCTTTCAAGTGGTTTTAAAAAATTGAGATATAGACTGTTTCAATTTTTGCCAAATGATCGTGTCTGTGTTTGTGGAATCAGAATAAAATAATTTTCATTTGTAGCTTTTATATTTCAGTTGTGAATTTCATGGGTTTCCCTTTCTTTGCTTGGGAAAATCTTGCTATGTCCCTTCCCTAGTGCTTACTCTCTGCATAGTTCCATGTCTACACTCCAGGAACTCTGCAAAGGTACATTAAGTGCACAGTTCATCTCTTTAAGAGGAAGCCAAGATTTCCAAAGCTAAGCAGTCTTCTTTTTACCAACTGCTATAAAAATAGGCAGATATTTTTAAAAAAAAAAAGTAAATCTGCAGCTCTTTCTGTGTTTCCTTGAGTTTCTCATCACTCTCAAACATTCTTTAGGCTTGGCCTAGATCTGTCCCTGCATCCCCTTAGTTCATGACTTTTTATCCTAGTAATGAACTGTCTCCCCCTCACTTCCAAGCTGCCTTCTCCATGTCTTGCTCCTGCATCTGCATAGGAGCCTGACCTTCTCTGCTCCCACCCTGCTCACACTCCTGTTCTTGGGAAGGAGGAGGGAGAACATCCTCCACGATCCTCTCTCATGTTTAAAACAGAGCACTAAATCCTAGGGGATTTCTACATTCCAAAACTCTAAGCCCCGTGTGGTGTGGAGCTAGGAAAGTTTAGTAGCTAAAACTACCATCCTGCTTTCTATAATGTTTCATTTACTTTTCTCTGGCCTTGGAATTTGCACTATACCTACCCAAATGCTACCACACAATCCCATAGCCTGCTGTTGTAGCCATGACTCTTTTCCCTCTTCATCCCTTTTTTGGGCACCCCTTTCCTTATCTCACTCCTCCATTAATACCTCACTAACAAGCAAATTTTCCTTACACAACTTTCAAAGCCTCTGGTAGCTTATCCATTTCTCATCACATATTCAGGCTAATTACTGCCTCCCACTAGCCTCTGATGCTGGCCCCTCCCAGAGTATTACTTGCTTTAATCAAATATCTTCATGCCTTCCCAGGTTTGAGACAAGTTTCCTGTAGCAGGCACAGATATCCTCATTATGTTACCTAAAAATCCTCTCTTGCTGGGATGCCTACAAAACACAATTTACTAGAGTCAGTCCGTTGATTAAACGATGACTGCTACCTATTATTCTTCCTGGTAGTATTTTGTTTGCTGATGTTTTTCCACCTGTGTGCCTCTGCTAGTGCTAATCTTATACTGCAATTCTTTAGAACAGAGACCTTGTATTTGCTCTGAGTTCTTACAGAACTATGAAAATAGCTTTGAGGCCCCTGATTCTGGACCTTGAGTGGCTTGCTATAAAATCTTTCTCTGTCAATAGTAACTGTTAACAACACCTTCTCTTGTGTTGTTTCTCATCTGTACAGTTCAAAAATCACTGTCAAGATCCAAGAATGATGAGAGGCATACCCTTCGCACCTGGGCGCCAGGTGCCCACCAAAGCTGCTCTATCACTCTCCTCCTTAGCTAGGCAGGGAAGAGAAAATATAAAGAAAAGCTTGTGGTTCAAGATAAAGGCAGAGAGATCACTCACCATCACGGGCAAAGTAGGCTCAAGTTGGGGAAATTTATTGCAAATCAAATCAGAGTAGGGTAATGAGAAATAACCCAAAGTTTTAAAAAACCTCCTCACCACCCCTCCCTGCTTCCTGGGCTCAACTTCACTCTTGATTTCTCCACCTCCTCCCTCCAAGCAACTCAGGGGGATGGGGAATGGGGGCTGTGGTCAGTTCATCACACATTGCCTCTCCCACTGCTTCTTCCTCACGGGAGGACTATTCACTCTCGTCCCCTGCTCTGGTGTGTGGTCCCTCCCATGGGAGACAGTCCTCCATGAACTTCTCCAACGTGAGTCCTTCCCCTGGTTGCAGTTCTTCATGAACAGCTCTAGCGTGGGTCCCTTCTATGGGCTGCAGTCCTTCAGAAACAGGCTGGTTCAGTGTGTGTCCCTCACAGGGTCACAAGTCCTGCCAGCAAACCTGCTCCAACATGGGCTTCTCTCTCCACAAGTCCACAGTTCCTGCCAGGAGCCTGGTCCTGCATGGGCTTCCCATGGGATCACAGCCTCCTTTGGCACCATCCACCTGCTCCAGCGTGGGGTCTTCCAGGGGCTGCAGCTGGATATCTGCTCCACTGTGACAATCCATGGGTTGCAATCTTTGCTGCAGCACCTGGAGCACCACCACCCTCTCCTTCTTCTCAAACCTTGGTGTATGTAGACTTGTTACACATATTCTCACCACTCTCTTCTGCTATAGTTGCAGGTACAAGAGGTTGTTTTTCTCCCTTCTGAAATATCCCAGAGGCAGTACTGCCATCTCACTGTTGGGCTCTGATTTGGCCAACAGCGAGTCTGTCTTGGAACCAGCTGGCATGGTCTCTATTTGACACAGGATAAGCTTCTTACAGTTTCTCATAGAAGCTCTCCCTGTAACCCCCCTGCTACCAAAACCTTGCCGTGCAAACCATATACAGCACCATATGACTGATACACATGAACTGACCTGATCAGCACTGCAGAGTCCAAAATAAGATCAACCAGAACCTACAAAATGTAAAGATTCCTCATTTTCTATTTGAGAAAAGCAATTTTTAAAATATAAGAACTTTAAATTTAAAAGATAAAAACTGTCCCTTATTTCCCTTATGCAACTAACCAGAAATAAAAGAAAAAGAGCAGACTATTAAAATGCAACATGCACGTGGTTGCTTGCTTCTACTGCAGCTCTGAATTCTGAGGCATAGAGATAAAAGGGGAAAAAAAACCCCAAACCTGCTTAAAGACTTGGGGTTTGAGAAATAGAGAACATGATTACCTTTTCCCTTCTGCATCTGCTCCTTATTTGCCCTAAAGAATCCAGTGCTCCTGTCTCCCAAAGGACAATATCTTGCTTAAAGTTTGATTATAAGAGCTGGGGTTTTCATCTTAAGTGATCCTGCCTAACCTCTGCCTAAAGCGTACACACTTAAAATAGAACTTTAGGCTCCTGGTCATGGCAGACGGGACTTCTAATTTCAGTGACTTTCCAGGACTGTTTCTCTTTCCTTTGGCTGTTGTGCAAATATTGGCATTTATTTCAGGAGATCTCTTTTTCTGGCATACATTTCTTGCTTCAGCAGTGTTTCTTATTGGCTTAGTACTGTATGTAACATTAGCTGTTCATTTACTCTTGTTTTCTGCTGTGCTGCCTATCAATGGCTGTTGGACCAGTGGTGATAAACTCAGTAATGTAGATTGCTCTTTTACGTGATTCAGTATGAATGTGATAAAACCTCAGCAATGATCTCACTTCCTACATCAGGGACACTTTGTAAATTAAAAAAAAAAAAAATTAAAAAATTAAAAAAGAGCTTTTAGTTTCATGTTTTCAAAGAGACTTGCAAGAGTTCAGTACTTTCCTTTTCAAAAAACCAGCATTTTGGTAGCATTGTTCAGTCTTTGACATTTTGATTGCCAGTAAGGAGACAAAGTCCTCTGGGGCATCATCCTCTGAGGAGCCATGAAACATGGGTCAGTCAGCTGATGACAGCCTATTATTATCTGGCTAAAACAGTATGAGGAGAGGTATTCCTGGAAGCTGATGGTTGTGTGCACTCCATTTCTTGGATTTGTTACACGAAAATTATTAGAGCATGTTTAGATATCTTCTTTTCTTTTGTGAAAGGAACCCTTTAAGCTTGTTTTGGAGATTTTAAGAATACTTTACAATCATCTGCTGTCTTCTCACTAACTCGCTCCCTTTTCTATATTCAATGCTTTCATTTAAAGGGGTCAGATGGCTGCTTATCAGAGTCATTTAGGCTGGAAAATGTGTTAAGATCAAGTCCAATTGGCTGCTTATCAAAGAGTCATTTAGGCTGGAAAAAGGTGTTAAGATCAAGTCCAATTGTTTTCAACCCCTCTGGCTTCTATTGATGTATCAGCGGTTTCCAATGAATCGCCTATGAGATTTACGAAAGACCAGAGAAACGAAGAAACAAATTACTTGGATGTCTAATCACAAGCATGTTTATGTGACCTTGAAACAGGAGGACTGGATGGAATTTTTCTAGGGCTCTTTTGATGAAGTTTCTACATTTTGATATATTTGAAACTAAAGGGCACAATTTTACTTTCTGTAATTTAAAGAACACTTGGTGGGCACAGCTAGATGAAGGAAAGCAATAGCGAAATTTGAAGATATTTATTCAATAGTTTTATATAATTTCAGTCTTTGCATCTTGATAATAGTAGCTTATACAAGCAGTAGCTTCACTAAATTATAGAATGTTCAGATGAAGCTGATTTGCAAATGGATGTATCTCTGTAGGAAAAGTTTGTGTGGGTTACTCTAAAAGCCAGAAATGTAATAATATAGAAAATTATCAGCAAATTATCTCAGGGACCAAAAGCAAATTTTGACAAAATAAGAACTAAACCCCACTGTTATTTAAGTAATGTAACTATGTACATTTACAGTTAAATGCCACCCACACTACTTACCTACTGGATAGCATTTTTTGAATATTTTGAACTTGTTAAAGAGTTTAAGCATCCACCTATTGCAAGCAGAAAAAAAGTAACAGATTTTTAAGCAGAAAAAAAGTAACAGATTTTTAAAGATCCAAGATATTTTAGAGGCCTCTACCACAACCACAGGCCACACAATTTTACCAACCATACTCTGACTGAAGAATTTGTGACTGGAGCGAGAATCAGGCCAGAGAGGAGGCAGGCAAGCAATGTATTTTATCAGCCCATGAGAGGTAGCTGGAAGTAAAGCAGAAAAATTCTCAGGTACACAAGAGAGATGTCTTCAGCAGGTGACACATTCAAATGCTGACCCATCCCAACTCATTCTCCCATATCCCTTTTTAGTCTATTCCACTAGTAAAATGCTGCTTCTGGTAAAAATGTCCATCTTTTGTTTAGCATGAACTTATATGCCTTTGGTGTTCAACAGTTGGTCCTTCCATGCTTTTGTCTGTTAAAGGGTACCTGGTATCAAATGACTTTTGCCAATATAGTTCTTGATAGCCTGCAATCAGATCACCTGCAATCAAGCTGCATTCTTAACGTCTTCTTAGTGGTTAAACAGACTTGCTGTCTTCAAGTCTTTGTATTCCCATTCCTACTTTTTGTGATATTTGACTTCTCAGTCTCATTAGTTTTTCCTACACCATTCTCCTAAGTTGTTTCTCTTACATTACTTGAAATTTGTGTAAGAAGACTGAAAGATACAAATATAGATAGATATCAGACATACAGTGTGCATTTATATAATTATATGTAGATATATAATAGAATTTTATATATGACATAATATGTAAACACATACATGTGATATATATAAATATATGTGAAGTACAATCTCAAAACGGAAGGAAAGAATCTATTGTTCATGATTACGATGGTTAGTATAAGAAATAATGTGAAATTGCAGTAGGAAGTTTCTTACAACACCTTTGGGAAACTTTTTGGTTTACCTTGAGAATAGCAAAGTTCTTAACCTGTCTTACTTCTCGGCAAACAAAAAAACTGAACTCATATAAATTCAGAGCTGCACATTTTAAAATATATATAGAGAGAGCATAGCTGCTCACTAGTAAATTGTAGATGTACTCTTATCATTTTATAAACCAATCCATGGTAGCAAGGTGGGGGGCAATTTCAAAGAGAAGCTGCATCTACTTTTGCTGCATTGGCAAGGCAAAGCCACAGGCTGACCTGACCTGACCCAGTGCTGGCACAGGTCTGCTCCCCAGAGCATGTCAGCCTGGATGACTTCCAGAGGATCCAGCCAGCATTGCTATACTTCTTTGCATTAATGCAGCAGGATTTCTGGGCATAGCCACAAGTGATTAATAAATAATGGTGACAGAATTTTGGAAAGGTAGCTTTAGCTATCAAGGCAATGAAGACGTAGACTTGCCCTTTTAAGTACTGTATATAAGTCGGAGCAGGGAGAATCACCAGTTGTGTTAAAAGTCCCAGCAGGATTTGGATCCTGTCTTGTCATGCCACCAGCTATCACCACATGTTAACAAAATAAGGGTGACCTGATTCTGGCAGTCTGCTGTTTGGTTTTCAGAACAAATTACTGTAGAATCATGAGAATTAGAGAAAATAGGGATTGGACTAATGAAGAAAGAGATATGAGGGATTGCCAGGAATGTGGAAAAGCTCAGTGAAAACCAGGAAACAGCAAGTTTTTCACCAGTCTAAATGCAGTTAAGGGAGGGATACACATGCTGGAAAGAAAAACTGATGGACTAATGCAAATCTGTTTAGATTATTGACCAAGGCAAAGTTTTGCCTTAGCATGTATGAAAGCAAAGTGTTACAATTTTGTTACTATTATTGTTGTTCCTATTAATTATCCAATACAATTCAATAAAAATCTCTTTTGTGCTAGGCAAGCCCTGTGGATCCTATGATCTTCATAAGAATTTTCATTTAGCAGGAACACTCCGTGCCTTCTTTTCTGACTTTTTTTTCATGCTAATACAGTATTTGTATGACAGTGCAGCTCTTACTAATCTAAGGATTTAATAAGAGGTTTAATTGCAGAGGCGTTTTTTGAAAAGCAGAAGGATATTTATTTGCTCCTCAAATAGCCATGAGGAATGTTAAATGAAGATGTTTATAGTATGAGATTAATGTTGGGTTTAAAGGACACATGACCACTTCAGCAGAAGTGGGTTTGTAACAAGCAGAGCGATGAGGTAAAGAATTGCTTCATTTGTTGCAGACGAGTCAGAAATTCGAATCTTTGGCAAGCTTGGAAATTAGCTTGGAGTAACACATTTGAGTTCAGCTTCTCTCTGATAACCACCTCCTGAGAGGTGAAGTGACTGTATGGTGCAAAATGCAATTTTGTGGCATGGGAATCTCAGCAAAGTCCCAAACCTGTTCACCCTGTCTTGGCCCTCATTAGTGAGACTAAAAGACTCACAATCCCTCTCTGATAAGTGGAATGTGGGGGTCAACTCTTAGCCACTGATATATGCAGAAAGCCTGGTCGGTGCTGATGAGTGCTGTTAAAAGCTTTACAGCCTGTGCTGGAGAAGGACAGGATCTGGTGCTACGTGTCAGTCTCTGCTGCAGCAGCAAACAGGGAGGCTGCCTTAGCCTACTTGCCTCCACAACTAAATGTTTGCAGTATACGTTAGATTTTCCCTATAAAAGTGTCTTTCTTGTCAGAGTGGTATAAAGGATCCTAATGTAAATGAGATGCAAACCCATACTGCGCATTACAGTAATGTTAATTTGTTACAAAAGGAAGTGCTGCTATTCCACACTATGTTAATGAAATGGTGAGAAGTATTCATCTTGAAATGGAGAACGGATGCTGAAGCAATTGACTAGGAAACAAGGAACACTGAAAAGACGTATTCTTTATAAACCAGTGTTATATATGTGCAGTAGGCAGCCTACAAAATTTAGATTTACTCCTTATTAAGGAAAAGGATATAATTTTTATTTGTTGTCACCTAAGTTGACACCAGAAGAGTCATTTAATGAATCACAATTAGGTTTTCTTAGATCTAAACTGGAAGGGTAAACAAAACTGCACAACCTCAATAGTGTGGGCCATAGAAACCTGATACTTTACCCTGAAAATTTTCAAGATTTTGTTCTGTTTGCCAGTTGTCATTCTGTCATTCTGTTCTCCACAGGGTTTGCAATGCCAGTTGCAAAATCCAGGCTTATTTTCATTCAATCTAATACTTTTATATGGTGATGGCAATCACAGGTTTTATGTAGTCAGAACTATGCCTGTAAGAACAGCCAAAGGTAAAAAGACATAGTGCACTGCCCTTGAGATTTATGTAGCCGATAATAACACAGTTACTTTTAAAACAGTGAATTGAAATAAAGGAATTTCTTATTGTACTTTTGTTTGATTTGGTTTGGTTTCTCTTGGTTTTCTTATATTGGAAAGTTCAGTGATAAAGCTGGCTACCAATAAGGCAGTGGCAACTTTGTGGATCTGGATATTTCTATTCACTTGAAACAGTCAGAAAATATTTCAAATCTTTGAAATAATCTAAAAGACCTGAATTCCTGTTGCAAGGGTCATAAGTCAGTGTTTTTCTTAATCAAATTATTAATCTCTTTCTTTTGAAAATGGAACTGGCACACAGCTCGGACATCTCCTGTTTTGTAAATATGTGCCACTTTGGGATCCTTCTTTCTCAGAATGGCAAAATGAGCAGATTTTTTTCAATGTGATTAGGAACTTCTACAATTCTTCACACTCTTTCATCTCCATTTAAACATATACTGTTTTGCTGAAAACTCCTGCCTCCTCCAACCATCTCACCAACATTTTCCTCCAGGCTGCAGTCTCCTTGTTGCACCTTAAAACTGTATCTTTAATTCTTTCTTCCTTGTTGGCTTTTATGCAGTCATTCTATTGCTTTTATGAAAATTCTTCTTGGCACATGCCTACGATTATCTTGAACTTTGCATCCTCTCGTGTCATGCATCATTCCTCTCCCTGTTTTTCTATCTGCATATTCAGAAGTCAATCAGCACCGATTATCCACTACATCTACAGGGGGTTCAGAGATGCAGTTTTGAAAGAAAAATTGTGGAGGAATTCAGACTTCAAAGGGGGTCTCATTCTATTGGATCAATTTGGACTGAGAACATTGGAGTAAGTTACTGTTCACTGAAATTAATGGTCCCACCAGTCAATAGCTGAATAACTCAGACCTTGCACAACACATTTAATTTTAAACCAGTAAAATGCCTACTTTGACCTCTCTGGAAAAAGCTAAATGGTATTAACAAAAGCAAGGGAAGGCTGTTAATTTTATTATCATTATTCCTGGCAAATAAAGTACTGGAGAAATCTAAAGGTTTGTGTTCACAATCTGGCATATTCAAATAGTGCAGATATTAGCACAGAAAATTATTTACATGCCTAATCAGCATGTAGCCTCAAAGTAATAAAATATCAAACCAAGGAATCTTTGGGATCGCATTGATTTGTTTAACAGTTGATGCATTTCATATGATCACAGCAAGCAAAGAGAATTGATTTAGAGATGCTGTTTATGGAGATCTGCTCAACCATTCAGTCTCCTGGAAGACTGTCTTATCCTGTATTACTAATGTGCAATGCAGACTGTCAAACTTCTGTGATTACTTACCCTTTCACGGCACCAAGAGATCAGTACAACTATGCCTTTTTGGTAAACTTTATGATCCTGTTTCTTTGCTTACTGTCAGCAGATCATAGAAGAGTTTCTTCTTGTGGGAAGTCTAGCTTGGATCAGGAGAAATTAAAATACAGGGGGTGAGGGAACTGGGAAAAGCAAGCACTTTTGAGAAAAGTGAAAATTAAATTCTGGAGGAGGTGAAAGCAAAGCACTGGAGTGTGGTGTTTTCAGCACAATCATAATGCTTAGGAACTCACACATCATTAATAGCAGACATATTTAAACAGCAAAGTAAACTTTTAGTGCTTGACTTTCTCAGATAATTTTGGAGGTTTCTTGAAAGTTTGGGAAATTGATTTGTTATTAAAACAGATTTTAAAAAAAAATTTGTAAACAACAGAAAAGGTGTGTCTGGTGTAGGGTATGCTGTTGGCTTTAAAACTCTGCTGTAGGGAGATATTGTAATAGGATGTGCTGCTTGTCTAGTTTGGGAAAAGGATAACGTAGACTTGTTCTTGCAAGTTGTATGCTTCACCAGAAAATGCTCTAACATCCAGTAGAAGCATTTAAAAAACACATTCTTTGAACTGCAGTTTGCAAAAACAACAGTTGGTGGCACTTTGAAACAATTTTTATTTCTAAATGCATTTGCTGATTGTAGGTGTGTAGAAGATTACATTAAAATATTAAATCACTAGTCTACAGTGATTCAGATTATGGTAATGATATAGAATTTATCAGCCATCTTCTGCACGGTGCACAGACAGCTTGCTTAAACTGAATCTGAAGATCTGCATTTGTAAAAACAAGGGAAGGTGCTCAGGGAGATTAATTCTCCTTAAGAAATGTCATAGAGAAATTACCAGAAGATAAAGTAATGGCAAATCTAGAAGGGGAAGTCACTGCAAATGGCATAGCTAGCTCTAGTCTGCAGGGGCTCTGTGGCCTGCAGCAGTGTGGCATGTTTCTGTGGGCAGCTTGCATTCACTAAGTTTACATTTTGAGGGGGTTTTTGTCATCGCGCTGGTGTGCCTGGTGTGTAACATGCCTACAGATTTCTTTTTTAAGGAAGAAAAAATACCTGTTTACCACTAGGTAAACAGATATTTCCCAGAATGTGAGGGTGAAGAACATAGAAAGACTGCCATGGCCATTCCAGAAGAATCAAGTGTTTATCCGTCACGTCCCTATCAATCAAATCCAATCACACCACTTGCACGGCCACTGCATCATGTCTGATATCATAGGGGGAAACCTGGGCATTTCTGGAAGAAACTGATGGCTTGAAAGATATTCTCTCTATGTTATTGCACATCTCCATGTATTCAGACACTGAATGCATGACATTTAAAATAGTTGAGAAGCAAAACCTCTTTCCTTAGAGATTACATATGAGCCTTTGTTCCACAGGCCACTTTCTTTTGGGCCATTCCAATTCCAGAAGGGACACAACACTACTTGGTCACAAAGAAAGCCCCGAATACCAGGATGACTTGCTGCATTAGCTGTGGCCATTTGTTCAAAGGACTGAAAGACCAGACCACAGCTGGTGCTTGGCAGTCTTTATAGCTTGGCCAAAGGCACTGCAGTGCCTTCTGTTTCCTCTCTAATTCTTGCACGTTGGAAATGAGAAGTCTATGTCAACAGGGAAATAAATCTGGACCCACTGCTGGGCTTTATCCCTCCCCCTCATCCTCTGGATCCGTTGCAAATGATTCCTGTTTGCCATCTTGGCCCTGAATATGTTGGTCTTGATAGTAAAATCCGTAAGTGATTCTTCCTTAGCTTTCTGAATTATGTATTTTTCGGTTATTGATAGTTCTTTATATTGGCCAGTTTGCGTTCTGTAGCAAAATGTTTCCCTCAGCTTCAGACACAGTGCTTGATGGATTTACAAATACGGTCTTGCTATGGCATATTTTGCTGCTTTTCCATTTGATTCCGCAGGGCTGTTTGCACTGAGGGAAGAGCTTGCAATATCCAGTGTGCTAAGGCAAATATCCTTGCTGCCTGGCCTTCTAAATTTTCCATAATGCATTGCTAGATTTGGTGTAACTGTGAGCTAAATACTGATTTGAACTGTGCTGGCTTTCATATACTTCCCATGTACCTCAGGTTTTGCAATGTTCTTGCTTCAGCTACATTCACATGGTGCTTAGGCAGCCCAGCAGTGCCTACCAGTTTTGTGCCTGAGTAACTTTCTGAACGCTTGATACCCCTGCACTACCTTGCCTACAGCAGTATCCTTCTTTCAGTCTAAGAGCACAGTTCTGCTTCAGTTTGAGGTAATGTTTTTAGTCTTTTCAAAGTTCTCTCCAGTGCCTAAATTTGGAGTTTGTGCCTGCCCTCACAAGAGATGGTTTGCCGATGCTACTGTTGTTCTGTTTTATGCCCGATCTTGTGCTTGCAGAGGGCTCAGGAAACCTTTGTTTAGGCCTTTGGTATACCTGCCTGCATGGCTAATCAGTTTTCACACACTGGTGCTTTCAATTCAGGTGCGAATGTAGAAGAGCCTGTTTCCTACCTGACTTTTACCTTGCCTGAAAATAGACTTAGGACCCGCTCTTTAACTTGGCTGCTAGCCAAGGTAGTAATTTTGGGCTTAGCAGTTACTATCCTTCATTACATTTTTTACCTGAAAACTTGATTGTTTTTATTATGCGAGATATGATTCTTTTGATTGCATTCTCTCTTTCAGTGGCTGTATCCGTTGTGCAACTGTATACCTGTTATCAATACTGGCTCTGAAGTGCCTGTTCTGAGTAGGTGTAAATCAGTGTCCCCTCCAGGGCTCTCTGTCATTATATTAAATGGACTGGATCAGTCTCATCCTCCTTTATTCCTTCTTTCTCTTTGTCCCTTCCCTTTCTCTCATTACTTCCTCCCTAGGCCAGATGCCAAAAACGCTGGAGAGGCAGTATCTCAGCGATCAGCTTAAATTGTCAAACTGGCATCCACCTCTTTCATTTAAGAGAGCACTGTGATTGAAATTCCTTTTATTTTAGGCAGTGGTAGTATTTTAAACTCAGGACTATGTAAAGAATTGCCAATAACGCTGAACTGCTTCACTGTGAAGGGGTGGTTACAGACCAAGTGAGGAAATGTTTGCATAAATCCTATGTAGGCAGATTCCCACCTAGAAAAAGCTGTTGTTGCTGCCAAAATATTCATAATCTATCTGGCATCTGTGACAAGACAATTGTCAGACTTTATTGGTCTGATCAGAAAACAGAAAACTTTTGCTTTCATTTGGTGCCAGCATATTTCCCTGACAGTGATGTGAGAGATGACCAGATGAGTTCGTTGACCCTGGAGATGCGTACGCAAGGGAATTCTCTTGTCTTCTTCAGCAGAGGTGAGTGGAAGTCTGCAGTTGCTCCCAAGGAGGATTGGTTGACAGAGTGCTCCATTTTTATGAAGTCCCCAGGTTGCATGGGCTGGCATTAATGCTTAAGCGTTGCAGGTGGCAGAATGGGTGAGTCCAGGCTTTGCTCTGGAGCCAGAGCTCTGAGATGAGAAAACTGTGCCACGTCCCACCTGGGGAGGCTCAGCTTAAACTATGCCTTGTGCCACATTTCATTCTTTTTACCAACCAGGCTAAGGATCAGGGTTTTCAGCAACACAGGAGTGCCAGATTTCTGTTTAACATTTTGTTAACAAGGTGGTAAATAAAACTCTGACTCGGCATTTACTAAACCAGAGAAACTTGCTGCATAGTTGCTTCACACTTCTGATGTGTCTGTTTTGTCAAGCATTAGGGGGCAATAGCAGGAGAGAGGAGAGAATGTAGATTCTAACATTTCTGTATGGACCTGGCTATGCCTGTTCGTGGCTAACTTCCAGTCATGTGAGTGTTCAAACTGTGGGACTGCAGTAGGAGATATGCTTGGTGGAGAATTATAATGAAAGTAAGACTTTCTTTAAAGAAAGTGGTGAGATATGCTTCAGTCCTTAAAATGTTTGTCAGTTGTTATCAATTAATCAAGAATATTCATGAGTGGGAAGCCTAAGGATGGAGTTAAAAGGGAAATGCTGACTGGACACAAAGATGGGGCTGGTTTGCCTCAGGTAGCCTAAGCAATGGTTTGCAGTCTGAATTATTGACAAGGAAAACAATGAGGCACAGCAATATCTAGTAAAGCTAAAGGAAGTGGTTTCTGAAGTCTGACTGTGGAGTTGCTGACCTTTCCAAAGGACTTTTTATACCTTACTAAATGTGTAAAATGAAATTTATCAGACAATAAGAGAAATGTGGTATCTTTTGATTTGTTAATGGGGAAATACTGTACAGCATGTCTCGTAAGCAGTATAGCAAGTCTCACTAAGCACTGTGAATGAGAGGGAATGCAGAATTATCCTTTGGGAGATGGAGCATTTTGGGCAACTGAGCACCTCTTGCATGGGAAACCTCTTGCACAGAGTCAGCATTTATTGGTTAGTTTGGTTTCAGTGTGAAAACATTTTCTCAGTATTCACATTTTTTGCAGAATTGATGCTTAAATTTCTCAGCCATCTCCTTAACTGCTGTGTTCTCCTGCTGAAAATATCTATTTAAACTCTTTGTTGTGTCCTCACAGCAACCTATTCTGATGGATATCTCCCTTCCCAGGTGATATGTGTTTGGCTTTTTCAAATCTAAGGATGAAATACAGAGTTCTTTTTCCATTTTATCACGAATTCAGCTGCCAAGACCAGCATCTTTATTACTCCAACTTTATCATGCATTTATGCTAAATCTATTATTTATAGACAAATTTCTGACTACAACTATTTGTATGTCATTGGCAGAAATCTGCCTATGTGCTACCTCAGAAATATATTGTCATTACATAACCTCACCTAACCATCCATAATACTATCAGTACATGTATACAGTGCAGCTCAAAAAGAAACAATAGCATTTTTATGGAACATTTCAGATAACACCATATGTTACAGTTATGATTCTGAAATTATTAAAAGTTGTCTAACGAGTTGATATGTTTTTATCACTTACTGTTTGGGATCCAGTCTTAGATGTCTGTTAAAAAACAAGCCACTAATGATGTCCCAGTAAAATAACACAAAGAAATAATAGCTGATTCCTATAGGTCATACATTGAAAAAACTAGAACAGCTTCTTCCAAGACAGAAAACTGTGTATATAATGTGTAGACCCAGCCTTAGAAAACAAGCTCACAGTCCTGTTGACTAATCTGCAGAGGATTTTCTACCCAGGGGAGCAGTAGCACTGTCACTGAGTGCTGTTCACACAGGTAAAGGGCTGCATGATACCCAGTTGTCTCATGCCTATCTAAAACCAAAACAAGCAAACAAACAAAACAAACAAAAAAAAAACCAACCCACAGATGAACAATGTTATGATATCTCTTAACCCTGTGGAACCCAAAAGGTCAACAAAAAAACCCTATAAAAGTTTCTGATGTCTCAGAAAAAGAACAGGCTTTTTCAGGCCCTGTCAGATCTTTCATTTCACTTGTCCACCTGGGTGAGACAGTCACTCAAAATGGGATCAATTACTTTCATCAATACCTCACCCAATACTGTAAAAGGTCATCTGTCATTGTCTCCCAGTGCTAGGGTAATTTGCAAATGGACTTTTCTTGTGCTGTAGTCATGCCCAGAGGGTTTTAGCAGGATGGGAATGCCAGTCTGCTGGGGAGTCACAAAATAAAATAGTGCACATTTACAGGAACAAGTTGTGACAGGAGTAAAACACATGCAGCGAAGCCTTGTGAGGGAAGGAGTAAATGAAAATAATGGCAGAGGAATGGCAGAGTAAGGCAGAGCCTCTGAGCCACTGTTCCCTGAGGCTGAGAAATGTCTGTAAGATGTGGCTTATTAGAAACTGAAGCTGTTTCCAGCACCTAAAGCAACAGTAGGTTTTTCAGAGGAGCTGGTGCCTGAATATTTCTGAAAATCTCCCCATGGCATGACTGTGGGAGCCATGAGGTCCTGACTACTACTGAAAACTTGGCTTTTGCTTAGGTGTTGACATGGTAGCTAAACCCACCCAAAGGACTCTGTTTTGGTGTGACTTTACAATGTGAGTCAGTGCATGTTTCTCCTCCATGTCCAATACCAGACCCTGTTGTGTCCTAGATGTGGGAATTACTGATGTTGTCAAAGGTTAATAGTGAAAGAAATAATTCCATTTGTAAGTACTCCCAGCTAACAAGCTTTTAATCAGATCCCAGGAGACCTTGCCAGCTTGCATTTTTGAGGATGCAAGGAAATAATGTTTGCCTGGTCTTTGTTTTATATCACTGTGTAATGAGAATGGGTGTCTTATTATGTTACATTTCAGATATGAAATATAGCAGTGCCTTGAAGTGTTACTCTGGTTTGGTAAAACTTCAGGAAAATGGCATACATTTATTATATTCCATATATACAGAAAGCTCTGATTTTGATTAGGTTATTAAATTGACCACGTGCAAAAGGAAAAGAAGATATTTGCAAGTGAAGAAAAAAAATGAAATTAAATTGAGCTTCACAGGATGG
>JAWWEW010000112.1:82880375-82939127 GCA_035583185.1 Anabacerthia variegaticeps | reverse complement strand
TGACCACGTGCAAAAGGAAAAGAAGATATTTGCAAGTGAAGAAAAAAAATGAAATTAAATTGAGCTTCACAGGATGGGATGGATTTCATGGGCTGTGAAATCATAGCTTAAAATGAAACACTGCATTCTGAATATTTTATTAATAATTTTATTTGCTTTAAGTATTGCATAGCTGGAGTAGTGGTATTGTTTTGTCTTAGGAACCGGTTTAATTTCTTAATTGTCTATTGGCAAACATTGTTTTCAGTGAAGTCAACATGAGAATACCATCAGGAAGGAATCTAAAATAATGCAATCCCTTTCATCAAATGCTATGAAATGTTCATTAGCTGTTTCAGCTACTGTTTGCAAGTACATTCATCTGACTGTCACAAGGATGTAGATATGCCACAGGATAGATAATGAAACTGAGTTGCCCTGTTTCCAAATTCCTCAGTAAACATTTTTTTCTGTAAAACTGGAGAAATCTTCTGCAATGCACCTTGTGTGCATGGTACCACGATTCATATTCAGAATACATGATAATGAATTATTGACCATTCCTGATCATCCTAAATATTGAAATATAGCTCATAGGGCTTACATGTGCTCAAATTTCTTTAACTAGTGTGAGATACTATCAAAGCAACATCAACTCCTGTGCACAGATTGCAAGAATTATATCTTTCTTTACATTCATTGTGGGTAAGTAAAGCCATGATATCCTGAAAATAAAGAATTATGCTGGCAAATCCATCAGCTGAATCCTTGGCTCACAGGCATAACTATATTCCAACAATAATATAAACTGAGCTAGATTTTTTCTACTCAAAAGTGACAAATAAAAAATAGATGTAAAAAAAAGCACATAATGGAAACAGGGTTTGATTTTGTATAGCTTTTTCAGGTTGAGAATTGCACCATTAAAATAGTCCAAATAACCCTAATTGAAATCATATTTATGAGACCAAAACTTTCACATGACTAAGTCTTATGCAGCACAAACTTTACATTAAAAGCCAATCTGAAGAAATTATACTAGATGATAATAGATGAGATTGTGATTTGTGTATCCACATGGCATATCCTTTTCTTAAATGAAAATTCATTTGATTCACTCTGTTATTGAAAGAACAAAGTACTTCTTAATGCAATAACAGCTCACCTGAGTGACACTGTGAAGATCCTGACCCACATGAAGATGAAGCAGAACCAGGTTTGCTATTCCAGAGAAATTCTTCTTCGCTGCTGTTGTGTTCTGCCACTATTAAAGCTGCTATTACCGCACAGGCACACAAACCAGAGCTTGACAATGTTCAGTCGATCAAGAAGAAGAAAAATATTAGTGCCTGTAGTGATTGAACACACAGATTTTTTTCTAAGAAATTACCTGACTTCATCTTATTCCAAATGGTTCATATTTTTATGTAGCACCTACAAGGCCTTTGTGGTGGTTCATCCCCCGTTTACCCCACCCTCAGGTCACACTATGATTGCAGAAATGCTCATCGGGCCTTGGCTGTGACAAGCAGCACCTGGGCTGAGTTCCTCTCGAGCTTACCAGAAACATTGTCTGCTCTCAGAAACTAGTGCTGTCTAACAAGGTCCTGGTTTTTAACCAGCAGTCTTGGAAACTTACTTTTCTTGTCTGAGTAGCAACAGACATGGAACATTTTTGCTATTGAACTTTCAAAAAATAGATATGCAACCATATTGCATCCAGGATGCAAAATTACTATGACAAAAGCCAGCTCTCTTCTGACCTGTATTGGGTCTGGCTGAGATGGAGTTCATTTCCCCATAGTAGCCCTCACAGTGCTGTGCTTTGCACTCATAGCTAGAAGGGTGTTGATAACACTCCAGTGTTTTGGGCACTGCTATCAATAGTGTATCAATTCCATCCCCAATCAAAAGCAAGATTCTGGGAGGGGACACAAGTAGGCCAGCTGACCCAAACTAACCAAAGGGATATTCCATACCATATGATGGCAGCTCAGGTGTAAAAGCTAAGGAAAGGAGCAGGAAGGGGGAATTCCTTTTTTTCAATGGCTGCTTGCTAAGAAACCATTGCATGTGCTGCAGCCTTACTCTTTGGGAATTGGCCAGGCATCGCTGCTGATGGGGATTAGAGAATAAACCTTGTTATCTTTTGCTTCGCTTTTTGCATGTGCAAGTTGTTGTTTTGCTTTGCCTTAATAAACTGCTTCATGCCAACCCAAGAGTGGTTTTCCACCTTATTCTCTCTCCCCTTTACAGCTGGGAAGGTGAGTGATACAGTGGCTGGCTGGGTCATCCAGCCAAGTTCAGCCTACCACATGACCCTATAAACAATCATCCTAAGTGAGACACTTCGAGCTCTCCTGGACCACAGAGGGCTGCAATCAGGAATCTCCCTATGAGCAGGGCGTCTCAGAGCTAACACTTAAATCTGCTGCACTTGGAGGACTGCCACCAAATGTCAACGACAGAGCCTGACCTGATACCCCCACTCCCTCTGCATGTTGAGAAGATACAAAGGCATCCAGTGTGAGTACTTCACTAAATTCAAGAGGAACTTTTTACAGGTATACCTTGTATATTCTCCTTTAGGTCTGTGTGAGTGTGAATATGCTGCAGCAAATGTACTATGAATGTTGCTTTCTTAGACTCTTAAATATTAGATTTGTAAGTAAGTTAGGCCTGTGAGTTATTCTTGTGCTATTGTAAATTTTCTAAGAATCTTTTGTTAATTTTTGAAATTGTTTCAATTAGTCCATCGATTAATTGCTACTAAGATTACACGCTGTTGAAATCTTTAGGCCTATACCATTGGTCAAGTCTACAGCTGAGTTTGGCAAGGGGATCCGCTCTGAACCTTGTGACTCAACAGGAGGGTTTCTCTTATTCCTTTTTATCTTTACGCTTTCCCATCCTTACCTTTTTCCATCCCTAGCATCCACGTAAATCTGATTTTTCTCTGTGTGCTTTAACCATCTATAAGTAATAGAGTGAACTTTGCCAACAATCTCTGTCATGCCTTTACTTTTATATTAAACTTGCTTTTGCTGATACCTTTGCTGGTGATTCATTGAGCAACTTAAAACACTCATTCACAACCGTCTTGACATCCCACATGGTTCTTCAAAATGGAAGTTCTTTACAATGCAGCTATTAAAGTATTTTCAAAATAAATTAAAGGAAGCCTGAATCTATGTCCTAGTCCAAGATGCCAACTCAAGTGAACATTTTTAATCTCTTTATTTTGTCAATACGCATCTACTAAAACAAGAAGATCACTTTTACAAATAAGAATCCAGTTGTCTCCAAAATTGAATAAGTAACTCCAAATTGATGTTTGAATAATTCAGCAACTTTAGTAGGAAATTTATTAAATACTTCCAGATATAGAAAATCCTTATTTACCATAAATCTAGATTCCTTAAGAAAAATTGCCACAAATATCATATAACTCTTAAGAGAATTCTTCACCATTGCAGCAACAGGTTGTCCAAGAGGATTTTGTTTAAGGAAGTTAGAGGTAAGAACTTTTTATTTAATCATGAAAAATTTATTGCAGTGTTAACTACAAAGAGCACATTCCTGCTCCATAACCATTAAAATGCAGGAAGTCACCTATTCAAAAATGCAGAATTGTTGTGTATTAAAAATTTAAATCTATAAATATTAATAGAGCACAGGTCAGTCTCTTAACGAACAGAGGTAGTTGTACACACAGCTATTGTTGTAAGCCTTAAGGGTCTCACATTAGTTTTGACATAGAGCAAAACAGACGTGTTAAAAAGCAGTTGTTCAAAAAAGGAATTTTTGTTCCTTTTTTTCAGATGAAAGACAAGGACAATAAATCCTGTACTAATCCTAGTGTCTATGTTTGTCCTTTTGGAAGGAAAAGTTCCTATTTCAATCTAACAAGTCAGCATGTTGGAGTAAACTTTACAAGAGCATGGCATAAACGTGTGTATAAGTAACAGCAGCTGAAGTCACCTTCTGCCTTCAGCCTTGCTCCTTACACCACTTTGGCCCTATCAAGGGTCAAAAACATACTGCTTTACAAGGGCTGAAAAGATCCAGCCAGTGTATGCCAGATGTATCCAGTACCTACAGAGAGTTGAAGTAGTGGAAAGCTACATCTAGCTCCTCAGTGGTAAATCCTCTTACGGATGTGTCAGCTCCTGTAGTAGATATATGTGGCCCTTTGCAGCGTAAACCAAATTGACATCACTCGAGCACTCTCCAGCTCAGCCAGGGTAGCTAATTAGCTACACGTGAGTGGTGGCTTACATCAAAAACATGGATGTGACGTGACAGCAGAGAGGAGCTTGGAGGGCATGCATAGCACAGGCCTCTCCAGGTTGTGTCTAGAGAAACGTGTTTCCTTCTCTGCTTGTGGCTCTCTCAGTCAGCCATTATGGGAAACTGCTGGGATATCGCCATGTTGTTATACAGCCTTGCTTATGTTTGCCACACTGATGGATGATTAACTATAGCTTACAAACTGTGTAAGACCGCAAATGGAGGCAGAAACAGCTGCCTGCTGCATACAGCTGAAGGGTGAGTTGTGGGCAGCTGAGTGTCTTCTCCACCTCCCCGGGGCAGGGCAGCTGTCTGAGGTCAGATGCATCGGGAATCCTACCATACTCCTGTGGCCCCGACTGTGCCACAGTGCTTTGCTCTCAATCTTGATTTTCATTCTCCTGAGGTAACAGCAACTTCAAGCCCATCTGCTGCTTGGATTAGGAGGGTGTACACTAGAATGGACTGCAGAAAGGTGTTGGCATCTCATGCTCTTCTTAGAAAACCTTCCCTGTTGCCACTGTCAGAAATAGAAACAGGAATTGACAAGCCACTGTCAGAAACAGAAACAGGAATAGACAAACCACTAGTCTGTCCAAGGAGGGCATATCTTTTTTTCCTGTCTCCATCCCTGGCTTGATCCAAGATATCCCTCACCCAGCCTTGTGAGAATACAAAGGCAAATATGGGAGCATCTTGCTACAGTTGCCTTATTTGGGAAATGTTTCCTGGGTGTCCAGTATCTGTCTGACTTTCTCAGATAGTGCACCAACAGAATTGCCTCTGGGCAAAAACATTGAAAGGAGGTGTAGGAAAAGGAAGAATTAAGGCACCTTTACCACAGCCATTGGAAGACTTCAGAGGACCTGAGAGTCTATCCACATTTGGTGGTATTGTTTGGGAGTGGATGCTAGGTTGGGCAAGGCTACACATCCATTTTGTGAAGGACAGGGAGCATCCTGAAAACCTTGGAGAAGGAGAAAAAACATCATACTTGTGATATCCATGTTAATGAAGGGTATAAGTAGGACACAGGCATGCTGGAGAGAGCAAGCTGCGCTCTCTGAGCCAAGGCAAACAGCACAGGCCATGAGTCAAGACCTCCTTAAAAAAAAATTAAAAAGGATGGAGTCTCAGGTAGGTGTATTTCTCCATGGGTATTTTTTCTTTTTCTTACAGACTGTCAGTTTTTCCTGTATCCCACTCAGGTAGAGTAGTAAGAAACTGTAGGCTTGAGCATAGGAATAATTCTCCAACACACTACAGAGAAAGATGATCTCACATGCATTATCCTTTTTGATGCCTTAAAGTTCTTAAGATTTGCAGCACACAGATTTTTAATAATATAGCTGTGTAGTTCCTAACACTTTAAAATAGCAGTTAACAATTACTAAACCCCTTTTTCACATTTCATATCGAATTCTTGAAATTTTGTTTGATGTTCTTTCCACGGAAAAAGGTTTTAGCAAGGAGATCTTGTTTGGGACACATACATTGAAGGGTCCAATAAGATATCATTTTTGTCAAAGCAGAAGCTCCAAAGAAGGCATGTGATGTGAGGGTGATGATGTTGAAGAAGTAAGGGGTCTTGAGACCTCTGACCCAGTTCCAGGGAGGCATGCCAAGGGGCAGACCTAAGGGAGGTTCTGGGGGCAGACAATTCTTGGGTTGAACGGATCTCTTAGGTATGATAATTAATTAGTGTTATAAATTTGTAGGAGCCTTATATTGTAGCACTTATGTATTCATTGCACCTAAAAGCACTTTTAATTAGAGGCCTGCTCTCCATTTTATCTATACTAATATTGTCTGGAAAGTTCTTTTCTTCCATTTTAGGCATCATTTTCACCATTTGTCAGAATGACAGTGCTGAGCACTTCAAACTGCTCTGCAGGGTGTTCCTCCAACCCTGCTCCGTGTTGAAGCCATCAGCAACTGAGGTCAGAATACCCACGCCATGGCCTCTCTGGGCCCTTTGAGAAATGCACCAGGCAGAGTCACCGTGTTCATATTCAGCAACTTCCATTGGGCTGTACATAATTCCAGTACATCCCAGTACACTTAATAGCTCACATGAGGCCCTCAAATCTCTAGGCTTTGAGAAGCACTCCAGTGCTTCGTCTGTGTGAATTTGTTGAACTGGCTTGAGTCAAGCCTGGTCCGTTTAGTATGTTTAGGAATAACTCTAAAACAACTGCATGGAGTTTTTGCACTTGTTTTCCTGGCTCGTGTTTTCATTTAAAACCATCCTATTCCTTGTCAGTGTCTATAGCTGGTGTGTTGCACAGAATCACCTTCTCCACACCTGCTGAAAGATGAAACTTCATTGGAAAAACAGAGGAAATGAGCAAGGGGAAAAGTTTGCTTGTTCGTTTGTGTTTTTTTCGTGGTTTTGTTTTTTTGGTTTTTTTTTTGGTTTTTTTTTTTTCTGTTTCTCTGTTTGTTTACTCTAACAAGGTCCAGGGCTGGTGCATGACAAGTAAGAGACAAAGGAGCCCATATAGGAAGAAAAGCAGAACACCAGGATATCTTCAGGAAAGTCACCACAGATTCTAAAAGTAGTTGTGCAGATAAGCAGCAAATCACATTGACAATGAACAGTTAGATGTGACTTCTATTCACTGCAAGCTTTCTGTCCAAATTGAGAACTCTTTACATGACAGCTCATGTGTGCTTCATCCGTGTGCTTCATTCAAGGCATGATTTCATATTAGGGCTTAATTCAATTTTAGACTAATGTAATAAATAATTTCACAAGACCAGTGGAATGAGGAAAATACAAACTTGATGGAGACAACATTTCAGTTAATGAAATGTTTTGAACTTCGGAAGAGATGTTTGAAATTTAATGTTTGCTAGACAACCTGGGCCTGTTTAGAAATATTGTACTTATTTATATGAGTCTGAAAGTGAAAAGCAATTTCCTGTTTGTGTGTTTGTCCTAAACTTCTTCATCTGCATTTTTAAGGGCTCTTGATGTGCCACTTTGTGAACGCTCCCTGCTTTTAATGATGTGACAGCTCTGCAAAAGATTGATGGCTGTTATTAATATAGCGGAGAACATATAGGTCCCATCTGTATATCTGACTGATTCAGAATAAAATTGAATAGATTTGGCCACACAGAAATAGATCTGTCACAGTCAGTGCCAGATCTCCAGTCTCTGGAAATTTTGCCCCTCCTAGGATGACCAGTTTTATCCCATTGTGATATTTATCCCATTTCTGATTCCAGTTTTTTTGAACTCTGCAACACCAAAGACAAATATGGCACATGAATTGTTCTAACTTGGACCTTGGCAGGAGGAGGAAGTTAGAATGTAGCCATATTTAATAATTTTGAACTACAAGGTTAAGTAGTCCGAGGTTAGAGAGGAACAGATCAGCAAAACACTTCTAATCGATTTGATATGGACAGGCCAACTGTATTCATTTATAACTACGATCTGTGCAACCAAAGATATAAAAACAACGTTAAAACCTGTTCTTTTGTATGTTTTATCCTGGACTCCTCTCATGGGACCTGCAGGGGTTCTCAGCTTGTCCCACTTCACTGTTCATTTTCAGTCGCTCAGGTTCCTCCTGTCTCATGTAACTGTACATGATTAACACCGCTGCCATTCTTTACCTCTTTGTCATCTCTTTAATTTACTGCTTAGCTTATTGTTCTTGACCCAATTATTGGATTCTTTCTTTTTTCCCTCAGTTTACAGTGTTATCTTTTAGAAACCCTGAACTTGGCTGTTCCTTATGCCCAGTTCCTTGCCCTCACTTTATTTTTTTTCCCCTTTTTCTCTTATTCATGACAATTGTGGTTTTTAAATATTGATAAACTTGTCATATGTCTATTTTTGGACAATTAACTTTAATAAAGTCAACATTATCATTCTGTGTGCCTCCACAGGAAGAGTGTGGGCCTGGAAGCAAGGAGGATATGGCTTTCCATTTATGGGTGCTGCTTTATTGCCAGAGATTCGCTCATCTCCAGAAAGTAGACAGATATGTTTAGTGCTGTCTCCCTAGAGAGACTCCGAGAGTATTATCTGGGGAACCAAAATCAGGGCAAAAAGGGACCTAGTGGCTATGTGGCATTTCATAAGTGCACATTTTTGCATTCTCTTTTAGTATTTCTCCTTTTAGAAGAATACATGGAATGTAACAAATACTATAGTATCAGTCTTGATATGGTGGCTTATGTGATGAAAGTACAAAACTTGTGGTGGATCTGAAGAGTTTTATTCTTTTGTGCCTTATAGGGGCCTCTGCTTAATTGAGCTATATTGTCTTTTAGCTAAGGGCAAATGGGTTCCTTAGAGTATGGCCACACCAAAAGCTAGCCTAACACAAAGAAGAACATTTAATAGGGAGATAAGCTCAGTCTTCAAATCTATGTAGACTTCTTAGCGACGGCCACATATTGTATTGACACTTCTGTGTGACTTTTGCTTCTGAGTTGGCATGGTCTCTCCTCAGCATCTGCCCTGTCTTTGCAGGATGACTAGGCATAGTTAAACCATGCCCTGGGTTTAACAAGCTTCAGTTGTGTATTTCACTAGAAAGCAAATCTTCATTACAAAAGACTGGATTTACAGTGACAAAAAGAAGCAAAATGAACACACATTATGTGTTATATAGGGTTATAAATACTAAGACATTTTATTTGGAAGAAGACAAGAGAAGACATGTTTACCTATGTGTTCTAGATACAGAGGAATAAATGCTGAAAGTTTTGCATTTGAACATGTATCACAGCAACAAAGTGGAAATTCTGTGTGAGGAACATCAGTAGGTTTACTGTATAATGGCTTTTATTTAAAATTTATCTGCAGTCCTCCATAGCACTCACAGTGATTTAGAAGATTCCATTTATATGCTTTTTAAAATTTACACTATTTGTTGTAAGTACTGAAAGTTGACTGGAAGCTATTAACACCTATTTATCAGAGTGTTTTGTGCAGAAGTCTAGAGAGTCAAACTGTAGCTAATGCTTTTGGAAGAGTTTTCTATTTATATACATAGCAATTCCTCAAGAAATACTGCGAGTTGATTCAAACAAGAGAGAGAAGCGATTTCTTCTCTTTGTCATTTACCATAAACAGAAGAGTTGATTGTGTAAGATGCAGCTACTGAAGCTTAATAAGAAAGAATGGCTGAGATTTCACAAAAAAATGTAATTTGACCAGCTCTGGTGATAACAAATGAGAAGGAAAAAAAAAAACACAGGTTGCCACCCATCTGCAAAGGCATTTTGAATGGTAAAATAATAAGTAATATTAAATAAATATATATAAAATATAAAACCATCTGAAAATTTTTGGCATTAGAAAAAGTCCCAAGGAGACAAAGAAAAAAAAAAAAGAAAAAATGGCTGTGTCAGGGAAGAAAGAGTAAGAGTAATGTCAAGCAAATTCTCAAGTACATTTCTTTTTAATACCTTGGACAAAGTAGTATTACATTTCACTGAGCCAAAAATTGCAGTTTTGCCATGTCATATACACAATGTAATATTTGAGTTTGTCTAAATAATATTATCAATCTACAAATTAGAGAAACATTAACAATTAGATGGTGGATTTACTAAGCCATTGAACGGATACTCTTGCAACAGTGCCGGTGATCTTCAACTTGACAATTAGGTCAGCAAAGAAGGATCCATGGCGCATGTCTTGTGTATGTGTATGTACAGACCACCCATGCACTCCTCCTTATCATGCACTGAGTTTCTTCAAACTGTAAGTTAGTTACTGTTTTCAGAGGCACTATATCAGATTGCCTGATAAAGGATACAAGTGGTTTGCCATTACAGAAATTATCTATACTCCTCCTTTCTCGGGAAAATTCAAACTGTGGTACACAACAGTACAAGAAACTACATATTTTGTGCTAGCTTCTACAACTGGCTGGGTCATAACTTTACTAAGCAAGGCACTGCTTGATCTTGAATATAGACTGTTATTTAGCTGTGTGGGACTAACATCAAATGGTGCTTCCTGGACTTACTGTAAAACATTCGTGTAACAGTCTAAGAAAGTTTAGTTCAACCTGATCCAACACCATCCTCATTGCCCAGCTCTTCTCCCAGCTATGCTACTCAAATTGCAGTATAACTGTTAGTGTGGTCTGACCTAATCTGTGTCAGTATTGTAAATGCTTTCTTTTTCTATGTTGTACCACTGAGAAATTTAATGTATAATTGCATATTAGACTTTATGCCTCTGGTTTACATAATTCTCTATCTCCAGTTCAGCCCAAATACACTTAAAATTAAGGTTCTCCCTTTTATTAATGTCACTATGAAGAATTCTACCATTGTCTCAATTAGATCTTATGAATGCATTCCCATTAGACAACTAAAAAACTCTCTTATAAAAGGTTGTGTAAATAACAATTGGTATACATTAATTCAAATTTTTAGGGAGGTATAACCATGAATAAAACCCTCAGGAACACATCCCCCTGTTATTGTCTTCATCATTCTGTAATTTCAATGACTTCTTATCTCAAAATTCAGGGCAAAAGAGCTTGAGTGAAGACACTTTAAGCTGCTAGAAATCTAGCCAATTTCAAAATGCTTAGAACTGGCCTTGCTAGTCACCCCTAATCTTGTCATAAATTCATAGAAAATCAGAGCAGTAAAGTCGTTCATGGGGTCATTTAGTCATTTAAAAAGAGTCGTGAGCTGTCACTGAGCTCAGTGACTACAAATCACATCTTGAGAAACATAGGTCCTGGTGCTGAAAAAAAAAAAAATACTCATTTTAAATATATTATTAGAGTTTTGGGGGTTTTATTCTGCACAAAAATACATTTTCTCATTTTTCATTTTTTCCACTTCTTGTGCTACACCATGTTTTTCCAGATTCCAGGTTCTTCCAATCAAAACTCCTCTTCCCTTAGCCCGCTATAATATTTCAGGGTACCCCAGGGTCACAGCAGAGCTCCGCTTCCCAGAGCATTTTTTTTTTTCCACCCAAACTTAGTCCACTCTGTGAATGTCCCATTTTGTTCATGTTTATGCCTGCCTGAGGAGCCCGTCCACTTAACAGATGTGCTAATGAAGGAAAAAAATGGAATGATACTGATCAGGGAAAAAAGTGGCAGCTTTAAGTGCCTAGTTATTCCTTTTGGCTTTTTTTCTGTGTAGTTTCTTCAGAGAAGAAAACTTTTATTCTTTTCTGGATAATCTACCCTGGTGTTTAAACTTTCTGTAAAGCAGTTTGGCTTCCAAGTGTACACTGTCATTCCTTTAGCTCCCTCTCACCATTCTACTGACATGTTTACCTGCCTCTGAAGTATCATTGCTACCTCTCTTGAAGACTTTTGTTAAATCTGTACTCTGCTTATTGCATTGGTATTCCTTGCTCTGGAGTGCAGCAACTGCTGCTGGACATTTGTTGCTTTGAACTTCTCTGGCTTTGTAAAATTCCACTAATGTTTTCAGGTACTGGCTGGAGGGAGAATCAAGAGCAGTGACCAAATAAGCATTGAGACCATTCTCTAGTGTGATAAGACACCCTGTTCAGGTTTGCAGAAGTCTGTGCAAATCCATATTCATATATAATTTAGAACCTTCTAGTTGCTAACCCTAAATTAAGATGGTAAAGAGTTCCTAGTGGCACAGAAACCAGAAACTCTTCTGTGGAAAAAGCTCAACTCAGAGTGCAAAGGACATGATTTATGGCAATGCTGCTCTCCTCTTATGTAATTTTTTTACCCAGTATAGGTTGCAGTCTCTCTGCTTGTGCTGGATTTATCACTAGCTGTGAATCCATCAGAGAGACTGTGCTGGTAGCTGCTAATTGCACAGTGGTTTCAGGTTTTGAAGGACAGTGTACACAGAAGTCTCCTACACCTTATCTTCCAATCTGGGTAAAGTCTCACACTCAAGCCCAGATGGAATGGGTTTCGTGTCCTCTGCATTAAATTTTAGAGCTTATCTGTAGAAACTTAGGATCATGTGTGATTAGCTGCAGGACTTCAGTTTTGTTGGAAAGTTCTCCTTTTATATAGGACCCTCTGCATTGGCATAAAGGATGTTGACTACCATTAGCTGCTATTTCTTCTAGCATCACTAGTTACACTTCTGCAGTTTCTTCAGCTTGCTCTTGGACTTGATCCACCAAATTCAGAAGTTCAACAGTACATGACATCTACATTGAGAAATTGTACAGAAAACATTACTCTATCATTTTTTTCATTATCTAAATGCTACATATGCATCTTTTGGTGATACCTCAGAAAAGCCACATACAAATTTCAGCCACAGTAACAACCAGAGGGCTGGAGCACCTCTCCTATGAAGACAGGCTGAGAGACTTGAGGCTGTTCAGCTGGAGAAGAGAGAGCTTCAGGGAGACCTCACTGCAGCCCTCCAGTACCTAAACGGGGCCTACAAGAAAGCTGGAGAGGAACTTTTCACAAGGGCATGGAGTGATAGAACATGGGGGAATGGCTTTAAACTGAAAGAGGGCAGATTTAGATTAGACATTGGAAGAAATTATTTACTATAAGTGTGGTGAAACACTGGAATGTGCTGCCCAGAGAAGTTGTGGATGCCCCATCTGTGGAACTATTCAAGGGCAGGTTGGACAGGGCTTTGAGCAAACTGATCTAGTGGGAGGTGGGGGCTTTGGAACTAGGTGGTCTTTAAGGTTCCTCTCAAGCCAAACCATTCTATGATTCTAATTTATTGTTTCAGAGTTGTATAGCATTGAAGATACAAAAGTATATTTGCCTTGTGATAAATCCTTTGCTATAGTCTTCCAGAGCTCATACATTTTTGACCCCTGCTACATTTGTTGACATTGTTTCTAGCTTTTAAATAATTTACTTTAGTTTCCAACTATAGCATCATTTGAAGTATATAGCTGAGTGAAGATATGAGTAATGCAGTTAGAGCCTGTTAACTGATCACATTCCTTCAGGAAAGGATAACTAGCATTTTGTCACAGAATTTTTTAAGAGAAGTATCTGAGTAAGCATGTAGCAGTAGAAAAATGCCGCTTTCATTAGTGCATGGAGTGAAAGGATTTGGGTTATTTTTAGAGGGGGGCAAGCCAGGTGCTGCTGCGTATAATGGTTGCCTGGTAACACATCTAGGATTACAAGATAGCAGGGTCATTGATGTAGGCTTATTTCATCAGTAATATAGAAAAGAAAGGAAAAAGCCAAAACCACTCCAGCAAACTGTTCCATGGCAAGTTCTGTTTTTTAGTGTTTTGTGAGCAATTCTGTAATGCCAGGCTTTCAGAAATAAATGCTCTAGAAATGAAAGACCAGAGTAGAGCTTTGTTAGTCATTGCTTTTGTTGTATCAGTAAGAAAGCCAGTTCTGCCTTTAGGCTTGGATTAGCTTTATTTTCATTTGCCTTGCATGTCCATTTATAAATACACAAGAAGCTTTAGATGCTTCTCTGTATGCTCTTGTGCTTTAACAAATATTTGTTGATATTTTGATTGTAATGTCTTTGGAGATGGTCCTAAGAGTATAACTCATACTGAAACCAAAAATTATTTAACAAGATCACTTATGTATTCAGGTACTACTCCTCATCATTAAGAGTGGCAGAATTAGGTTCTACATAACTGTAGACTGGTGAGCTTTTCTACACATGTGTATTTAAATCAATACTTAGGTATTCAGTGCTGAAAAAATACACTAATTTGCACAGGCAGTGAGTACTTCCAATAACATTGTTTGCCATGGGCATTTTTGATCCCCAGAACGCCTTGGGCTAGGCATCATTTAACAATTTTGGCATCAATATATGCTTGAAATTGTTGGTAAGCAAATACAGTTTTCATTGCCATATCCTTAAGGCCACTTTTTTTCTCTGAATGCATCTTACCTTTCTGCCAGAAACACTTCTCCAGCCAAACTGGGGACAGCTATGGAAGTCACCTTTCAAGTGGTTTCTCAGAGGTACAACATCTTCCTTTGAAGTCTTTTAACTTTCACTCAGGGGACAAGAAACTCATCTTACATCTTACCTTGTTTGTTGTTAAGTTTCTTTAAAGCTCTGGTGTAAACAGGAGTCAGTAGTGACTGATAATGAAACACACTGGCTCTCGAGTTTCTTGTGCAGGAAAATTAATATTCCTGGCTTTTTCATATATGGACTCAGCCTGTGATCTCACAGCTGTGACCTGTGCTGAAGCACAGCACAACGAATCATAAAGGACCTTGTAAGAGATTTGGGAGGGTGTTAGGGGAGGAGGGAAGAAATTGTCTTTTGTTACCTTCTGGACTTTCTTCATAAAGAACTAAGGGACAGTCAAATTGGTGAGTATTACCCTCTAGTGCAATTTACTCAAATAGCCAGAAAGCTCACCTGCAAAAGTAAGGTATTTTGTCCTAGGCACAGACCCTATAATTATTCTCATTTTAGGAGGGTGGAAGGGTGTGCATGGAGAGTTATATTTTTGTTCACTAAATGCTTGTGTTCATCTTTAGTGTTCATAGAATAATTTAGGTTGGAAAAAACCTCCAAGATCATCAACTTTTGACTGAACACCACAATGCAAACTAAACCATTTTACTGAGTGCCACGTCCAGTCATTTCTTGAACACCTTCAGGGATGCTGACTCCACCATTACCCTGGGCAGTCCATTCCAGTGCCTGACCACTCTTTCAACGAAGAAATTCTTCCTGATGTTCAGTCTGAACCTCCCCTGGTGCAGCTTGAGGCCATTTCATCTTGTTCAGTCGCTAGTTGCTTGAGAGAAGAGGCCAGTCATCACTTTACTACAAGCTCCTTTCAGGTAGTTGTAGAAACCAGTAAGGTCTCCCCTGAGCCTCTTCTTCTCCAGGCTAACCAACTCCAGCTCCCTCAGCTGCTCCTCACATGAATTACTCTCTAGACCCTTCACCAGCTCTGTTGCCCTTCTCTGGACATGCTCCAGCACCTCACTGTCTTTCTTGAAGTAAGGGGCCCAAGTACAGGGAGGCAATCACTTCCCTGGTCCTGCTGGCCACGCTATATTTGATACAGGCCAGGATGCACTGGTCTTCTTGGCCACCTGGGCACACTGCTGGTTCATGTTCAGCTGCTGCTGACCAGCAAAGAATGCATTGTCCAAGCCATGGCTGCCAGATTCTCCAGGAGAATGCTGTAGGAGACAGTATTGAAGGCTTTACTCTAGTCCAGCTAGACTACATCCACAGCCTTTCCCTCATGCACTAGATGGGTCACCTGATCATAAAAGGAGATCAGGTTAGTCAAGCAGGACCTTCCTTCCCAAAGTTTCTTGACTCCATTGGAAGACATATCATCAGTAGTTTACCACATCTGCTACAAAGACTTTCAACATAATATATGGAAAGGAAAAGGAATAAAATGCAATGATCACTGACAACCACTATTCTCTAGCACACCAGTCCTACTTCTCTTTCTTCTCTGTAAGTGGTGACCTGAATTGTCCTTGAGAAGCAGAACCTCCTCCCACTCATCCTTTCCTTACAAGATAAATCTTGATCCTTACACACCTCTCATGTTTGTGCCATGTTTTGATCTATATGAAATTGCATCTTTTAACAGACAATTTGTTATTGCTATGAGTAGGTAAATATTAAAATTGTACCTTCATTATAAAAATTAAGCAATTATACCATTGCTTTGCCCAGCTATCACCAGTTTATCAGGCCAGGTTTCCTATACTTTGTATTTTTTAGTGTTGGTTTCTGCTAATAATAAAAAGTCTGTACTTTTTTTAATATGTTTTGATTATTTTTTTTTAACATGTATTCTCTAAGGTCTCATTTCTAATATTATTTTGTAATTAAAACAGATTGGAGAATCTCTTCCCTGCTTTCTGTCTCTGTGGAAAATAAAAATAAAAGGAAGGTTTTCTCTTGAGTATTCTGATTCTTTTAATTACTATCTCAAATTTGATTTAGGTTGTTTGGGTTTTTTTTTTTTTGTTTTTTTTTTTTTTCTGTTGCTCAAAGTAATTTTGCTTGCCAGCAATTGAAGATAGGTGTTGTGCAATAAACACTGGGGGAAACCTCAGCAAAAATGTTTCCATGATGTTTAGTCAGGCCTGCATAACTGTTGCTTAGTGAGGAAAAAAAGGCAAGGGTATTCAAGAGCAGCAAAATAGGGGTTGGTTGAAGTTCTGGGTTTCAAAAGGCATGTTGGGCCATACTGGCCACACCTTCCAGCCAGCATTCTGGTGTGTGGTGCCACAGCATGCGTGGGGTATTTTACTAAAGTGAATTTGTTCAAAATTCTCAGTCTGAAGGCCAGATTACGATAAGATTCTCTTTCCTTTTAACTTTGATAGTTATGAAGAATAAAATGTGCTGAAAGCATGATTTATGAAGAGGTAGATCTACAGAACTTCCTCCTTCAAAGCACACCTTTCTTCTCTTAGCTCACTGCTGGCATGCAGCAGGATTTCACTGTTCCCTAAAGAAGCATCCCGGAGCCTCTTTGGTACTGCTCCAAAGCTGCAGAGTCACCCAGAAGCTGACGGCTGGGTACTGGTTGTTCTGGAGCTGCAGCTCAGGGAGTCACAGCTGAAAACTAGTGAAACGCGTTGCAATTTCTTAAAGCCAGAAATACTATTTCTTGCTTCTTCTACCCAAAGGAAGAAGATAAGTGGGAAATCTCTCTGCAATGTAATCTGCATGTGGGATATTTCACTTATAAAACTGTACAAGAACTAAAGAGGTGGTTGTTTTTTAATTTGGATAAACTTGCAACCCGGACATCAAGCCGTACCTATATACAGTAACCTTGTGTTTAGGAGTTCCCACAAAACAACCTGGCACTTCCCTTAGAAATGAAGCCAGCCCTTTCCTTCTCATAAAAAAAAATAAAAATAATTCTGCCAAAGAGAGGCATGTGCTGCTCCTGCCTTGACCATAAGCAAACTATGGGAGATCGGAGGCCTTTCCCACACTTGTGTGGGGCAATACAATGTCTGAGACCACTGATTCCAGCTGGGAGCTTCAGAAGTCCATGGCTCGCTCTTGTCCCCATGTTCCTTGCAGCTGTGGCTCACAGGTAAATACTGCATGTACCCCACCTATGGGGCAGTTGAGCCAAGGGACAGTGGATAGATAACTCAGTCCTGTTCTATCCCATGCTCCAGTGGGAATAAAATAATATGGCTTTGTGCCTTGCAGTAAATGGCTGCTTGTGGGCACACTTGCCTCTTCCCCTTCATCACCCTCCCTAGGCAGAGAACCTCCAGTAGCACTGCTCAAGTGGTCAGCAGTCCTGGCCCTCCCCAGGCTCTTCCCCATGTAGCTGTGGGTTTATCTGTTGCATTACACTTTGCATTGTCAGTCCCTGTTAACTCCATCTCCTGAAGCTACAATCCTGCACTTCACTGTCAAGATAGCCAAAAAAAAAAAAAAAAAAAAAAAAAAAAAAAAAAATATTTTATGAAAAAAGCTACAATCCTGCACCTCACTTTCAAGATCGCCAAAAAAAAAAAAAAAAAAAAAAAGTATTTTATGCATTAAGCCAACTTCTGTCCACAAGTGTTTCATTAAATCCATCAACTCTATTTCTGCCATCAGTTCAGCCACATTTGGTGCCAGCTCAGACCAATAAGCTAAATTATTAAGGCTTGGAGTCTTACTCAGATACTATGGACACTTTCTGAGCAGCACAGGACAGAGGTTAAGAGCAGAACACAGCAGTGGAAAATGAAGCACAGAAGGGATATATGATACAGACATTTTCTAGCCCGTCCTAGCATTATGTACTTACTATATTTTTCCATGTCATTTACAGCATCCTCTTCCCAATTAATTTTGTAATCTGAATCTGAGGACTCAGGCTGGGGAGGAGAACTGCTCTTCTGGAATAGGGGAGGCTATTTTAAGTATTTGAGAATTCAAATAGATATAGTGATTATGGGGAGAAGGAAGACTGGGAAGTATTGTCGGGGAAAAGGAATGTGTTTCATTATACTTTTCCTGCACTATAAAATGCATGTGAAATGAACAAGATTTGGATAAGCAGCTTTAGTTTAGAATGATCCCAAAGCCCTACATAAATGCAGCTGGATTTGGTTTCATGGGAAGCTTCATTTTTCACTGAAGAATTATATGATGCCAAAAAAAAAAGAACTGAAGCCTGCGTTTGTTCCTTCTATTCCAAGATACCATACCATAGCAACAAAAGAGAGTTTCATCTCTTTGATGCACCACTGGTGTGCCTTTCCATCTCATGATATTCAGAGTAGGGATCTTAACCCCACCTGATGTGAGGAATATGACCATCTGTATAAAAAGACCTGACCTCATCCTGACATTTGTGCTAGCTGGAGAGGGAATCAGCAAGAAGGGGTTGAGAGAAATAAACATTGAGGGTTTTTTTTAAATGGGCAAGTGTGAGGATAAACTAAACTGAAGTGGCTTGGAAGATACTGGCAGGTTTTAGGGAGAGAGGTTAAAAATGAAATAAGCCCTCTGAGTTTCTTCAAGAGTTTGAAGTTGTCAGCAAGTCACACTCTCTGTGAAATGCTGGCAGAGACATGACCTAAGGGCAGGAAATAGTGTGTATGCCAGTATTGGAAAGTTCATGGGGGATGGACAATCTAACCCAAATATACAAGATAAGGTCTGTGTAAAAGACACAGAGTGCAACCTTTCATGACTATCTCTGCCATCATACTTCCGTATGGTTCAAATTTGGTTTCTTCACCTTCTTCACCTTCAGGGAATTTCCCAAATAGGCAGCTACTTTATAAGAAAATCCTAATGTAGACTCATCATATATAACAGTTAATGCTGCTCTGCATGGCGCTCACTGCTATAGGGACAATCACTAAGTATTCATCAGAAGATGAAATGCCACCTTCTTTATCAAGAAATTCTGATTTAATATTTATAGGTCTGATTTAATACTTATAGATTCTCACATTGTTTTCTTTGTTTACAAAACTCATTTCTCCTCCACTATGTGTGTCACAATCATGAACAGGAGAAGCACTCTTACTGGTAAGATTAAATATCTTTTATCTTCCTCACCACCAGTTTTCACTTGGATAATGCAAGGTAGATTGGGATGTCTCTGTAAAGCAGAGTTCCAGTTTTCAACTTTTTTATTACACACTTTTGAGTCCCTTTCTAATCTTTCTTATTACTCCTATATGCACCCTTAGAATGACTATATTTTGAGATAGGCTAACCTGAGGACAGTATTCCTAGCACAGCAGACATATCTTGATTTATAATGGGCTTATGATCTTTTTATTCTTCATACCAGCCTTTTGTAGCCTAATATTTGCTTCCTGATTCTCATCTCTATTGAGCAGTGATCCTTAGAGAGCTGTGATTAGTAATTTAGAACTACATCCAGATTTATGGTTGCATTGAATTTCTTATTGCCACCTCACTACACTGCCTCTTTCCCCATGTTATTCCTAGTTTTACCTGGGTTTGCTCAACCTATATAATTTTCCTATTTTGCTGTTTAGCACCCTCCCCAGAAAACTGCTATACATACATAACCACACAAACCTTATGAATATATTTGTCATACCTCAGTACTCACTTTTTTTAGACAGTTTCTAGTCCATGGCGACAAATTGCCTCTCACCTTGACCCTTCTGAATTTCATTATCCATTTGATATGAGGAATTTTATCAAAGGCAGTTTCAAAATCTAAATAAATAACATCAGTTAATTTTCTGTCTCTTACGAAATATTTTCTTGGCTTTTTGAAAGACTACTAAATAGGTAAGAAGACATGATCTCCTAGTGTACCTACTCTCACTGAGCCATATGATTGTGAAGCTTTAGAGGACATACGGTTATGGTTATAATTATGTCCATGACCAATGCACAAAGTAGAAATTCATAGAATCATAAGGAAGGCTTGGGTTGGAAGGGACCCTAAAGATCATCTAGTTCCACCCCCCCCAGCATGGGCACAGATGTCACCCACTAAATCAGGTAGAATTATTCTAAGAAAAATATATATTTTTGAGACACTAACCTTGTATTGTAATAAGAATAAATGCTTTTGAAAATTTAATGCTTTTTATTTCTTTCTCAGTAGCAAACAATGTAGGCACTGAAGAAAGAGAAGCTTCCCCTCTGCAAGTCATTTGTGCAGTCATTAAAGGGGATGCCACATAGTGTTATGCTGATCTTTTAGAACAAGATGGCCATATGGGAGAACTCAGTACTACTAATGTTTTCAGTTACATCCATCTTCTTTGGCAGAAAAATACTTTTAACATTTAGGTAAGATTTTCTGTGGGACTCCTCAGTTGTTACATGTGTCCCTCATTTTCCTTCATTTTTTGGAGAACATTTTAAAGCACACTGGCATATATTAAACACTCTATAACACTAATTTCTATGTTTTATTGTTGATTTGGCATTAAAGTGCTTTGACATATATATATTAATTTAGAAGAAGTTTCATGGTCGACTATAAACCATCAGTTTGAACAGTCTTAAAGACTATCAGAATGGATTGTCAGACTAAACAAAAATCAAACTGCTAAGTAGCAAACTAAAACATTAGATCACATTTTTCCTCAGCTTATTTCTATAATACTAGATCATTTTTACAAGGAGTAACAAATGCCCGTATTCCTTGTTTAACTGGTGCCACCCCAGAATGCTGATCTCTATAGGTCTCTGCTGAGTTCCTGGCCAATTACCATTTTCCCCATGTTGAATTGCCAGAACATCTTATTACAAAGAACTCTACTTCATCCCATTCTAAGCAATGAATAATCTTTCTGCACATCACTTCCCTTCCTTTCAAAGCAGTTAAGCCTTCCTAAGCTTTGGAAAAGTCCTGGAGGACCCAGAGTGAAGCACAGTCTTTGAGAGGGTGATTCAATCCATACTGAGATAAGCATGAAGGCAGATAATGTGCATTGCTTTGGGAAGCACATCTCTCCCTGTTGACTGCAGAAAGTAAACAAAACATCTACACTGTGCAGTGCTATACACATATATCTGAGCTTGGTCTTAAAATCAGAAGCATAGTGGCCACTCCACCATCATGGATTTGATGCCTAAGGATTTTAATGTGTATTTTATAGATCTTCATAGAGTTATATAAGTTGAGTAAGTTTTCCTAAGTCTCTCACATTTTAAGCATCATTTAGAAGTTACTGAACATTTTCTCATACATTCCTGAAATTCTGTTAGACACACATTACCAAGGACATGCTGTTTTGAAGAATGCCTGAAAGAACCCTGACTGAGATGATAACTTGTAGTCAAAACAGGAGAGTAAGCTCAGAGCCCTTGGAGGGGGGCTCCAAGGGGCAGTTCTGAGGAGTTCTGAGGGTGGGTTGGGTATAGTCATCAAATATGTTAATTATTGGAAGTTATAAAAACTGACATTTGGCTGGCGTGCATGCATGTACTTTTGTTGTGCACCTAGAAGCTTCTAATAAAGGGGCTACTTTATCTATCTGTCTCCACTAATATTGTTTTGAAAACTTTTTCCAGGATAAGGCATTGGATTAGTTGTTCTGGAAAAGCACCAATGTGTTTGACCACAGGCTCTCAACTTACACCTCTGCTCAACACTGTGGTTCAGAACTGCCCAGGTAACTTTCTATGGCAATATAGTGCATTGAGCAGATGACCCAGAGAGGAACAAGCAGATGTCAGATACAGATGGCAAATCCAGGCTCAGAAGGTGCCAAGAATGTGAATGTACTTTGTCTTTGACTCTACCCACAAAAACATCAGTGTCTTGCATAAAGGCTGGGGTGACATGGTAATGCTAGAAAGCCTAAAGGGCTAGCAATTTAAAGATTTTGGGATTTTAGCTGATTATAAAGACTTTTTTTATTTTATTTTTTTAATACGTGGCTTCATTTCCCTCTTTTATTATTGAAATCCTTTCCACTTGAATGTGCAGATTTTTTCTGTGTGTATAGAAAGACAATTTAAATCAACCTCCATTTTTTTATTCTAATGGAGAAAAGCATATTTTCATGATGGAAGGACACTAGGAGAATACCTAGTAAAGAACCTAACTTTTAGTAAGCTAACACTACTACTTGTTTATTAATGTTATTACCTTCACAGATCTCTGGACAGAATTAGGTGCAACAAAAATGTAAGCTTGTCTGATCTATCCCCATGTGCCATTTTACTCAATTACAGCATAATTGCCTGGAGCACAGGTTAGATGTTTGCTCAAGCCAATCATAGGTACTGGATGTATTCTAAACATGACTAATGCTTGTAACCAGATGGTTGTACAGATCAATCTTTCTTTTTTTTTTTTTTTTTTTTTAATATTTGCTTCCTGGCTGTCTTATTTATATTTATCATGAGATTTTTAGCACCATATGTCCATTTTATATACCTTTAAATTGCTTGGAATTGATATGCAACATTTTCTTTTTGAATGAGGCCACAAAACAGTAAAATAACCAAATTGTTAAAATTTCTGGACATTTTTATACTCTAATGTCTTTTATCATAATCTATTTAAAACCATTTCTGGTACTTTAATCAACTTATGTTGCATCCTCTGAGAAATTTCAGAGACATTCTCAGAAAACACAAAATGTTTCCTCATTCATTGAGCAAAATGTTAAAATGAAAACAGTTCTGCATCTATCTCATTCCAGATTTTAAATATGCAAATCTCATCATTGGTGAAATTAAGTGAGCTTGTTCCTATATGGAAATACCATAATTTTCCTTTATAGTGGAAATCTGTGTGAATGAACACAAGATTTTGCAAGTAATTTTTGTGACTGCAGAATAGGTTCCCAATTTGGGACTGTATTTTCCAGTCAGATATTTAAATTTACTTATGTGAATAATGGAATTGATTTATATATTTTTTTTTTAATTTAAATATACTGCATGTACAATGTCTCACTAAGGATTTCTATACCTACTGGTATCGACTCTACTCTGTGTACTAAACAAGAGTTGCTGAAGTGATCACCAACAGAAACAAAAAATTTCTAATATGTGTAACCAATTTCTTCAGCAAAAGTTGCAACTTTTATTGTAATTAACTATTTGTTGTTAAGTGGTCTGAACTGAACCTAGATAACATTGATTCAATACATTTTCATAGATCTTTTGTGTGGTGAGTCTACTTCAGGGAGACTTATCTGTCTTTGAGTCTTTGGTTTAGTGCCTCGTCCCATGAGCAGAATATTGGTGCTCATCCTCGCTCTCATCACCTCCAATCTGCCAGTATACTCATCAGATACATCTACATTATTGTTCTTGGTTCAGGCAATTTTCTTTGTGCTGTTTTAAATAAAATTGAAAGTGTTTCCCCTATGGAGGTGAAAGCTCTTAAACTTTTCCCTTAATTCGATGCTATAGAAATAGTACCAACTAAAAAGTCAAAATTCATTGTGCAGATGTAAAACCTGTTAAATACTTTGAACACAGCTCAAATAAAGCCTTCAAACTTCTAAAAGACTTTATCAGAAGAGTATTTTAGACAGAGGAAAAACACTCATACACAGAAAAACTAATTCATATTGGCAATGGATTCACAGAGGAAACAACATTACTCTCCTATAGTCAAATAAATTATACTTTTCTACTCATTAAATCAGAAGGCTGTCATCTTGCCAAACAGCATAACAGTATCTGTGATCCAAATACCAGATTCTAAAAATAAATACAAACATATTGTGGCACATGTGCTGGACAGTTTGTTCTCAGATTGCCTATAATGTGATGTGTCTTTCAGCAGAGTGGTGGGCTCAGGTGAACTCAACCTCCAGAGGCTTGGGAGATGGTCACTGGGAAGCAAAAGTGTCTGTGGGTTACAGAGACGTGGCAAGAAGGCAGGAGATGTAGCCCGCGGATATAGTACTGGAATGAGTAGAGATGTGACTCATGCATAACTCAACCCCCACTGTGGCAGAGAGGAACTTTTAGGGATCAGAAGGAGCTGGCTGTAAATCAAAATCTACTGTGGTGACAGCAACCAAGCAGAGAAGCAAGAACCTGCCTGTGAGTAGATAGATGGAGCAGATTTATTTATGCACAATTTTATTTCTTTCCTGTCTTATTTAGTCACTCTAAGTCTAAACCTTTAAAGGTTTCTTATTTTGGTTTATATTTTAATAAAATTTGGGTTTGAGTTGAAAGAGCTTTTTGGTCTTTGGGTCTTTACAGCAAGGCAAAAGTCAAGACACCTCAGAGATTTGCCTGTCTCTCCTCTCTCACTGTTGCACACGCATCTATTGCTTAATACTTTGCAGCATTTGAATTTATCAGAATTGGCTGCAAATTAATACTTAAATCATGTGAAAATGCCAGGGTTTCAAAATCTGTGCTCTGTCAGACAAAAGAAACATTGGCAATTTCTTTTACATGGCTTCCCAACCTTCTGTTTTGTCTTGTCATTCTAAGCTAAACAACACTTCTTGACATTTTCATATGCTGGGTTCACTGTGCTCTTAATTGAAGCCTTTAATTTAATCTTCCTCTAATTTACTCTGTATTTTGAGGTGTGGCACTGACTCCTGAAGAGCTGGTCTTTGTGCCTCCCCTCTAACTCAAGTGTGACAGTACGTTCCTTCAGTGAAACTTAACCATCTTAGTGCTATGTAATGCAGGTCCACAGTAATTATTTAATTACCCAGTGGCAAGCCAGATATTTCAACCTCTGCTTTTGGGTTTAGAGTTTGTTCATTGGTTGGTTTTTAAATTTGAAAAATGCTCAGGCAAGTCTACATGTCAATTATAAAAATATTTATTTTGATTTAAGAATTTCCAAAGGAAGAAAATTCTCAATTTATTTAGTAGTTACTATAATTATTTTATACTGGCACTATTGTTGGGACTGATTTATGTCTTCTGCCAGGGGCTGCTTTCCTGATTTAGACTTACTCTTAGATCATCTAGAAACTTGGGAAAAATCTCCAGGAATTCTAAGAAAGTTAAATACTTTCTTCCTCCCCGTGTTTAATTGTAATATTATTGTCTTTGTAAAGTACAAGGTTATGAACATGGGTAAACAAACTCTTAGGACCTTTATGAAGTCAATGCATTTAAAAATCTACACTATTGTTTTGAGTACTCTGTAACTAGAGACCTAGTTCAATTTCTGGAAGAACTGTGCTATTTTTTATTCTGACTTCCTGTTTCCCTGTTGGTATTCTCTCACCTTATCTCCTCCTTTACACACTTCCTTTTTTCCCCCACTAGATTTGTGTGGTCATTTCCACTTACAAGTACTACAAATACAAGTTCTTGAGAACTGGGCAGGGTCATTCAAAGAGGCTCCTTGCTACTGTGGGAAAGGCACAAAGAATCTTGGGTCATCACATTTTGTCATTTGTTTATTTATTTGTAGGTTGAGATCCTAATTATGTAGTCCAAATTGATTCAAGGTGAGACAAAGGTCATACTCATTTTGGCCAGGCAATTGAAATGATTTATAATTCATGTTTCTCCAGTTTTAGCCAGGGTCAAATACTTAACAGAGCCATGCATGGGATGTTAACAGCTTCCTAATCCAAGTACAAGGGAATATTTTTTGTATCCATTCTTTTTATTTATTTCTGCCTTTCTTTTTTAACAAAGTCTTGAAATTGTGCAATAGTATGTCTTTCCTTTAAAACTCTGTTTTACTTCTCTTTGCTCTTTTTTTTTTTTTTTTTTTAATAATCACAGTGAGATTCTATCATGGTCAAACATATTTTCTAGTTGATTATTTCATGGCTCTTACACTACATTTTCATTATGTGTATTTACTCTTTTCTTCAAACACTAATAGTTTCTTTAAAAGTCTACATGACTTGTGTTACTGTTCACTTCTGTTTAAAAGGTAAACGAGAACACCCCATTTCCTCATGTACACACAGAATCATAACTGTGTTATAAAACTGCGTGTGTGTGTGTACAGACATATGCACGTATCCATCCTAAACCCAGAGGAGAGGATTTCACAACTGTTCCATGGTCATCAGTGAATATTCTGAAGCTATTAAATAATGCATTTTTACACTGCTACTATGTCAGTCAAAATATTTGTAGTATTTTCCATTCTAAGTGCCTATGACTCTATAATCACTATGTAATTATCACTTGCATATAGGATTTTGTGAATACTATTTTCCCACAATAAGTCTGCTTAAACCTGGGGAAATGGAGACAAATAATTACCCCCCCCCCCCTTGCTAAGATCCTTTGTTTCAATGCATCATCAATTTGACTCAAGATTTTTTTAATTTTATCTTTGGTTTTCACAATATCAAGTTATAATAGATTCCAATTTATTGAATATAAAACTATTTTCTCAGAAAACTATTTCCTCTGTCACTGAGATCTCAGACTGAAAAATAGTCATTATTTCTATGGAGAAGAAATGGTATTTTTCAGAACATGAAGGTCTGGAAATTTTTCTAATGCATAAAGTGCCTTTTAGTGAACAGGTACTTCAATTAAAATACAATCTATCTGCAATGTGACAGGTTTGCAGTAACTAGATTTCTTTTCTAGTAGTCTAATTTGAAAGCCCAGAGGTAACCACTTAAAACCACAGGAAACGAAGCTTAATTTGTGCTGTAAGACTATGTGACCTTGTGTCTTGATCTAGATTAGATGTTTTATGGTTTCCAAAACCCTGAGCACCCAGTAAACAATACTTCTGCCTCAATCTGCTTATTTTTATCTTGAAGAAGGTGAGAGTTGTGAAGATACAGAATGAAAACTAAAAAACAGTAAAGCAAATACACAACTAGATAGGAAATAGCAAATGAATTGTCACACTACCCAGATGGCTTATCCTGTTTTGATAGCAATTCCTAACTGCTGCATCTAATTTAAATGCAGAATAACCCTGCAGAACTATAATGTGTATTGCTATTTAAAAATGGTTTTCACAGTTTGACAAGAAGGTTTTTTTCATATTTCTTATTCCAAAGAAATAGATCTGTTCTCTTGCAAACAAGTTTGGGTTGGGTTGGGGTTTTTTCTGTTTTTTTTTTCTAAGATAATACTTAGAATTTTAATATACTTAATCTTCACTTGATTTATTCATCTGCTCCATTGTTTAAATAGTGATCACACATATAGGTGTCTCTAGAATGTGTTTGCTTTTTTTTTAATGAACTTGCAATCCTGTATGCTGAATACTTAACAGAAGTAGTCATCTTGGTTAGGTCTGTATTCAATTACAGGACTGTTGTATTTCACTTTTGCTATTTGTGTAAGGTGATTTCATCCAGAATGTTATTTGGCTTGTCCATTATCATGCAAAATAGTATTTCCAAAGAACTTTCTTCCTTTCTTATCTATAATTTGCTTTCTCATGGCCCTTTCTGACTGCTTCAAAATGTCCTTATTCAAATTCCCATGGTCTTTACTCTCCCTTCAGCATAAAAACAGGACAACCTGGACAATATATCTAAGTATTTTGAAGTTCCTGAGATTGTTGATACTGGTTTTCTTTCCCCCAAGCCTGACTTTCTTCTACCTCTCTCTTTTGCCATTACTTCAGCTATCTCTTCTTTGGACATCTTGCAGAGCAAGCATCCTGTGAGTCAGTAATATGGAATTTTGTGGTTCTCTAATTCTACTTCTCTTATCCTGTTTATTTTCCTATTTCGTCACCTTGAAAGACTTCCAATAGCACAGCTCTGCCTCTAGCAGTGCAGTTGTCAAGGTGTTTAAAGAGTAGTTACTTTTTAGCTCGTTACTCTTTTAAACAAGGCTATCTTTCTTGTACTTCTTTGTAGAATTTTTGAAATACAAGGAAACTTTTCCAGCCTTCGAAATCATTACCCAAAGGGGTAGATGCTACAGGCCTCTGCATCACAAGCAGATTGCCTGTATGCCAGTGAAAGGCAAGATTTGGAGACACAAAAATGCTAATTGCTAGGCATAAATCTCTGTGCTTCAGGAGCTATAATATTAGAAGTTCTCAAACTCCCAGAATTTCTGAGAGGTGCTAATAAAGATTTTGGCAAAACCTCTAATATCCGCTTGTGAGAAGGGTAATTCTCAGAAGCACAAAGGAAAAATATATGCACATGGGTGCTATAACTGAAATGTGAAAGTATGAGCATCATTGTGGTTGTCTTCAGTAAAAATTTAAACTGAGGCAAGCAAATGTAAACAGGGATTATTAAACCAGTCCCAGGGATATTTTGATCTAAGCAAACTGGCACCCTCCTGAGCAGCTCCACAGCACAGGGTCCATCCACAACAGACAGCTTGGAAGTGGACATCTCATTTCAGAGCCTGAGGAAAATTATCAGTGTGGGCACAGCCAGTCAAAGCCAGCTGCCCTGAGGATTGGTGAGTGGACCTTGGGACTGATATGATTACTGGTATACACATAACCATCTTGTCTCCTGAGTGGTTGGGTATGCCTTGCAGAACTTCAGCTGGACAAAATACCCAGGGAGGGGTGCGGAGTGGGGTCTGACAGTCTCATCAACTGCAATGTAACTCTTTCATGGTAGAAGTGCCTGAAATGGGCATGAGAGGGAAGCGCCTGAAATCCAGGCCTTCTGCAATGTTACAATCCATAGCAACTAGGATATGAATGAAAGGGCAGGGAGTGGATATAGAGAGTCCCTGTATTTGGGCAATAAGCACTAGGAACCTCAGGGACAAACCACCACAGGTGGGTCATAGAGCATCTGCAGTGCTACCCAGACAGGGAGCTCTGGGGTTAATGACTGGCTGGTAATAGCCCTAGCACTGTAAATTTTTTTGCTCCATAGGATTTTTATTTTCTTTTAGAGGAAAAAATCCCCACCTTTATGGACCACTGTAAACATAGATTTAATCAGATTTGCCTGTGAACAGAGAAAAGGAGACAGCAGAGATAGCTAAGAATGGGTGTGATACTGGCTAACTCTACAAACAAAAAGGGGAGCACTATCATTTCAGGTGTTATACCTCCTACATGGTTGTTTCATCTCTCCAACAAATGGCACCTGTGCGGAACAGGATTTGCTTTCAGTTAAGCAAACCAGACCTTGTGGCTGTGATCACCCATCATCTTCCCGTTCTTGTGTCCTTCTGCATTCTTGGAAATCCATGTAAAATATTTCTGATCAGTTTGGATCTTTTTAAATCACATGATTCTTTCCTGTACAACAACAAGAAGCACAACGAAAATATACATATTACTGGGTAATACGTTTGTACTGTCCAGGAAAGACAAGATTAAACTGATGGGGCTGAGGATCACTGTGGCAGTGAAATAGAGATTATATCAATGGATTAAGGAGTAGTATCTAGAGCTTCTGCAGCAAATCAGGTCACCTGTTGGAACAACAGAAAAAAACCCATTTATGTCTGGTTGCTATCTGATCTGATAGCCTGATGTGATACAGCCATACGAACAGAATAAGTATTCTCATGGATGGGGAAGTACCAAACAGTAGTAAGAGTTTACTTGGAGTGTAGGACACAATTGTAGCTGCTTACACAAGAGAACTAAACATGCTGAAAAGCAGAGAATGACACCTAAGGTGCTTAAGGGTAAGAAAGTTTTTCAAAGGATCAGAGGGATGGAGCACTATGAAGATAGGCTGAGATAGTTGGGGTTGTTCAGCCTGGAGCACAGAAAGCACTGGGTAGATCTTATATTAGAGCTTATCCATACTTAGAGGGGGATTATAAGAAAGAAGAGACTTTTTACCAAGGTCAGTAGCAATAGGACAAGGGACAATGGTTTTAAAATAAAAGACAAGAGGTTTAGGTTAGATATTTGTGAAGAAATTCTTTACTACGAGGGTGGTGAGGCACTGGAACAGGTTGCGCAGAGAAGCTGTGGATGCTCTTTCCCTGGAAGTGTTCGAGGCCAGGCTGGATAGGGCGTAGAGCAACCTGATGTGAAAGATGACTTTGCCCATAGCAGGGGGATTGGAGTAGACGACCTTTAAAGCTCCTTTCCAACCCACACCACTCTGTGATTCTGTCTTCTGAGAGGAACTTGGCTTTTACAGCCTAACAAAATGTTGCATGTCTGTCATACTGTGTGTTAATACACAAGAGAAAAGCTATTTTAACTAATAGCCACTGCTGGCACAAGAACAAATGGGTATAAACTGGCCATTAATAAATTCATCCTGAAAAGAAGGTTTCAAAGCATCAGCGCAACACCACTGTGGAACAGTCTTTCTAATTGCAGCACAAAATATAATGTGATTAAGCAGCCCAATCACAACCTGGATTAAATTATATGATTGACCAGAACAGCAGACCTCCTATGCTTTTCTATGGCCTGTATTACTAGAGGGAAATATTTTACAAGGTTTTTCCCAATAGAGGTGTAGATCCTATACATCTAGATAAGATTCTGAGTTCACTACACACTGAAAAACACATTTTCTGTTGCTGGTATTTTCTTGCTTCACTTAATGTTTATTTTTGATATTTGTTGTTCATTAACAGGAGTTTATGAACTTGTTTATATGTTGTTTTGCTACTGTTTAGGTACCTAGCTACATTTCTGTCATTAAATATACATTAATTATTTTAATAATATAAATACATTTTTTTGCAGTAGGTTAGATCTTTCCAATGTATTGTTAATCTTGTAGTTATAGTATCACATTTCAGCTTGGTGTGCTGATCTGTAGTGTCCATTCCTCTCTCCTGTTAGGGTTGCTATAGTTACTGGCCTTGGCTCCACTCATGTCATTTATGTAGACTGAATTCTTAGTGACCCTAAATCCATGATTACACACACCTTATTTTTTCTATATTGTGCAATGCCAAAGTACCCAACTGGTTATAAGGAAGACTTACAAAGAAATTAGTATAGCTGGTCTGTGTGACAGTCTGGACTAGCAGGGCTGAATCCCTCCCTGCGTTGCTGTATTTTTTAAATCCACCTTAACAGTAACTCAGCAAGGTCTTGTATGTGCTGTAACACAGTCTATCTTAATATTTATTATTTAATCTATCAAAACATTTGGCTCTCTCCACACACAGTTGGGGGACCAATTAAAAGTCCTGAAAAACTATACAAAGATTCTCATGCAATTAGACGTTTCAGGGCATGCTATTAAGGGCCATCTGTTCTCCTGGATGACTGCTTATGACTGAGAAATGAGATGTTTCCTTTTCTACTTGAGGTTCCGTCTGTCTTGATTCTATATTTGATTAACACTGCATGGGTGTGGGGCTGAATTTATTTATAATAGTCTTAACCTGTATAGCCAATAAGTATGATTACGGTAGGATGTTGAACTGTTTAGCATTTGAGATGTCCTTTATTGTTTCAGTGTAAATAACTCTAGAACATTTTTATAGGAGAATCTCCATTGCTTTTCTATTGTTTACATTCCCCCGCCACCTGTTGTTTTTTTTTCCTTTGCTACCAGTGATCCAATTTTGCTGTATAATAAATGGCTACAACTACAGAAAAATCACTGCCATTTCATGCATTTTGGATTTGGCTAGTAAAGCCAAGCAGATATGAGCAGTGCAGCAAAACATATGCTGTAAACTTATGAGAACTGGCTTACTTTCCCCTCTGTAACATCTGTTTAATCCCACCAAAGGCAACTTAGAATATGCCAGACTGCCGCACAACGTGGAGATACCCAAATTAACTTTTAATTTAGGTATTTCTGCTGTTCTGCCAGCCGTGATGTGCCAATACCATTAGGATGAGAGTTCAGTCCCTTTTTATCGGTGCAGCTGTTTGACTACACTTTTTGCTCTAAGTGCCTCTAAATCCTAACAGAGCAATGACACACAGAAATACTTTTGTTTAACATTTCCAACAACTGATTGCTTTAGCTAGATTTTGCATTTGCACACACACATTTAAAATTTAAACCTGGCTCTAAATTATACTTCCACTTCTTTGTATAAATTCTTGCAAATAAGATGAAAGGTGTCTTATGCTCTGCATAGAACAAAGTATTTACAAAGCTGTGCCAAGCCAAGACATCTGGTCATTGTGTTACTGCACTGCATTTTGTTATACCTACTGTGTTTTCTTTGATATTTCATCCACTTTATGTACAGCAGTAAGTACAATTATAGTAATATTTAAACAACACATTTATTCATTAATTCATTCATTCACTCACATGCAATATTGTTTGAAAAATAAGACATGAAATATGAGTTTATAATACTGTTGCTGCAAGATTAGCACTGCTAATGTCACTGCTCTGGCAACACCCTTAGGCATGTAAACCCTGACACTTGCCCAGACTGGATGGCTTCCTGTTGTTTTTAAGAACGGTTATCAAAATCCATAAACAGTTTAAAAATAGTATTTGAAGATAATTGTAGGCACTTAAAATAGAATGGTGTCACCAAAATTTAGACACAGCTAGCTATCAAGGAGTGAGTTAGTTACTTTTCACTCCCTTTTGTGTCAGCACAGAATAAGAGGAACTTCCAACTTGCAAGGTATATAATTAGGTATCTCTTTTGGAGTGAGATATATCACCTAGGAGCCCATATTCCTCATGACTTTAAAGAGCTCAACCTTGATTTCTCTTTTAATCCCCTGAAGTTAACTTCACCCCTCCCCAGTGTATGTTTCCCTGGCCTGCAATGAGATGAAGTCAGCATTTTTCAGCTATTAGTAGCTGACTCTAGAGATGTTCTTTGTCTCTCTTGAGGAGAAAGGGCATGCATCTTTCTGCAAAGAGAATATAAGTGCAGCTACCGTGACCATGAAGCTACAGCTGTTCCACGATGCACACCATAGTGAACACAATTCATGCAGTCATCTGGAATTTATTATCTACTGTGAAGGAGATGGGGACTTCTTTGTGGAATTGGAAAGAGAATTTAACTTCCTTTTTAAGAATTCTTCTTGAAATAGCATCATTTTTTATTATTATTTAAAGTGAGAGAAGTTCCTTAAAGAACATCACAAAAGTTTGACATATTAATACTCTGACAGGTGTTCTGCTCTCCTGAAATGTGCAGCTGTGTTAATTTTAGCCCAAATAACATAGACATAGGTTGAGCATGTCAGAACTTTTTGTTACAATACTTTTGTAGACTAAAGTATATATTTGATTTTTTCCTTTCAGGAATTACACCATTTCATAATTGCAATGATTCTATAATCAGAGTACTGGAAAAATGAACTTTGATGGATTTTTTTTTTTCCTAGAATAGTCCTTTCGTAAGAGAACTGCATAAGAGATCTGAAAGCATCAAGATTTGGTGAGAAATTAAATCATTGTGCAAGTGTAATTTTCATCCCTATAGGAGCTCTACTTAAAGGGTCATCTCACAAACGTGTTTTCATCTTGGCAATGGTCATGTCAGCTGTCTGCTCCCTTGACAGCAATAATGTACATCAGCTCTCAGAATTTTCATAAAATGCAGGATGGTATAAATCACTGCAGATTATGTCATTACTGGGTAGTAAAAATACTGGGTTTATAGATGTCTTTACATAATTTTCTACATATTTTAAGACCTGTATTGTCAAGGTGCTACAGTAGTAGCTTTGCTTTCTCAGAATGTCATAATAATCAGAAGTCCTTAGCATGTTCCCTACAATTTTTCACCATTTTTTTGTGTCATAAGATACACATTCTTTTACAGAAAACTAAAAAATAAAGATATGCACACGAAAGTCAAGGTTTGAAAAATATATGTATTTTTTGTCCTGCTAAACTATAAGCAGGATAGAGGAAGGCGAGTTTTCTGGCTCTCTTGGCTTTGCTAGGCCCTGACAAAAGTATCTGGGCTTCTTGTGCTCCTCCCAGTACTCAGCAAACTTATTTATAAATACCTACAAGGGACATGTTCTCTTATCATTGAGACATAGCAGTCTCTGCTATTCAGCGGTGCATGTAATTTTCCATTCCAATATTTCACCTAGAGACACAGTGGATTCTCAGCATCTAAATTAAGATCAGGTTTTTATCTTATGTAAAAACTCCTTTGTGGTACCTGCTGTTTTCCGTGCTACAGGGGAGGTTGCAGGAGGTCACTACAGCCCGATCTGGCTGCAAGAACCTGTGAAAAGTTCAGAGCTGTTATCAGTGACTATCCTGTGCATGGGATTCCTCCTCCTACCCCTTCCCAAGAAGAGGGAATTGCATGCGAAGTCATTTGTCCCCATCTGGCAGACCCTTGAAGCTTATGTCCCACCTGCCTTGGCCTGTGGAGCCCTGAAGAACCTGGGTCACTGGTGTCTGGTGCATCTCCCCATGGGGATGGGTCTATGTTGAAGCTGCAGTAGGCATAAAAGGGATGCTCCTGCTTTGGGGAGCAATTGTCCAAAAGGTACTTGAGAAGCCATCAGTGAGGTTAGTAGCTTGTTTTTTCCATCTTATTTTTGTAGAGGAACAACAGAGAATGGATATGTGAAAGCTCTCCCATTAAGCAGAATATTATAGACTGTGTTCAAGCTGTACTTTAATTAAGGATATCAAAAATAGAGAAAGAATGTCATACACACTGAACATTAAGGATGTTTTAACAGGCAGAAAGCAGGATGAGTGAGAGCTTGGCAAACTAATATAGGCTTGGAAAATAAGATTTGATGACCTTTTAATCACTGGCTTTCTCAGTATGTAGAGGAAGATCATTTATTTTCCCAGTGCTTCAGTTTCTTTCTGTACAGTGTGGATAATAAAACTGCTCAAAATAAGCCTTGTAGGGAAAAGTGTTAAATATTGGCAATTGCTTACAGGTTTTGATCAAAGAATCACACTAACTATTTACTTTGGGCAAGTAAGTGCTATGTGTAGATACAGGATTTCAAAGTAAAATAGGCAATGAAATCATGATATGGTAAGGCATTCCTCTCAAACTCATGAACTAAAACAAAAAACAACTGGATATTAAAGAGCCTCTGACAATATTCAGAGGAAAAGACATGTTATCAGCTTTAAATCTGAAACTACAGATAAATACATTTTCCTTCCTTAATCCCCCTGTAGTTCCAATTAGGGATTCTACTTCTCACTTCCTCCCAAAGTGTGGCACAATGCCACTATGCATTATTGAACAGCTGCCTTACTTGCCCCAGAAGTGACTACTTCTTGGCAGTGGATGAAACGAGTCACAGACTCCTTGAGTACTTCACTGAGATATTGTGACTAGCTTAATTAGAGAATGCTCAAGAAGTGTTGTGAGACACTTGAATTAAAAGCTTTATGTAAGACCAAATTAATTATGAGTATTAATACCATCTTGATCTAAAGAGTAATTTGAATAAGGGATAAAATAATAACAAGATCTTTTTGAGCCACATAGAGTGTGATTTTCTTCTCCATATAAAATATCTCCCACATCATTTAAAATGTTTTTGTGGAGCAGAGCAGGGCATTGCCACTCAGAAGTGACAGGAATATGCACTGCCAGAGTGAGTCATCACTGAACTACAGCATTCATTCCTTTGTTTCCATTCCAAGCACAGGACAACCTGTTCCCTACAACAGAGTTGCCTGCAGATGCCTTGATGGAGCCCGCCAGACAAGGGGAGGTTGTTTGGTTTTGTTCTGAAGTTTGGGGAGTTATCTTCATTTCCTGTGAACACTTGTGGTGACATGGCACAACCATCCTTGTCCTTGGGTGAAATCCTGGCATTTCTGAAATCAAAGAAATCAATCAATCTGAAATCAATCTGAAATTTTTGCCTTCAGTGGAATGAAGATTTCCACCATGTACATGTTCCACTGCTGTGTTCTTTCAGGTAGGGGAACATGGAAATGCTGGAAATTACATGGATTTGTGCTGTATGTAGACATAAGTACTTCATTTGCCTACAAAAGTAGAAAAAAAAAAGTAGAAAAATAAGAGCGATATCCAAATCTGTCTTGACAGTTGGGTGGTCAGCATGGGTTTCCACTGCAGCTTTATGTATGGTAAGCTTTATACACTCTGTGGATACCCAAAAAATTTGTATCAATTTAATGAAATATGAACACATGGAGATCAGATTTCTAAGTCGAATCTTTGTATTTGCTAGGTTAGATTCTTTTGATTAAATACACATATCCACAGCATATTTAAGGCATCTGTTCTAGGATGAACTGAGTTGCTCCCTAGATCTGCATTGACTCTAAGAGAAGTCTACAGTAACTAACTACAACTTGTCACAGGAATTTTACAATTTTATAGTTATTTTTTGTAAGAACTTTAGAATTTTAATGAAACGGGGCTGCAATATTGAATTACTTAATGTTACTGAGTTAGTTACCAGAGAAACGTGAGCAGAGAATTGTATTTTAACTTTAGAAGCAGTGTATCTGTGCAAACTTCTCACTTTGATTACTACTGAATGAAATATTTGGATTGAATAACCATTTTCTTTTCAGGTAATGACTAGTCTTCACACAAACTCCACTTATAAGGCCAGAATTCTACACGCAGGCTTCCTTTTTATGTAAAATTTGAGGCAGCTGCCTAAAGACAAGCATATAAATGGCATTCTGAGCATTTAGTTCTAGTCTGTTTAATTTTGTTTACTTCTGCGCTTCATTAAAATGAGATAGACGTTTTTGTGTATCAGGGATTATAATTACTCATGTCCATAGAGCAGTTCATCAGAGAGTGTAATTATTGCTCATATGTTGGCTCAAGGTAAGAATTAGACTCAAAAGTCTGACATGGTCATGACTCCTACATTTTAATTTGTTCACCACCTAGTAGCACCTAACAGATCACCTATGCCTGTCCTAATTTTTCAATACAAAGAAATTAAACTCCTATCTTTGTATCCTTTTTTGTGAGGGAGATAGTTATATCTGATATTGAAGCTGGCCTTACTCACAAAGACACAGAGCTGGGGCAGGGGCAGGGATGGCACACAGGGCAGATGGCCACATGTGCAGCACTGCCAACATCATAAACCCATCTAAAGCCACAGAGACACAACAGATAGTGATGGGTGCACAGGGGTGGAGGGCGTTCTCTTTATTAGGACAATTCAAACAAGGTCTTGGGGCAAGCTGTGTATCTGCCAAGCTGGAGAGATGTATTCAGGCTGGAGGTGACCAGCTCATGAGCCACATGTAGTTCAAGAACTGGTTTGATATGGCTGCTGAGGACCCCTTCAAGACAGGCACTACAGCAGGGATGGCCAGAGAGCCTGCACAACCTGTTCTCTGTAGGTGTCATGCGTGCCCATCTACTTCCAGATGCAACTTGCTGCAGAATTCAAAAACCCTTTTAGCACAGGAAGACACTGGCCCGTCCCTTACTCATGTGAGGCACAGGAGCAGATGAAGGCTGCTGCCCAGCACAGGTACCTGATTCATTGCTGTTACACTAGTCTCTGCACTGCTGACACTTCTGTCTTCTTCTATTTTCTGCCTGATGCACCATTAAATTTCCTGAGAACTCACACTTCTGTACAACAAAAATATCCAGGATTTAACAAAGTGTATCAAGTAAGGCACTGTGGTTTCTGTTGGGCTAAACAAAACAAGTTATGCCCTATCAAGCAACAAAAAGCTTCAAATGTCCCTCCTTTGCCTATTACCAATGAACCCTGGGTATCTAAATAGTTGAAAAATATCTGGCACTCAGGCTTTTCTGGGCTGGCTTACTCTGAGTTTGTGTGAAGACTCCTCCACAGCAGTAGCCATGACCATATCCTCAGAGCTATATTGCAGGGCACTTACACATGAGCTTATTTTGGGAACTACAGACAGAGCTAAAATGCTATCCTTGGCAAAGATTTCTCCCTAAGACCTGGGAAAGGGATGTGAACCTACACAGAGATGGTCATCCTGCTATGACCAAGTGAATAAAGGAACCATTTTTTCCTCTATATTCATACAACTAATTACAAATGCCTAAGTTTTTTCAGGAAATTGCCTCCATTACAGCAATGCTGGAAGTTGTAAGATGAGAGAAGTGAGCTGGTTGTAAATATTAATAATTCTGGTTTAATATTGTTTAGTAATAAATGTTCACAAACAAGCACAAATTAAGTTAATTTTGGATATTTTAATTCATTTTACCTCTTTATTTTATAAGACTGATGCCTTACTGTATGATTTAAAGTGGTTTTACAAAATTGGTTCAAAAGAGATGACTCTAGAGTTTGCATACACTTGATATCTATCTTTGGAATTATTTGTTTTTCTGCATGCTTTTAGTACAGAATAAAGACTGCTTAAACTTTTATTGAGACAATTCAAGTAATTTCCTTATAACAAACTGAATGAAAAACACATCATTAAAAAAAGATTTAAAGGCAAGAAAACAGTCATTTCCTGAGAGCAAAACTCTCGAATGATTACTTCAGCTCTAACTGTGAATTTTTAGTTATTTAATGAAATCCTTGTACTTTATCCCATATGTGTCAGGAGTTTTCAGTGAGAGAAAATTAACTTTGGTCCTAATGTGTGCTCTGGAAGTGAAAGGCACAGGGCAAATATTATAGCAGGACATTTTAAACTTAATTTGCTCAGTTGTCTTTGAAGGTATTTTGGGTGCCAATAGCAATTTCTTGTTCTCTGTCAGGCCATGCATGTATGCAGGAAGAAATGTGTCCTCTCACTGTCCTTTCCTTCCTCACCCACCAGTTATGGATCTTTCATGCCGATACACAATCCACCTCCCCAGCATTGCTAACTGTGACTCAACTGCATCCCTTCAGCCTCCTGTAGCATTCACACTAGTGTTCAAGCCTTTCTTTGCCATCACACCAGCCCCATGCTCAGCCAGACAGCTGGAGGCAGCCGGCAGTGCACACTGGAAGTACACATCCTCCCATGCTCTGACACCTTGGCACAGGGAGCGGTGTCAGGGCAGTCGGGGTGCTGCTGCAGTGCACGGCAGTGAGCCCCCCTCACAAGCACCACCTGCCCCTTCCGTGCGGATGCTCAGGCCAGCACCGTGGCAGCTGCTGCTCTGAGGCACCACCAGACTGTCTGCTGTACCTGAACCCCAGCAGGGCATGGTCTGCAGTAATGCTTAGGCTGCTGAGGCTGCAATTCCTCTCATCTAACCTCAGCTTTCTAAAGGTTAGAAATACAGATACTGGTCTATTCCCTTTCCAGCTAATGGAAGGAGACAGGAACAGCTGGACAAGATTTCTCCAGGTGGACCTCACTACTCTCCAGAGGTGTCTGTCCTGCACCTACAGGGACATCAGTTGCCTAACACTAACTGGATGTGGCATTGCCAGGTCTCAAGAGTTTGCAGAGACAGAGCTTGACCTTAGTGTGCACCAAAATGATTTTAGCATTAACAGAACCTTTTTCAACAAGCAAGTTGCACTACATAAGGAAAGATCTGCACACGGTTCCTCCTAGCATCTGGTCCTAATGTTTCAAATTTCTTTTGAAGAATTACAAGATGCAAGAGCAATACAAAAAAGTGTTCTCAGTGATGAAGAAACATCATTAGAAGCTAATGAGATAACTTTCTAAACCATTTAAAACCACTTTGCCAATAGGACAACCCCAGACTAAGTTAACTTAAAAGGAAATACTGATTTTTGAAAATTAATAAAATAAATAAAACTACATTAAAATTACCCGAGCAAAATTAAAGGTGGGACCAAGAAAAGTAGAAGCAGATTATGCACGTTTCTCAAAGATAATTGCTGGAAATATATTTATGTCTGTAAGTACAAAGGGGAAATTGAAACTGGTAGTATTTGTATCTCAGTGCATTTAAAGTAATATTTCATAAGTAATTCCAGTGGGTATAGATCCACTTAAAAGCCATATAGCATAGAAGAACAGTGCTCTCATTATGTGAAGTGCTTCTTAATAAATAAGTGAACCACTGAGCAAATTTTTCTCATTCATAACCTGCACAGAAGAAAATAAGGGTAATCAGTGAGAAAAATCATGCTGGTGTTCAACATGAAATTCTTGCTTAGTGCAAAATTAAACTTTCTCAAACTTTTTTTACTCATGTCATTACTCAAACTACTCTTTGATTCTTTATGTTAAAAATGTATTTAACTGGAAAGCTAAAGTTGTATCTTTCATTAGCTAGTAATTTATATTTAGTCAAATTTGAAATTTGACTAAATACATTTATCAAGATGTGATTGTGAAGCCCTTGCAGTATAGTGAATTACTTTTAAGCACTTTTTGAGGGGAAAAGGAAAAAAGTTACTTACTTTCTTTCTAGCACTGCCATTTACTTTTTACAGATACACTTTCTGCACCTTATATTTTTGTGGTAGAACTGTTTTAACTGGTCTCACAGTTTTAAAAGTCAGTGAAAAATCTCTTCCACTGAAACAGAAGCTCTGATCAGACATGGCTTTTTCTTCTTGCAACTGAAACAAATATAGAAGCATGTCTCTTAGATCAACTTTTTTTCTGCTCATGAACAAAGAATTCAGGAACGGAGGAAGAAGAGGGCTTTCTCTGTGACAGGAGAGAAAGGCAGGGGGCAAAAAACCCAAACCAAAACAATAAAGCCCCATAGTTTCTCCTTAAAATCCTTAGACGACTAACTCTGCCTCCCCCTCTTTGTGTTTTGTAGAGGGAGGAGTTTGAGCTGATTGGTGACAGAGGTGGATTAGCATAAAGATCATTTATTGAAGTGAGGAAAAGCAGCTCTTTGGGTCAAATACTTACATATCTTTTGCCTTTTCCAGTGGTTAATCAGGACTCTTCTGAGACAATGTGACTATATTGATTACTGCTGCAAGAAGATTATTGCTGTAAAAATGTTCAACTAGCAAAGATTTCAGAGTATATATTACCAATTTGCATAAGAGTCAAATCTTTGTTGGCAAAATCTCTCTGGCATTTGCTTGATCCTGCAAAATGTAGTTTCCAGCTCAACAAACTTGTCCCAGACATACACCCTAAAAAGACCACTGGTTCCATATTTTAGAGTAAAGGTTTTCAGCATGTTACAAAACTCAACCCTATTTATTTCTGATCCAGTAACGTTTCCGCATTTTTACTGCAAAAAGTTTTTGTTAGCTGATACAAAATTCCTTTCTTACATTGTGTTCATTGCAGAAGATGCAAAACAACTTGTCTGAATGTGAATGTGTATATACACACACATATACATATCCACATACATGCTCTAATGCATACAAAACATCAGCCAGACTCCCAATATCTATACCCACAAAACTAAAAAGAGGGACTGATTGACAGAAGAGCATGTAAATGCACATAATGAACTCAAAAGGTCAGGATATTTTTTTTTTTTAATGTTCCTCTTGCTGGGACCCCAACAGAGTTCTCCTACTATCATCAATTATTTTTTTTTTAATTGCTGTAAGTGAAAGCTACATTTAAACCAAGGTCTTGGGGGCATGAACTTCCATAATTATGTACCACTACACTAAACAGCCAGCTTCATCAGCTTAGAGTTAATTTGCTCCTTAGGAAAATATCAAAGAAACTGGAGATTTTACGTGATCTGTTTATAAAACTTTTTAGATCAATGGCAAAAATCAAGGTATAATAATATTACTGATTGATTAAAAAAAAAATTAGGGAAGAAAGTAATTGTGATATGTCTGAAACTCCAAAAATTCTTAAAATACTTAAAAGATTTCTTCTAAAAGACCTTTTTTTAATGACCTAACTTAGCAGTGTTCAATAAAGCTGAAAAACTATTAAGCCAAGTTAATAATAAGCTAAATGAATAAAATTAATAACTATCAGAAAGCATCTCCTTTTTTGTTAGTCTGCTTATTCACAGCCAGTTGTAACCAACAGTCTTGGTGTCAGATTGGGAAAACTCTTGGCTCTAGATAGGTGCTTAGAGGAGAAATTTCAATGTCAAAATAACAAATGGTTTCCATGTAGCTTTAAATTTTCATTTTGTTTCCTTAAATTACATAAGAAGATGGAATTTTATTCTCTGATATACTAATCAAGAGCTAGGAAAATTTAGCAACAACAGTCTGAAGAGATGATTACACATAACATATTGAGTATTGCAATAGGATGTGATGTGTTGTGTATTGCAAATGACATAAGTCATTAAATTCTTTAATGTTAAAGACTCTTAAGTAATTTATGCAATTTACTGGACACAAGCCAGTGTTTCAAGACTAATATTATACTGTTATGGATGGTTGAACAATGTCAATGGTCAGTTCCCTTCTTTTTCCACTACCTTATTTTGTAGTGGTCATTAATGATATTACTTAATACTTTATTGAACTTCCATTTGACTGTTTTCTCACTATGTAGATAAATTTCTATTTTCTACAGCCAAATACCCACAGAATAATATGACTACTATTATCTTTAAAATTTAATGTCATTTTGAGTACTTGCTTAAGCACACAAAAATTGCTTGGATTCAACGACCAGTAAATATGAAGTCAAGCCAGTCTCAGGTGCTATTGTCAAAACCTTCTAATTTTTCTACTTAGGTTTGTACGTACGTAGAGTTATATGATTGTGTTGTTCATAAAGAATACTGAGATCACATCCTGAGTTTGTCACTTCTGCTGGTTTTGTAACAGTATACACTTCACTTCATCATCTTAGAAAAATAAGAAAGGAAAAGAAATAGAACTGTATTTTCTATTCATCATTGTTCAGTGTACAAAGTGCTACTCTGAGCTACTTGATGTTCTACCTGAAAAATTTAGCATGGAGTGGTTATTGAAATACACATAGAACACAAAGGAGAATTCTATTAACTGAATTAAATTGGAAAGACAGATGTCAAGCACAAAAAAGTCCCACAAATTATTAATTATTCCTTTAACATTATCATGGTCGATAAGGTAGCTCTGAGAGTAAATTACCTCCTTGTTGGAGGAAATACCAAGCCAAATGCTATTACTCTACCCTCTGATTTTAAAATGTCAAAATGTTTTATTCCAATAACATCCCTGAATTTTTATTTATCATTATGCCTCTTTCTATGGGTTAAGAGATTTATTTTCATGAAATGAGTGTAAAAAAAGGGGACAGCAGAAATAAAAATTTGAAGTCAAGGCAAAAACAATCTATAGTCATGCATCTCTCTGTAAAAATGCCAAATATCCTTTACACTGGGATAATTGGCTGCTTTGTGTGACAAAAAGGGTATAGAAGAGGCACTGGCTCATTCACAAACTGTACAGGCTTTCATTGGTGGTATGCAGTCTTCTCAGGTCTTCCATCCAGGAAGTCCACCTGGAAAGAGGCTGCAGTTCCACATCTCTGTGCCCCCTGACCTGATCACTCTTGTCACATGAAATCTTCAAGGACGTGACTGGCATGATGTACTTGTTTTGCTTGTTTAGAAAGGTAGGAAAGGAACAGCATGTCCTACCTGGGGCTGGTGCAAGCAGTGTTTGTATCATTTTTTATACCACAATTCCCTTTCATCACCCACTGATTCAAATAACGCATTTAGACTGACCCTAAATAAGAAAACAGTTTATATTACATCTGTGAAGATGGATGGAGACATTTTTCTGGTGTGCATTCCTCTTATTAATAATATCAATAAGCAACATCAGTTGCCTTCTTAGGAAGGCTGGGGAATACGAGGAACTGTGGCTGTTCATTATCTCATTTACACAAGTACTCCTTGCTAAATAGGCACACATTCTTGTGTCCTCACCACACAAACAAGACAAGATTGATGGAGATCAAAAGAAACAAAGACAAGTCCAGAGGGACTGCAGATATTTATTTAATCACAGGACAATTTACCTGATTTTCTTAAGCTATTTGCTCACTTGAATTCAAACCCTTTCACAATAAAGAATAAGCAATTCACCAAACTTTGAGATTTAGACATCAAAACAAGTCTGCTTTATCTGATTAAATAAACTGAAAGGAAAATTTCACAGTCCCTGGCACATTAAAAGACAGAAATCCTCCCCTTCCTTGCCCTCCCCCAGATGCTTACACTTTGTCTCCATAACACTTCACATGAGAAAGAAACTTGTCAATTATCAAAACTTTTAACACTAAGACTGGGATTAGACAGAGAATAGAAACATGTTTCAAAATTAATCCATTGAAGAAGTATGGGAGCAATCAAGGCAGCCTTGTGCTTCATTTTAATATTTCCTCATTTTGGTTATTGGTTTGCAATATCAGCATCCTATTAGAGTCTAAGCTACAAAAAAAACCTTCAGGATAATAGATCTTCCTTTAGGCACCAGTGTTTGAAGGGAAAGGGACAATTTAAAATTCTAAAATCGGTCAAAGTGTGTGGGCAGTAAGAAAGAGGGGCTTATCTGTAGATTTACTGTGAAACAATTATGCTCCTGCAAGCTCTAAATCCCTCTCCTACTCACAATTAAAGGCATAGATAACTTCCTAATGTACAGCATCTGACAGATCAGATGATGGAAAGCCAATATCTATCATTCTCTGTTTACTTCCTACTTTGTATGGGGAAAATCAGCCATATGAAGAATACATTTGGGATAAAAAGAGCTTGGCTAGCAGTGCATAGTATGAAACTGTTTCATCCATCAACTCTCTCCAGAAAGACAGGACTGGATGTTTCATTGCAGGGCAGAGGAGGAGATACCAAAGGAGCAAACAATCAGTTCAATAACAAAGGGAAAACTCCTCTCAAAAAGAATTTCAAGCTACTGAATAACTTCCTGAAAGGCTCTGAACATCTCTTTAATGGTTCTTTAGTTTGTCTTCAGAAAGGCAATTGCCAGAAATCTAGATTTCAACTTGCAAGCCTTCATTCATAGAGAGAGCAGTGTCAATGAAAAGGGTGTACAATATTAACAGGTATACAGAATCTAATCTTGAAGACTTTCTTCAGAGTTTGTGTATAGAAACTACAGAAACAGCCTACAGAAAATTCCAACCAGACCTGGCAGAATCTTTAGCACTTATGGAACCCCAGAATTCGGCCTGCTGTGTTTAACTGTGATGTTCTTACCTCCAACTTTTAAACAGTTACAATATTTCTTCATACATCTAAATTCAGTTTATTTCACTAGTAAAATTAACCCACTCCACCAACAAAGGTTGCTTTTAATACACATTACTGTTATCTTCTGGAAGAGAAAGATCCTGCTGAATCCAAAGCATCCTATGGCTCTCCTAAAGCTCTCCAGAGGCAGAAAGGCTTGCCCACTGCAGGAGCAGGGATTTCCTGCCTGGGGATTCAAACTGTATGGCCTCTGGATTGTCATCTCAAATACTTTTACAAATCTCTTCTGTGTCCTTATTTTTCCGATTAAACTCTTATCTTATGGGATGTAAAAGGAAGACTGACAAAATAAACTGTGCAATTAGGAATCCAAATGAGTAGTTTGGCTTGCCTCCAAAATATCAGTAAAAACATCCCCATTTTCATATTACTTTTCAGATTTCTGTATCCTTCTTCCTCCCCTTCTCTGTTAATTTTACAGGAGACCTGACTGATCCTTACGTGTCATAAAGACATTGCAAGGAATTTGTTTAAGGGCAGTGTAACTAAGATGGCTAGTAATAGCTTACTTTTGCTAACTCAAGCACAGCATCACCAGCCGATCAGGGAGGTGATTGTCCTGCTCTGCTCTGCTCTGGTGTGGCCTCACCTCGAGTCCTGTGTGCAGATTTGGGGACCACAATATAAGAAAGATCTTAAATTCTTAGGAAGTGTTCAAGGAAGGGCAACGAAGATGGTGAAGGGCCTTGAGGGGAAGCCGTATGAGGAGCAGCTGAGGGCACTTGGTCTGTTCAGCCTGGAGAAGAGGAGACTGAGGGGAGACCTCATTGCAGTCACCAACTTCCTTGTGAGGGGAAGAGGAGGGGCAGGCACTGATCTCTTCTCTGTGGTGACCAGTGACAGGACATGAGGGAAAAGTATAAAGCTATGTCAGGGGGGTTTTAGGGACATTAGGAAAAGGTTCTTCACCCAGAGGGTGGTTTGGAACTGGAACAGGTTCCCCAGGGAAGCAGTCACAGCACCACACCTGACACAGTTCCAGAAGCATTTGGACAAATCTCTCAGGCACATAGTGCAATTCTTGGGGCTGTCCTGTGCAGGGCCATGAGCTGGATTTGGATGATCCTTCAGGCTGCCTACCAACTCAGAATATTCTATGGTTCTATGACTCTGTGAGTAATTGAGGAGACCTACAACTTTTCCTCCATCTGCCAACATTTGTAGGTCCAAATCCAGATGCCTGATGTTTGGGACTTGCTGTAAACGCAAAAGTACATGAACAGTTTGCATATGTAGTGTACATTTGGCTCAGTTATCTGCTTGCCTGGCCCAGCAGGTACACAGAAGCCTGGCAGATTCCTGCAAAGAGCTGGAAAGCAGCAAGCCCACCTGCTGACCTCAAAAGGAAAGGTACCTTTCATGGGCCCTAACCCAAAGGCCCGTTGCTGTAAGGGTTACATGGAAGTAGCTGAATCAAACCTATGACCAATCCTTCTTGAAAAAAGATCATATTCTGCTCATCTACTGATGCTGCAAGCAGCTCCTTGACCGCCAAAACATTTACCTAAGGAGACACACAATCTACAGTCTTCAGAAAATCTGGGGACCTTATATAGTGTTATCTTTCAATGATTGAAACTAAGCCGAAACCACTGTGTCACTTGTGCTCCTTCAGACATTTCAGTCTCAGTGAGACTGGCATGAGAGCAGGGCAAACAAATAATGATGGCAGGTACTGATCAACAAGGCAGTTACTTCCTTTTTATTCACTGACCCATGACTGAAGTGACTGAAGATCACCCTTATAGAAAGCGGTATTAAAAACCAGGCTCAGTTTGGTTTTCAGCAGACTGGGTATTTAGGTTTAAGTCTTTACAGCAGTGTTTTTTATTTTTGAAAACAAAGCATGTTTTATATCAATATTTTTTTAAATCAGTTCAATTGTATCTAAGCTGCATATTTTTTGTGCTTAAACATACTGTGCAGACTTGTATCAAGGTGGGGCACAGGCTGCTTCCTTATAAAGATATTTGTCTTCCAAAGCAACTGCTACTCATACTAAAGCTGTAACTCCTGCAAAGTGACTGGACATCACCCGCTGCTGGGAAGTACAGAATATATCTTTTGTTTTGCCTTTGCTTTCTCTTTATTAAACTGCCTTTATCTTGACTTATGAGTTTTTTTTCCATCTTATTTTCTCCCCCACCCCCAATCTGACAAGGTGTAGAGTGATAGGGTGGCCTGGAAGTCACCTGGCATCCAGTCAAGGTCAACCATCACAGCCACCAAATATTTTTAACATCTTTCAGAATCAAAAGTATATTTACCTTTCTAATTTTTGTAACAACCTATTTTTGTAGTATTTATAACTGGGATATTGGAGAGTTGTCTATCAAGCACAAGACTGCTTACGTTTTTTTCTCTCTTTGAAATTGTTAGGGGATTATTGAATGTGCTCTCACCAAAAAACAACATCTAATCACCATGCAAGACACTTCAGCTTCTAAGGGAGCCTACAAAGTAAAAATTGACACAGGCAAAAATAATGAAGAAGATGGAAAAATTTCCAATGCACAGGTTTTCCCTGTGAATTTTGTGAAGGATCAAAATTATTTTAGGATCTTCTTAATTCATTATTTTAAATTGAAAATACAAATCCATGTTTTAACATTTTTTTCTTTTCAGTTTTAACTGCTTTAGTCACTGAGCAATCCATTGTTCATGATTTTCTGATATTAGTAACTCATTATTTCCTTTAAAGGATTTGCTTTGAAAACTCTCTAAGCCCTTATAAAAATCTGAATTGCATGGCATTTATGATTTTATAGTGAAGGACCTGTCAGTTTTTCAATTAGAAAAATTTATTTTCAAGGACATTTACAGCATCTTTTAATTCCTTCAGGGAGAACTGAATGATCCTTTTAGGGATTCCCATATCTGACAGGACTTTGCAAGGTTTTTGTGAGATACTTAGATATTTCACAGGGCCTTTCTCAGCCCTGTGGTGCAAGTTTACTGCATATAACACATGCAACTGTAATTTAAGCATGGAAAATCAGTATGGGATGACATTTGACACAGTATTCAATAGCAATTTTTTCACTTACAAATGCTGTAGTATCTTTATTTGTGATTTTTGTAAAAAAATGTAAATACTCTGACCTGCAAACATGCAAAGAATTTAGGATTACAGAACAGTGGTTTGGACACATGTAACAACTTTATTTAATTTATTATCAATTTATCTAAGCACCCAGTTTTTGAAAACTAAATTAAATTCTCTGTTGCATCAGTATATATCTTTGGAAATTTATAAGTAGTGATGCTGTATATGACCACAGCCTGACTTTCAGCTGTCATTTCACTAAGGAAGGAGGAAAAAAAAAGCACATTGTGTAATTTGAACCCCTTGAAATAACTCCTTCAGCAAAAGAGTGAGTAGAGCTCTGTAAAATTCAGTCATCAGCTAATGAGCTTTGAAGGAAACATAAATGGAAAGTAGCCACTTTTGAGAATGGCAAATTAGGGAAAACTTACTTTCTTTTGATGCCTTCAAATTCTTTGTTGCTTCAAGTTCTCTGACAGCTTTATTAAACTCCTCCTTCTTGCTATAGTGAAGACAGTTTCTTCATCTTACTATCTAAATGTGAAGGGGTTTGGTATTTTCTCCTATTGACTTATTTCAACTGCTAATGGAGTGTCCAATGCCTAGCAGTACACTATGGAAGATTAGATGAAGTCATCTCAAATACGATCAGTAACACTTGGAACGAGCTCTGGTTAAAAAAATATTACTTCTATTAGTAAATACTATCTGTATAAATTGCATTTTTGCTTTGGACATAACAGGTAAGAAAATAAATGGATGCTCTCTGAAACAAATACATACAGACTGAAGAAGGCAAAACAAATTAACATCTCTGAAAGAAGTTCAGTTAAAAAGACTTGGCAAGACTTCAGTTCAAGTTAGCAACTAATTAGTATCTTTGTTAATTGCATGGGTCAAAATAGGATAAATGACCTTATTAGACAGGGTGCTAGTAAAGAAGCTGGAGATGAAAGTTTAATTTCTCACTCTGTGGTTGACTCCTGGTGTCATTCCAGTCAATAAAATTAAAGCAATGGTGCTTTCTTACCACAAAGACACAAGGGAAATAGAAAGATCATAGAATGCCTGGATTGGAAGAACCTTTAAGATCCAACCTTAAAGTTCCAACCTCCCTGCCATGGTCAGGGACACCTTTCAGTAGACCCTGTTGCTCAGAGCCCCATCCAACCTGACCTTGAATGCTTCCAGGAATGGGGTATCCACAACTTCTCTGGGCAATCTGTTCCAGTGCCTCACCACTCTCATATAAAGAACTTTCTCCTGATATCTAATCCACTCTCTTTTAGTTTCAATCTCTTCCCTCTTTTCCTGTTCCCACATACACTTGGAAAAAGTTCCTCTCCATCTTTATTGTAAGCTCCTGTCAGGTACTGGAAGGCCACAATTAGGCCGCCTGAAGCCTTCTTTTTTCCAAGCAGAACAAACCTAACTCTCTCAGTCTTTTCTCGCATGAGATGTGCTCCAGCCCTCTAATCATCTTGGTGCCTCTCTGGGTTTGCTCTAGCAGGTCCATGTCTTTCCTATGCTGGGGACTCCAGAGCTGGACACAGTACAGCAAAAAAAATACTTACCGGGAATGAAGGATGATCATTTATGGCAGTAATGAAGAGCTCAAAAGTGTCTACAAGTTGAAACAGCACACAAAGGAGAAAATGCATGCCAGAAAGTAACTCTAAATAATACTCGAACAGTTTTTTCCCACTGCACTGTATGAGAGACAAAACTAGGCTAGAGGGACACTCGGTCTCACCTACTGTGGCATTCATTATGTTTTCAACTGATGTGTGCTTCCCTCCTTGGTGTTACTTGCTACTTGATTCAGTAGATAGAGAGACCCAGGTGAAATGTATTGATCGACAGACTAAGGAATGATCTGCGGGACATTGGGATCATCTCTTTGGCTTGGTATTGACTTTAAACTGAACTAAACTCCCAGAGCATTCAGACTGTCTATCTGATCTGTTTTCCACAGATAAAATATAAGTAGCAAGGACAAGCTCGTCTTCATGAATATTGGCAGAACAATTTTTAGCCCTGAAAACAAGTGTAGAAGCAATTACTTATGAGGAACAGAGAATATCTTAGTATATGAAGAAACATCAGTGGCAACATAGGTTTCATTGAGTTTTGACAATACCTCAAAAACTATGAGCAGTCTGAAGCATTTAAAGCATCATTCCTCAAAGATATTTAATAGCAAGGAATAGTGTTCTGAGGGCTACCTAAAGGAACATTTCAAATGAGGAAACAAAGAGGAAAACATTTTTTTTTTACTTCTTAGAACACCTCACTTGCAATGGCCATAATTATGATTGAGAAGGTATTTCATTTGTTTTATGACTTTTAGAGGTTTAAGAATGTAATCTGTTGCGCTAATATTGTACATGTTTGTTCACTACCCAACTATGAATTATTATCAAAGTGTAGTAAAAATCCAGTCTGGCTGGTTCTGAGTTATGGAATATGAGCGGACTTCTGAATAATTAGAAAAATGTTTAGGTTGCCCTTTTACACTCCAATTCATGTAACTTTTAGCTTGACATACACCTGCCTTTGGCGTGTTTGAAGAAACCTAGTTTCAAAATGATCAAATTATGCATCTTAGAACTGTCTAGTTCAATCACAACTGGGCCACATTGCATATTTATTGACAAACACGTTTTCTCTTGAGAGAAATATGTTCACATGTGCATGGTTCTCAATATAATCATGCACATATCTGTGTGTAGGATATGGCAATAAAGCATAAATAAAATAGGAGAGATGAAGAACAGATTAAATTTATAAAAGTTCTTGGAAAACAACTCTCCTCCAAATGCAAGGTGCATGGGAATACAAGAGGATCGCCTCCATAAACACGTTTCTTGGTCCTTAGGTTCTCACAGACCAGTGCACAGCAAAACTTCTGAATAAATATCAACTTAACTTTCTTACAGACCTTAAGGAAATTACATATATATATATATATATATATATATATATATATAGCACATATATCAAGTATCACATGTACTCCACAGAACTCATATTTCTTTATTCTTGGATAGGAATTATCCAAGTAACTTACATAAGACATTCACTCTGCTGACTTGCTGCTTTTTCTTTGTTTCCTAAATACTTCAGACACCAAGTTATACAGTGAATTGAGCTTATAGTAGAGAGCAAATGAATGTTACAGTTGAAATGAAGAACTGTGCATTTTTTTTTACATAAGTGAAAGATCAAACAGTGATTATTTCAGCAAAAGTCTAGAATTTAGTTAGAACTAAAGTAAATAGAATTACGTTAGAAGTTAATTTAGTTAATTTTATGAACTATACTTATACAATAGTTTTCATGGATTTAAATGAAGTGTCCTTTCCTCTAACAAGATGTTGTTGTAAGTCATGTCTACTTCCAAAATTGCATACATGATAAAATTTAGGTTCACTTTCATTGCAGCCAATTCCTCCTAATCACTTGTTTCCTTAATAATTACAGGATTGGCAATCCTGGTTTGTTTTTTGTGAGGTGTTTTTTTGTTGTTCTTTGGTTTCTTTTTTTTTTTTTAACTATTTTCTTCTGATGTTTTCTACTTATTCAGCAAAAACATGATTAAAGACAGCACATATTTTAGCAGATGGGTGATTGCCTCTTAAATCCTCCTATGAAATGGATATTTGTGGAAACTTATGGGCACATGCAATTTTCTCCCCTTAAAATATGCACAGGCCAGCCTTTGTGCTTCTAATCTGCAAGCTGAGGCCCACATATGAACCTTCAGATTTCTGGACAGCTGCATCAGGACATAACTCGTACGGACTGATTTGAATTTTAAGTTGTATCATTTGAGTCACACCATGCAACTTTTAAATGGCATCTTCATTTGTATCTACTGCTGCTCACATTCGTATATCACCACCACTTTATTTTAGGCATGGGGACCATGGTAATGTGACCCACTCCTGCTCTAAGCAGATGCTCTTCTTCTCTGCAGCAGCAGCCCAGCTGCTGGAAGAAACAATTTATGTCAGGTCCACTGCTCTTCCCTGGTGGGCTCCAGGAGTCACAGGAAGCACAAGCTGAGTTTTGAAGCAGATACATATTGATTGCAGCTTCCTTGATCTGTTAAAATTATCTTCAACCCTTCAGCTGTAAAGTTGAGTAACCACTGACTTAGGATAGGTGATAGGATTTTTCTGAGGGAAGGAAAGTTGTATGTAGAGGAAACAAAGTTTTATCTTTGGAAGTCAGTTGTTATAGTTGAAATATATTAAGCAGATAACAAAAAATTACTTTTTTCTGCCTCTTTAACACAGCCTGGTCACTTTGTCCCTTTGTATCTAGCTATGTGTCTGTCTGTCCATTTGTCTAAATGCATTTATATATGTATTTATATATGTATACCTCTATATATGACCCATTCCATTTATACTGCATATTGCATTAGAAATTCATTTTACTAGTCTAAAATATTTAAGTTTTTCTGAAGAGTAGTTTTTCTTTCTCCAATCTTCTTTACTCAGCTCCTACATACAAGAAATTCTGGGCTCCAAGAATCTGTATTTTTAATAATTTAACCTGAAGCCTACATTTCACACCAGGAAAAATGAATGAATTAATGGTTTAAGCTTGTTAAACTCAGTAGGACGTATTAGAGCAAACTGACAAAACCCCTTTTAAGTGAATGAAATGGTGACAATTTACGCGGCTGAGCAGACGGCCCTCCCTCTCCTCGCCTACAAGAGCAGTACAGTAAAGTCATTTTCAGGAGAGAAGTTAACTTCGGAGATTAAACTGGACAGCATAGCCTGTAAGAACAGATTTATTAAGCACTAGTTATGTGTGCAGCCAGCCTGCCATGCTACTGCATGCCAGTGCCACAATCCAGTACATGTCCATAAAATAACTTCCATGTCACTATGCAGTGCAAAGTCTGTGGATATTTCATAGTAGGAGACTTCTCAGCACTACTGCCAAGGATCCTGGGAAGAATAACAATGACAAAGGCAGGTGCCAAGCAAGGAGATTCTTGAATGAGTCAAAACTCTTACCCATGTATAAGACTGCCAGATCATGTGCAGTTTTCCCCAGTGTAGATAAGAGCATGGATGTCCACATATAGGTCACAACCTACAAAACCTCTCCTGATTTTAGGTCTGGAATAGTAAAATTTTTACAAAATACAGATAGTAGCTACTCTAACCAGCCTCTATCCATTAACTCAGTAGTCAGAGGGCTCACCCACAATGTGGCACACATCTTCCCCTCACTTTTGAGTCAGTGTTCATGCCTGCCTCTATTACATTGCAGCCAAATTCACCAGATTGCAGTCTATGTTCAGGAGGCTGGGGAGAAGGTCAGAGCAGAACACTCTGAGTTTGGTGTGGTTTGGTTTAGTTTCATTTCATTTTATTTCATTTGAAGGAACTTCTGGAGGGTGTCTACTCAATCCTATGTCCCACTTCAAGAAGGACTATCATCAAAATCAACACTGCTATTACAGCTCTTCCATCAAAGGAATGACTCTTTGTCTGAGACAGCATAGAATCGTAAAGGTTGGAAACTATTTCTAAGATCCTCAAGTCCAACCATTAACTCAACACTGCCAAGTTCAACACTAAACCATGTCTTGAAGTACCACATCTACATGTTATGTGATATCATATATAACCTCTCACATAAAGGTAATTTGGTTTCTTATCTGAAAATAGAGCAAATTTAGGTTCTCTCTGAAGCAGGGAATCAAAACCAGAGCCCTCATCTTCCTCCCAGGTAATTGCTCTTTCACGAGATTGAAGCTCCCTGTAGCATAAAGACTATTCAACTCCATCCAAAGCTGAGCATTCTTGGCAAAAGGAATTTAGACAAACCTGTTCCAGAACAGCATCATGATTCCCAGTGCAATGCTCCTGTAGGAAACAAAGTACAAACTTCCCTCAGGAAAAGAATTTACTGTGTATCCTTCAATCTCTGAACTGGTTAGACAGGTGAGGAGCTAGAAGTAATAGCACAACCACCATGCCTTAAGTGAGCACTTGGCATTTTTAGTGTGTGAAAGTGAGCATGTTCCAAGAAATGAAACTCATTTCATCAAAACTTGCACCTGACCCAGCTGAGTCAATAGAAAGCAATAGACATTGTAACCCATGATTCAGCTGACACCCAGTGCTTGCACAGAGGAATGCCAGTCAAAATGTCTCAGGATTAAATCAGAATAATGTGGATATTTTAACACACTCCATTTTTTATATTATGAGGCAGTTAGGGAGGGCTGCTCAGATGCTCTCTGATTAAAGCTCTCTGTATAGAAGTGTAACCTGAATTTTCTATATCCTAAGATAGCTACTTCATAGCAATTGCCAGTTGATCTCTCTGCTTTATTATAAACTTAATGAAGACAATCTTGTGGAACTACAAAAAAAAAAAAAACTGAATTAAATGAAAACTCTTACTCTAATTTTCCTTTCTTCTCAGACGTCTGTTGATCTATACAGGGAAACATCTCACAACATTCTTTTTTTACTCTTAGATAAATGATGAAATGTAGATGCAAAAAATTATCTGCTATATTGGCACATTAATTTTAAACATCATTTCTGATTACTTGCTAACACCTGGTGATGTGGGAATCTTTTAGTATTGATTTCCAGATGGTGAAAATCTTTGAGGGAAAGGTTTTATCTTTCTTTAGTGTATACTGTATAGAAAGAAATGGAATCTGTTGTTATTAATTTTATAGAAGAGACATTTTTAAAAAGCACTGTAAAATATCTGTTCATAACTGACGTATGTTGCCTCTTAACAAGTAGCAAGTTTTGTGGTCTTTTTTTTTGTTTGTTTGTTTGTTTCCCTGTTCTCCTCATATTACGTCTAACTTTTTATATTGCTTTTGTAGAACAAAGTTACCGTTGCATCAGACACTGAAGTGGGATCCTTTTTTCCTGATGGTAATGCTTTGTTTCTGAACAGAAACAAAGAATTCATTGCATAACTCCCTGACCATCCTAAACCAGATGATTTGTTTAGAATTGCAGATTATGCTCAAAGGGACTGCTTGAGCCATATTGGTGTAATCAGAATTACATACAAAATAGAGCCATCATGAACACATCGCAATGTGTTTTGAAAAGAGCATGATGCTGAGCAATGAAGAATCATGCCAAAAAGTTTTACTCTTAATATAGCCCTGTAACACATGAAAAAAGGTTCAAATGGGAAGACACTGATGCTCCTGCTCATGATTTTCATGTGCTCTTCTCAAGACACTGTATCTCTCGCCCCACATCAACTAAACAAAATTGCAACTACAATAGTTGAGACAGTGTATTTTGTACATGTTTTCAGACACTTTCAGCTCTCAGGTAAATAAACATGCATTAAAATATAAAAATGGCCTATAAATTCTGACAGACTGTAGTTCTCCAAATGAAAAAATATTCTCTTATGCTCAAATTGTTGTTGATACTGTAGGCATCCAGTGAGCGTGGGAAGTGCATGTCTGACAGTAATGTAATCCATTTACTTTTAACAACTGATTGAAACCTGTGTTTTTGGAGTTGGTTCTTTGTTGACCACTCAGTTGTCTGAAATTATTCGGCATGTGGATTTGTTAAATACCAAGAATTTATGACCTCTGATGTGATTAAACACCTGCACTGCTTTTAATTATTAATAAAACCAGCTAATTATTTTGTATGAACTTTTGCCACAAAGATATACTTTGACTCTTCTTGAGATCAAAAGACATCTTCAGAAATGGAGATCAAAAGAATTTATGTGCCACTAGTAGAATCAGCTTCTTTCATGAAATACAAACTGCTTATTTCAAATTGAAGCTTTATTTCACTGTTGGTTCAATTGAGATTACATACAGCATTAATCACCCCACACTTGGATATCAAAATTGGAATTGTATTTTATTTTTTATTTATTGGACTTAACATGCATCTGCACATGTGCACAAATACATGTGCACACAGATATTGTTCATTTTTGAAAAAGTAATGTTAGATTATGTTGATTGGACATCATGAAGAATTTCTTCACTGAAAGGGTGCTCAGGCATTGTAATGGGCTGCGCAGGAAGGTGGTGGTGTTCAAGAAACAACTGGAAGTGGCACTTAGTGCTATGGCCTAGCTAACAGGGTGGTGATCAATGAAAAGTCTGGATTCAATGATCTTGGAGGTCTTTTCCAACCTTAATGATTCTATGATTCTATGTAATCACTGGGAATACTCACTGCATAAAGTTAATACAAGTTCTATATATTATTTTTAAAAAGTGTTCTTCAAAAAAATAGGAGCCCACATCTCTCTGATTCTGCAGTTGATTGTTCTCAGATTTGCTGCTTTCAGGCAAAAAGTCCTTAGAGATTTTCTGTTAATGGTGGGGGGGGATGCCAGCTTTTTGTCACCGTGAAAATATTGGGATGCTTCAACTTATTTTAAAAACAAAACCCGTAATAAGGTGTATCTTGGCTGATATTCTGAAGTTATACACATGAAGTCTGTTAACTTTAAATCACATTCTTTTCAGCTACTACTAGATTCAAATTGAAATTAAAGAACTTTTGCATCTGAAACCAAATGTATACTGCTCTTTTTCTATTATGCAGTTTAAGTACAAAATAATCAAGTGAAAAGCATTCCTCCAGGCAGCTGTCTAATGGTAAAAGGCTTCAGGACTTTTAGGTGTCTCCCAGTAAACCTACAACTGCAAGCAGGACTGGTACTCTCAGAAAAAGCAGAGACACCTCCTTTTTTAGACCAATATTAATGTTGCCTTTGCCTAATTCTGCTTTTTAGATTCAGCTCTCTGTATACAGACCACAGGTTTTCAGGTAAAAGCACTTATGTCTGAGAATACTTTATTTCAGTCTCAGTGGAAAAGACTATATGAAAAATGGACATTCTACATAATGTCTGTCCACTTTGCCAAACATCTGCATCACTTACATGCTCAAAAGATGCACAGAAAATGATAATGTGTAGCTGCTGATACGTCACTGTAACAGGAGAATGGAGAATGTTTTGTTATTTTTTCCCCCTGAATAAGTATTGCTGTCAGAATGAAAAGTCTCTAAATTATTCAGTCTAATATATTTTTATCATTTGAAGTCTAAAGTAAAAGTTCCAATGTTTTAACAGTTTTCTGTAGTTAAAAAGGTAAATTAAAAAAAAAAAAAATTAAGTACATTAGCTTAGAAGTTCACCAGTATGTATATTGATAGAAAATAGTTTTTTGAACAAAAGAACATGATGGAAATAAAGCTATTGAGGTTATCCAGGAACAAAAAAATGGGGATGAGAATTTAAAAAGTATGTATTGTTTGTCACATCTAAATACTTCTGTGTTCAGAAAGATCAATCCCCTTCTACTTAAGATCTTGATGTACTGTGGTAAGTCTAACTGTATGTAATGCATCTTACTTAATCACTCATTTCTTATTTCTCCTCCTGTCTTCCCTCCTCAGCCTCCTCAGCTGAGCATTAGTAAAAATGTTTTAGGGCTGTCAAGGATGAAAACAGGCTGTTTAGAGAAGTGGAGGCTTTTAAAAGCCATGTAGATGTGTCACTTGGGCACATGGTTTAGTGGTGGCCTTGACAGCGCTGGGGCAATGGTTGGACTCAATGATCTTGAAGGTCTTTCCCAACCAAAATGAATCTGTGATTCTATGACTACAGACTCCATTTCTGGCCAAGGAGCCTTAACACAGCCTTTCCAGCACAGTTTGTGTCGAGAATATAATTTTACATTCGGAGCCAACTTCTTAACTGGTGAGCTTTGATCACAGTGTTTCAGCTGAAAGGCAGCCTCTATTTCCAATGCACTGTTAAAGAAACGCTGTACCCAAGTTCCACGAGATCATTTCCTCTTCAGATATCCAAACGTAAGGAAAGTTTAAAGAGACCTCTATTGACCAGCAAAACACTTAAGGAGACCTTCGTGGGGCAGAAGCCCAAGCGCACGGCAGGCCCGGGCTGTGCTGGCCCAAAGCCCTACGGCCCAAGGCCCACAGCCCACAGTCCAAGGCTCACAGCCCACAGTCCAAGGCTCACAGCCCACAGTCCAAGGCTCACAGCCTGCCCACTGCTTTCTCCGATGCCTCCTGGGGGGCTCCCTGCCTCCCTCCTTCCCACACCTTCCCGGCTCCGGCGGGCCTTCCCTCGGCACCGAGCCCTTCCCTGCCTGCCGTCGCTCAGCTCATCCCACCCCGCGGGCTCTCCCGGCCGCACACACCGCTGTTTGACCGGCATCGGCACCGCGGCCCGCACCGCAGCGCCTCGGGGCTGGCGCTGTGCCTCATCCCAGCCCCCAGATCCCAGACCCCAGACCCCAGCCCCCAGGCCCCTGCAGGAGCGGTGAGCTCCCGTCCCGCTCCCGTCTCGCTCCCCGGTGTCCCAGCCCTGCGCTCGCCATGGAGCCGGGGCGCGGCGCGGCGCCTGAAGGTGGGTTTGGCCCGGGGCAATCGGGGCTGTCCTGGGCCCGGGCCGGCGGTGAGGGAGGCAAAGCAGCGGCCTGAGGAGATGCCCCCACCCCGCGGTGTCAGTGGGTGTCCCCTCTGGCCTTTGGGGACACCCTGGTGTGTAAACCTGCACCCAGGGCTGCGGTCCTGGGGGCCCTCTGGGACACCCCTGGTGCTCCTGTAACCTCAGGGACACCCCTGGTGTTCCTGGGCCCCCTGGGACACCTCCTGGTGCTC
>JAWWEW010000112.1:82844343-82880275 GCA_035583185.1 Anabacerthia variegaticeps | reverse complement strand
GGGACACCCCTGGTGCTCCTGTAACCTCAGGGACACCCCTGGTGTTCCTGGGCCCCCTGGGACACCTCCTGGTGCTCCTGTGCCCTCTGGGACACCCCAGGTGCTCCTGGGTCCCTTGGGACACCTCTCAGTACTCCTGGGTCGCCTGGGACACCCTCCAGTTCTCCTGTGTCCTCTGGAACACCCCTGGTGTTCCTGGGCTCCCTGGGACACCTCCCGGCGCACCTGAGTCCTCTGGGACACCCCTGATGCTCCTGTGCCCTCTGGGACAGCTGCCCGGTGCTCCTATGCCCTCTGGGACACCCCTGGTGCTCCTGGGCCCTCTGGGACACCCCTGCTGCTCCTGGGCCCTCTGGGACACCCCTGCTGCTCCTGTGCCCTCTGGGAGAGCTGCCTGGTTCTCCGTGCTGGAGGCCTCAAGTGTGAAGGGTCAGGTGTTCAAGGAGTTTATTTGGTTTATTTGGAAGGAAACAGCAGCTTTCCCAAGAAACTGGCACTGTTTTGGTTATTAATAATGAAGAATATCAGCTCTGAGTGTCTTCTTACAATGTTTATTCAGATTCTTAGTTTTCTGATACAAGTCTGAAGTATTTTGGGTTTTTTCCCCTGATCATTCCCAAATGACAAGTAAGAACACTGTATTGTTGTATATTGGGTAGGTTGTGGGATTCACTTGATGTTATTGGTGCTCTGTCTGATAAAAAAAAAGGCTGCATAAATATGCAGGTACAACAGAATACCAAAGTTACCAATGTTTTTACCTGGAACTGATTATTTCTAATTGAATTGAATTCAGTGAATTGAAATGATTGTGTCTGATCACCCTGTCCTTAGGCATTTAGAAATCATAGTGCTTAAGTCTCTTGCATTTTGCTCAAAGAAAGCAGTGATTAATTTTGTCTTACCATAGAATGGCCTGGGTTGGAAGGACCTTAGAAGTCATCTAGTTTCACACCCCCTGCCATGGGCAGGGTCACCTTACACTAGAGCAGGTTGCTCAAAGCCGCATTCAACCTGACCTTGAACACTTCCAGGGATGGAGCATTGTGGGGAGAACCAGAAAGAAAAGGTGAATGTTATGGGTTGAGATAAGAACAATCTAATAATTGAAACAAAATACTGTAATAATGATACTAAGTATGCTAATAATATTATTAAGAAGAATTGTAATAAGGAAAGGGAGAGATAGTAACAGAACTGAAGGGAAACAAGTGATGCTCAACAGAGATGCTTACCACATAGCCCATCCCTGAGCAGCAAACTCCCCATCTTGACCATTTCTTGCCGTTTATATACTGGGCATGATATTCTGTGGCATGGAATATCCCTTTGTCCAGTTTGGGTCACCTCTCCTGGCCTTGCTCCCTCCCAGCTTTCAATGCAGCTCCTCACTAGCAGAGCATGAAGCACTAAAAAATCCTTGACACAGGGTAAACACTCCATAGCAACAGCTAAAACATCATACTAAATCCAAAAAACACAGCACTGTACCAGCTACTAAAAAGAAAATAAATGTCCCAGGTGAAACCAGGACAGGCATCTACAGCCTCTCTGGGCAACCTTTTTCAGCATCTCACCACCCTCAAAGTAAAGAATTTCTTCCTAATATCTAATACAAATCTACGCTCTTTCAGTTTGAAGCCATTCCATCTTGTCCTATCACTCCATGCCCCTGTAAAAAATGCCTCTCCATCTTTCCTGTATGCTTCCTTTAGGTACTGGAAGGCTGCTATAAAGTCTTCCTGCAGCCTTCTTTTCTCCAGGCTGAACAACCCCAACACTCTCAGCCTGTCTTCACAGGAGAGGTGCTCCCATTCTCTAACGATTTTTATGGCTCAGGCATTTTCTTAATTTGAAAAAATTAATAATTCAGATGAATTAAACTGTAAAAAGTGCTTGTCTATGGACTTGGCTACAAATGCTTGGCCAGTGTCTTCAGTGGTTCACTGTCTCTTACACCCTTCAGTGGTTCATAAATTAATATTTAGGCACTACATATTTAAATGCTGTGATGGTTATGTTAGTATTTATAGTATAAATAAGGCTTCATTCTTTATTGCATACTGTATTCTTTTTAGAGTGCTAGATTCCTAGAATCTAGAATATTTTCCTTGTCTTCTGTTACAAACATTTGCTTTCTTTTGAACAAACTTATCCTTCATTCTGCCAAAATTAAATTTCTGTCTGAAACCCAAGAACAAGGTTTTTTAAATACAATGGATGTTTTCTGGAAGCATACCTGAATGAAACTTGCTCACTCAAAGATAGTGATTTTGCAGATTAAAAAGCTTGTGGAAACCAAACTGTTCAGATAAAGGCTGAAAGTGTGAAACTGAAAAGAAAATTTTGACGATCTTTCAGTCACTGTATTTTAACATGGGAAGAGGATAGATGCAAAATAACCTCTGTATAACCCTCCAAACTCTTGATAGTTGTCATTTTTTGAACTCTGCTTTGAAACTCTACATTCAAAAGCAAATTCAGTCATAAAAGGTAAAACTTGGAGAGATTTGGCAGTATATAAAGGCTCAGATTGTGTTCCACAGTCCAAAATGCTAACTGTTAATTTACACTTTAAGGTATTTTTATTATGAAACTTTGTAAAAGAATAAGGGTCTGTCTCATAAAGCTGTAATGAAAAGTATATCGTCAGTTCCCAAACTGAATGGATTTACACCCAGCTGATTAAGTGATCACAGGTTTTTTTTTGGTAGAGGGAGAATTCTGTGCTGACATAAGAATAGATAAATTTATACCACTGAGGTATACTTTAATTTCTGAGCAGCAGGTTTTATAGAAGAAATTCCTTTTTCTTGAAATACATTCATGTCTTTAGTAGTCAGAATAGTAAAGAGAAACATGGTAATGGAACTGTGTGCCAGATTCATTAGATATTATTGTAAGTGACACATAAAAGAGCCGTTTGGAGGAGAAAAAAGAATGCAAAAGGGAGAACATATACAGAAATTTAAACTTCCAGAAGACCCAGGCATATATTTGTGTTTTCAAATTATCTCATAGAAGAGTGGTGCACAAAAACTTTGAGGGGCCAAACTGATTGTTTTATGCTCCTATAATTCTAGGCATAGTTGATGTTTCTCGTGTTTTACATTGCACCTGTCTGCTGTCTTGTTTGTACATTGAAAATGTTTATATGTTCACAAGATTCTTCTCACAAAGTTTTTTCGGTTATTTTTAGGTTTACTCTCTAAAAATGCCTTTTTTTTTCAGAGATATTCAAAAGATCTAGAATTACAAACCTCTTTTAGAAGGTGATGGTTTCAGCCTTGCAAAAATTTCTTGTTAGTTAGGCACTTAAATAGTTATTTGAAGGTCTCAGCTTCAGTTGCCTGCAGTGCACCGACTCATCTTACTGAAGCTGGCTGTCCATGAGATACGTGTGCATCTGATCTAATCACCTTAACAGTCTTTGTAGTCTGTGAAGGGAAACAAATGTTTCTGAGTCATGACTTTACTTCACCACGAAGTAAATGTACAAATCACTTGGCTTATTTTTAACATTAGGAATCTCTGTTTCTGCCCATTGATACTAAAAGAAATCTAGGCAGCTGGCTCAGCTGCAACCTTCTAAACTGTAGATTTCTGTAGTTAAGAGGAGATAAATCCTACTTCTAAAATGTTACTGAAATCCTGAGGGATAATGTTTATGTTCTTAAATTCTTTGAAATGGTTATAATTGGGGAATGTTAGTAAGCTCTAAAATATTTTTTCAACTCATTCACTCTATTTGGTTTCAGATAATTTATAAAACTTGATTTTAGAAGCTAAAATTATTTAAAAATTAAATGGTTTGAAGAAGTAAATGATGCTACATTTAAATCGTTCCATTGTGCTTTTGACATAAAGTAGTTTAAGTACTATTTTCAGTATTATTTTATAATTTTTGAGTCCATTTAAAAACGTATGCTGGAGTTATTGTTTAGGCTTGTTGTTGGAAAAGGAAGTTCTTCACTCAGCGAGTATGTCCACATTATGTATCTTTTGTATTATGAGTGTAGGTTGTTTAAAAATGACACTGTAGAGTAGCCTTGGCTTAATATACACTTTTACAATAAACGCTGCTTAATTGGAACACAAGGCATACTTTGGTTCATCTTGGTTATGCAGCTGTCCCATTATCATTGTTTATTATATACATGGATGACAGTATTATGCTAGACATACCAATTAAATCAAGTTTATTTTATTCTTGGTTAATGTTATGGCCTTGTGTGTCTGCAGCTCAGCTCAGTTCTACTCAAGCACTTGCAGAGTTTTGTGCTCCATCATAATGAGTCAATATCTTGTTTTCTATTGTATAAAGCAGAATGAGGTTACAAAGATGGGGGTAATTTTTTCACCTTTATTTGCACTGTGTAATTGACAGACTAGTTAAAGTAAAAATCATGGCAACAAATCAATTTTCCTTTTGTGCTTGTACCTATAAGAACAGACCATATGCTTAAATGCAGAAGTAAAATCCTTTTTTTTGATATTTAGGACTGTCTGAAGATGTTTAGCTGTGTAGTAGTGATGAATAGCAATTTGTTTTTGTCCTGACAAATCCTGTTATTTTCAAATAAAAATTTCAAATGTGAAGAAAACTGAGCCCTTGAATGACCTGTAAGTTAAATGAGTTAGTCTATTTCTTGTCTTACACTATTAATTTTTTAAATTCAGATTATAGTGACCTGAATAACAAATAAGCATCCTCTTGTAAGCAGTACTTTTGTCTATGACGTTTGCAGCAGTTTCTTCCATTAGTAGCTATGAATTTTATGGGCAAGCTTAGAAATTATGCTTAGGGTCTGCAATTCTTTGACATTAATGAGTATTTCTCCAATGTATTATTATTTCAAACAAGTTTAGGTTTTAGTTTTATTTTGAGATACTTTATAATTTTAAATCACATCATAACTTAGCCACCTTCCCCCCATTTCTCTGTGATTTACCTGTTTCCAAGATCAGTCAGAAAACTGTATGTACCACTCAGAAAGGTAACTTGTCTAAAATTCACCATAAAGACCCCTGAAAGACTTCTTAAATGCTCTAGAGCTGAGGATTCACCTGTGCAAACTGAGTAGCTTATCCTTTGATGTCTGGGTGCAGCACATTTTGTGATTCCTCATGGCAGAGAAACCCAGAGGAAGTCCAGTGGAGATGGGCCCAAGATCTGGGAGAGGATCATCCCAAGATCACTGGGGTTTTTCCTCAGGAAGCAATTCATTTTGATCTGACTGTAGACTCAACTGCACCTCTTTTGAGATTAATTCTGTTTGGGAGGCCAATTGCTCTAGCTCACATGTGTTAGTGCAAAGAATGATGAAGGGATCCTCCCTCCCTGCACTTCAGTTAAAGAGAGAAAATCATTGTTATCCCTGTCAGCCTATTGTTGACTCTAGGACATTCTGGCATGGAGTAAAAAAGCACCAAAAAACCCCAAAAGCAAAACAAACAAAAAAGAAAAAGCAAAAAAACCCAAACCCCACCAAACAACAACAGCAAACAAAACAAAAAAAAGAAATCTGCACTCAAGGGATAGGTTGTTCAGTTGTCTATAGTTAACAGTGGGGGAAAGAAAAAGAAACATTGAAGTAAGAGGCAGAAAATCATCTTCTGACAGTTGAGAGAGTGCTAGGGGAGAAGTGGATGCTTTTGTGCCAGTAGCAGGCTCAGGGATTTGTCCTTGTTTCTTGAAGATATCATGTGTTTGACCTCAGCTTCCAGACTTTGACAAGCAGTTATTGGTATGAAAGTGGGGACCACTCACTAGCAACGTGCAGCCCGTTTGTGGAGGTGCAGGTTTTCTGGGAAATAGGACATTTTATAGGTTGTTAAAATTACTTTAATGAATGTCTTAAGTTTAGATGCAAGTTTCATGGCTTTAATGGATTTGTTTGGTTTTGTTTTTTGTTTGGTTGGTTTTTGTTTGTTTTTTTGTTTGTTTTGTTATTTATAATAATGACTGATTTGAATTCTTTATGTTTTTTAACCAATAATGTGAAACCCCTGTCTTTTGGAATGGAGTTAAATATATGAAGTTCAGACTGAGAACAAAACAAACCAAAAATGTGACCATCTGAAACTAGTGAGATGAGTTGGGTTTTTTTTTCTATTTTGTGGAAATTACTTCCTCTTCACACATTTCAGAGCCTGTGAAAAACAAGATGAGACTTACCAGCAGAGTATCTTGTTCCCTGTTTATATCAAAAGTCCTCAAAGAATCTTATTCCACGTTGCAGTTCCCCTAGGTTATGTAACACAGAGCTATACAGGACAGATCTTGGCTTATTTTCTAATTCTTTCTGCAGGTGAATAATTGCTCAGCAGCCTTCCATGGCTAGGATCTCAGCAGGGCTGTGGGTCCTGCATGAGGGTTAGAAGGCTGGAGACAGGGAGATCTCTCTTTCTTGTGTTGGAAATCTGGAGACTTAGTCCTGTTTCACAGTGATGTTAACCCATGGATCCTCTGACCCATGCAGAGTTAGTGGTTCTCTTCTTAACACTCAGTAAACACACAAATGGAGTTTTGTGTGTCAGTAGTTATTGTCACTGAGTAACACTTTGGTATCAGATGTGTTTTGGAGGATGGTTCTTAATCGTTTCTATTCATGTAGGACATATTTTGGCATTAGCGGCTAGGATTAGACTGTTTACTTCTTTCTGCTCTTGGCCTAGTACTATTCCTAATAAAGGGAAGTTTTTGGTATGGTTATAAAACTTTTTTTCTACCTAAGCATTGGTGTAATTTCTATGTTGATAGGAGCAAAATATTATTGATAATACTCTGTAGCTGCCAATATGCTTTTAGTGGAATGTATTTACATTTGGTGGTGCAGCACTTCCTGAGAGCAACAGATTGCTGTGCAATTTTTGCTAATGCATGGTTGGCCAGCATCCCTCTATTTCAGCATCATCCGGTGTGCTATTTTCTAGAGGACTTTTACAGTGGTTTCTGAGAGAGCAGTTGTCCCTTTAGGGAATGATGGAAAACCTGAATCAGCCCTTAGAACTGTTTTTCATTAAACAAACTTCTTTTTTCATAAAGAGGTAAAGAGAAGAGAGGTGGTGATAGTGACAGTAACAGAAAGGAGGTGAAAGAGTTGTATGTTCTCTGTAAAACCACTCTTTCTGGAAATACATGCAGGAATATTGTTGTCATTAATTATCTGTTTTTAAACAAGAGCCTTTGAGATTCCAATAGAATGACTTCTCCAAAAACTGCTTTGATCATGTCTTGTTCCTAAAGAGTATCAAATCAACTTTGTGACGTCCTGCTTTTTTGTTTTGGTTTTTTGTTGTTGTTGTTGTTATTGTTTTTTAACAGCATCTTTGCCAGTAATTATTCCAGAAAAGGAGTGATTCTTTTTCTCCAGAGTAAGAATGTCTCCTTAAACTCATTCAGTGTAACACAGTCCTACTGTAGGAGTCTGTGTAAGATGTTAGAGGAAAAGGCCTCCTTTATTAACTAAATGTATGTCCTAAGTGTTAAGGTGGAGTGCTATTTAAGTATTGTGATTTAAAGCAAAATTAGGTGTTAAGACACTATGGTTGGTATACGTGATTTAATAGGGATACATCTCCTTTAGAAAATGGCATTTTGGAACACTGAGGGTGCAATATCATTTTACTTGTCTGTATTGTGTTATTACCGTGTGCACTGAGGTTTTTGTTATGCTTAATACACAGTAGTCTCTTTTAGAACAAAGTCAAAAAATTACTCTCTTTATTTTGGCAATAAGTGGTGAAAAAATGCTACCCAAGTAGCATTTCACACTTTTCACTAGTAGCATTGTGGTATTATATCAGTGGTCAGACAGCTAACTTTGTGTATGGCTTTTTGTTGTGTTGCGTTGGGGTTTTTTTTAGTGGTACATCCTGTAAGTAGAAATAAAGAGAGTACAATAGATAAGAAGGTATTGATGGTGACTCTGATGATAAAAGGCACCTGAGCACTCATGACATGCTGAAATGAAATATGCCTGACCCATATTGGAATGCTGATCCTTCTGCAAGTTCCCCGAATGTAATTTAAAGGAGAATACTAATACTGGCAAAGTATGTTTTCAAGCAGAAAGTAAATCTTTATTTGTCCTTAAAAGGAAAATGAATCAGAAAGCTTTTGCAAAGTAGTCTCTGGAGATACCAAGATGTTAAACCCCCAGCGAAAGCCTTTTGTAAGACACCTTTCTGCCTGCCTTAATTTATGGCTCTGCTCTGCACAGGAACTTTGTAAGAATAGAGCTTGACAGACACTGTTTGAGTAGTATCTGGGTGCAAATTCTGTTAAGAAGATGAGATAATCTGGGAAGCACCTTTCCATTTCAAAGCCAAATATTTTTAATACCTTACTGTTACTATTTGCTCTTCTTTCAGGGTAGTTCCATGTATTTAATTTTATTCACAGCTTTGAAGGCAGTTCATTTACTTGCATGGTTCTGTATTTGTAAACATTTCCTTTGATGCATAGAACAAGAATCTTACACCAGTTAGTTGTCCCAGAGGGGTGTTAATCCTTTGAGGCTGAGAGAATTCTGCTTTTCATTGTAATTCTTAGATATAAATTGAAAAGTTTTGTGAAATTTTTTTTTTTTAATATGAAATTTTGCAAAAAGTGCCATTTAATGTATAACTGCTCTAAGAAGTGGGCATATATAGTATAGTTCAGTTTCTAAGGGTTACTCATTAATTAGGTTTAAAAATGCACTGGTGGCTTAGATTAGGTGTTTTTGCTTTGACTCAGAGCAGGAATGGAATGTTTCTAGTGGAGAATAGTAGCTTAAAATATAGCTGTAGGTAATTAGATCCCAAGGAATTTTTGCAGGCTTGTCCTTTGTGCTTTGTACAATTCACAGTGTTGTCTGATGGGTGTGTCTGAATGGACAGTGTTCAAGGGCTGTACAGGAATTGTTTGTGCATTACAGAAGAATTTGAAAGGTGAAAGAAATATTTAAAAGGCAGGACTTTCTGTAAGTGCCTCTAATGGATAAATGAACATATGATGATTTATGACATACTGTCCAAAGTTGAGAAGAACCGAAGGAAGAAATCAGCTTAGTGATTATCTGGTGAAAGGATGGCCTAAAATGCCTTATTCAAACCTGTGCTGTGATTGTACTCAGAGCTACTCAACATGCCTTATCATAGTGCTAAGCATGCAGTTTTATTGGATAGCAGGAAAAAAATAGTGTTGTGAAAAATGTTTAGGTGTCAAGACCAGGAAAAAAGTGTAGGAAGTGATTTGGTTTTTTTAAAATTATTATTCTGGGAGTAATATTTTTCAAGAAAAAATATATTAAGCAGCTGAATTAAAATGGTGTGGAATTAGCAAGGAAAAAACCCCTGCTAATTAGGTAGGGTGATTATTTTTAGTTATTTTTAATTTAATTTTTGTTCTTTTCTGTTCCTAGGTCTTGGGCTGTCGCCCATGACATAATCATCTGTTAAATATTTTCTTTTTTCTGCCTCCCAAAATGCCTTTTGCCACAACACCATTGTTTGTGCCAGAGCTGCTAAAACTGTCTTCTTCACTTATCTTACTAGCTACTTGCATCACCTTGAAGCTGTCTACATAGACCTTTCTGCAGGCTTGAGGTTTAATGTAGACTTAGAACTTCGAGGGCACAAATACCGTGTGTCCAAAACCAGAGACAACCTCAAAGTATTATCTTTTGAGCACTGTGACTTTTTGGTAAAAAATTGTATGTATTAAGTATAAATAATCCCATATGATTTCTTCAATCATGGGCTTAGAATGATTTTGTGAGGGGGAGAGGGTGTCAGAGATTAGTATTTTTAATGTTTTCATCTTCTTTTTTAGGGGTAATAACATTCACATTAAAAGTTTTTCTAGGATAAGCCTATTTGAAGTGCTTGCTATTTCCACAATTATTCTCAAACCCTGCCTGAATTTTATTTTTGTAGCTGGAGTGCAGCTCATGCATGTTTTATTCTCATGTTGTGCACAAATGCTTGTATTTCTACTCTTTTCCTTGATGATTTAGGAATGCAGTAGAAATAAATGAATGTCTCACTGTTGAATAATTTTCAAAGCCAAGAAAATACTGTACATAATTTCCTTAATGAAGTCATAATGAAGTAACGTTTTTGTTTTCTGTTTTTCTAATGCAATAGAAATCAAATGTGGAAGAGAAAATCAAATTTGGTATTTGAAAATATCAAAACTGGCATTGGCTTTTGCGATTATCCGCTCAAAACCACCGGGGAAGAGTTCCAAAGAATACACTGAGTACCTTGCCAAGACTGTATCTGAACAAGATTTTGGATGGAAATGGAAAGTTGAAGTGCTGGAAGCTGAAGTTCTTCGATTACGACAGGAACTTCTTTTGAACAGGATCTGTCCAAGATTTTGCGTGGAAAATAGTAAGTTTCTTAGATAATTTCTGACTGTGTTGCAGTAGCAGGGAACCAAACAGCTTTCATGTTGCCGGTAGCATTTTTTATACCTAGATATGACAGTCTTCAATGTATAGCTTCTATTTTTCCCAAAGCTGTGAAGCAGTGGAACACTTAATTAATTTGTAATGAGATTGTGCTTGAAAATTTGGTCCTCTACAGAATTTACATATTTAACCTTCAGAATCAATATGAATTATACAGGATAATTGCAGACAAAAATTGTCAATACAAAAGGTTACTCTATAACCTTGGACATACTACTTTATAAGAATCTCAAAATACTCTATTTACATTTGGAATGTCTTAGACATATTGCGTATTTTGTAACCACTTTACAGATGTTTAAAATCTGAATTTAAACCTAATGTGTTTGAAGCACTCATCCCTAATATGTATAACAGGAATGCTGGGCAGGCAAAAGACTGTATGTCTGCTCATTCTGTTAATGTATTGAGACTGTAGATACTGTGAATGTTTTTTTTAATACCATATGATAAAATACTGTGAGTTTGATATTGTAGGATTCAGGAAAGCTGTTAGTTAAAGAAAATGAGAAAAGAAAGAAAAAAAGATGGGCTCAAACAGCACTGTTTCTCTGACTTACGCATATGGAGTGAGTCATGCTTACTCCCAGAGATCAGTGGCACAGGGGGAGCTTGGAAATCAGGCAGTGGAGGATGACTCCACATTCTGGGGAGATATTTCCCTAGGAGATAGAGGTCAAAATGCTGTGGGCTGAAGGAGAGAGACAATTCGGTGTTGAGGGTATTTCTAAAATCCAGATGTATAGTTGATTTATGACTTGAGATTTTTAGAAGGTTCCCTCATAGAAAACTTGATGAGGCTTTACCACACTGCTTTTGTACTGAAACGGTAGCTTCTTTATTGCCTTGTGAAAAGATTTCTAGTTGCTAACTTGGACTGATAGGGAGAATGCATTAGACTTCAGTCAGAAGCTCTAATGATTTATTAATTTAATTTTTATAATAGACTTTTCTCTCTAGAGAAGTTAATTAATGACTGTTCATACTTAATTTTATTGTTCATATGTCAGTTCTCTGCAACCTGTTCCAAACACAAAGTCTAAGAGTAAAAGTAACTTTCAAGATGCAGTTTGCAACAGGTGTCTTATGTTGTGAAGAACTGATTGCAAATGATGCATATGATCAGGAGAGATTTATTAACATCTAATGTCTGGAGAGGATATTCTAAGTGTGGATTAAGCTAATCAATTAGCAAAACATAGCAAATAAAACCGATTCATCTGCAATTTCTAAGTCTTCCTTTTGAAAGATTCTTTAAATTTTTATTGTGAGGAGGGCAGAGAAAAGCAACCGTCCCTGGCAGATAACACTCTTTGCACGGGTTATTAATTTTCATTGCCACAGTCACAGTGAAGCTTGTTCACAGACTTAAAGTGTGTTAAGTCTTTTCTAAATTTAAATGTCTACAGCTGCACTAAATTTTTTGTGTTTTCTTCTTTACCTGTACAGGGAAATAGCATGCTTACTGTGCAGTTTATGGTTCACTGGACCCATTGAAATGTTTACTAATATAGATATGGTGAATTGTCTGGAAAAGACAGTCCCTCTGCATTGTGCTAGCAGTAATCTGACTGACTTAGAAAAAGTGCTATGATTCCCAAATCATTGCTCTTCATGGATAGCTGTTTTTATTTTTTAGGGTCTCAGCAGCCTATTGAAACATATCTAACCAAGTCTTGCTTTTTAGTGATGCCAGACTTTAATTTCAATCTATTTTTAGCTAATGGACTCATAAATAGTACGGATAAGTATGTGGTACCCATAATCCTTCTATATTCCTTCAGTTTCTTCAGGGTTCAGAACCAACACCTTACTGATTTGAAGGATTAGTGTGTAGCTGCATTTTCTTTGAAATGTTTGTTTACATTTATGACTATAGTGTTTATAAACCTGTTAGGTAGAAAACCTGTTGACATTATGAAATATCTATGGGAGTTCACATCAACCCCAACTGTATTACATGCTGTCTGAGAGAAGTAGGGCATAGTCTTCCCCTTCTCTTTCTCTTAACCACTTAAATATAAGAGCACAAAAATGTTTGGAAAATCTGAACTGAATCCATTTCTTCATGCAGGTTTTCCTTAGCATTAAAAGGACACTTGCAAATTCTTGGAGTGGAACTTTGAGATGGCCATATTTTTTTTGGTGATATTTTGTTCTTTTGACTCTGGGGTTTTTTTCTTCTTAAAACTTGGTGTGGTATGTAAACTCTTTTGATAATTCATTTGAGCCATGTGTTATTTTGGAAAGAGGATATTCGTCATCAGATGTAACCACTAAGTGTGCATTCATGAGTAGAGTGACATTGGAGACATGCTCAGTCTCTTTGTTTTTGAATAAAGAAAGATCATTACTAATCCTAGATGGGATATCAGTTGGTGAGATCTACACACTCCTCTGGTGGTCAAGATGATGATGTATATTAGTAGTAGAACACCCGTGGTTGACATACATAGGAAGATGGTCATAGGAGCAAAGCCTTCCTGAAGTAGGGACCACTACACTACTGACATCTTTGGCACCAGGAAATAAAAGATCCTTCCTTAAGTGTTGTGCCAGTTTTGAGATTTTTTCAAGCCTATGGAGATTAGAAGCTAAAGGGTGGCTACCACTGAGATATGAAGGCACCAGGAGCTCAAATCTTAAGTTGAGAGAAAAAGTAGTGTAAGTGGTTTTTTATCCTGTTCACATGAAAGCTACTGTGGATCCATCAAGTCATTTGTATAGTTTGCTGTGATGGTGTACATGGCCCAAGTTTACCACCTAATATCACACCAGAGACATGCTTTTTAGGGCTGAGGATAATTAGACTTGTTCTAAGCACCAAGTAATCTGCAGATATCATGGATCCTTTTCCTCCTTTAGTTTTTTTTCCAGCCTCATTTTTGGAGTTGTTCTGCTTAAAATGATGCAGCCTCTTAAGAAGGTCTCAAATCCTTTTTTTTTTTTTCCTCTGGCTTTCTTGTGTTTTGTTTAGAATACCTGGGTTTCATAAAATCCACTACCAGAAAATCTTACGCATTAAGGATAAGGTACTGCATTTGTTTCTGCTGGTGCCTCTTGAGAACTGAAGAGTTTGAGTCCTTCAGCCAAGGTTCACTTTGCAGCTGTATCTTCCCTGCTCTGCATTCTGAGTGGGAGAGCTTTCCCACCTGCTGTTTGTAATAATAATAGTAGGTCTTTCAGAGGCTTCAGGAATGATTAGAGACTGCCCATGGAGTTTTATTTCCCTGATGTGAGAAATTTGTGAGCTCTTTGAAGCTGTGATACCTGTTTTCCTTCTCCACATAAAGTTGCACACAGTATGTATGTGCAAACACATGAAGGAGAAAGAACAAAGTATGCATTTTTTTGAAGGATATGTTGTCTAAATTATTTTTGTCCCACCTGAATAGTTCTTTATCCTCAGAGACCCTAAAAAAGTTAGAAGAGCCTTACTTAGGGGAAGGAGCACGCTTTGCTGCAGGTAAACTGTTCAGTGGTGTGAGTTGTTACAGTTTAATGTGTTTATAAAATTGCTCTGGTGTGTATTCAATGACTGTGCTGTGTCTGCAAGTTCCTTATTTGACTTACTGTTCAGTTGCCTTTCTGAATATAAGGACTCTGTTCCTTGGTGGTGCTTTGGGCTGTGTGTCAGTCACTTGAGGAGCAGGAGAAGCAAATCTTTTTGTAATTACGTGTTTGTTATTTTTCACCTTGACAGTATTGTCCTGACAACTATGCCCATGGGTAGAAAAAAAGCCAAATCTCATATTAAGTCAAAGTTTCCTCCCTTTCTTTGATTCAGATTGAAATTTCACAGTAAGGAGGATAGAAACTTCTTGGCGTTATTCCAAGAATAAGGGTATAAAGTATTTGAGCTTTCCTTTGTCACTTTGCTTTGGGAGCTACATGAAATGATAAAGGGTCTTGCAAAGCATTGATGAATTGATAGATATATGGATTGAAGCACCTGTCCTCTAAGAAAAATTCCTTCAGTGTTATCAGCTCATAAAATCAATGATCGTATTGTTTCTTGGCAGGCTCTTTTAAAGAGCTCTGAAAAGCCTACAACTGTTACTCCAAACTAAGAAGGCATAAATGCAGTACTCTACACTTTTTTTTGCCAAGCATGTATTTTTGGAATGACAGTTTAAAGTATAGATGTTTATTGCCTTGGTTGCTTTCGGCTGATACTCCTGAAGGGTTCCAAATCAATTATTCAGGGTATATGTTTAGCAAAACTTGTATCAAATATGTGTTCTCTCTTGCTTAGCTTCACCTTCAGTCTTGGTTTGTGTTACTCATTTCTTATTCAGAGGGTAGAAATTTACTGAACTTCTTGCTCCTCTAATTAAAATAAAAACCAAATTCTCTCCATCTTGTCCTTTTTTAGAATTAGTTTAGCGTTCCTTTTATGGATAACTTACAGTAGAACTTCATCTGTCATGCCCTGAAGTCCCCTCCTGTTCTTAGCCTCCACTGTAGCATGTGGTGTCCAATCCACCCTACTGTAGTTCATCTTTATGTTTAGGGAAACACTGAACTCTGAGTCAGAATGTCGTTAATATGACTATCTGATTTTTAACTGTACCTTGAGGCTGTGTTTGACCTTTAAGGATACCATCCCCTAAATTCTAATACCTGTGTCAAAGAAGCACCTTGTATCTCTTTTGGAAGTAAGAGCCAGAGAAAAGGTAGAGGACTATAGACTAGAATTTCCAAGTTACCATGATATGTTTAGCTAAAAGCCGTTTCTTCAGATCAGTATGTTTAAATGAGCTGCTGTTACAGATTGCTGTGTCATGTCATCACTTTTTCTCCCCTGGTATTTGGCAGGAAGAAAGGAATGCAAAAGCATGACAGTAGCAGAGGAATTGTCAACCTCTGAGGGGTACCTCTGAATTCTGTCCTTTTCTCCCTTCCTTTTTCCAAGGTGAGAGGATTCTCCATTGGGCGGCAGTCAACACTTAGTTTGATGTTGCCATGGAAAACAGTTCTGATTATTTTTGTCTGGTGCTTAGGGATCTGATGTTTCTGCATAAAGACATTCATCCCTCCTTACCTCTGCCCTACCACTCCCCTCTGCAAAGAAAAAAAAAAGGTATCCCTCTCTCCATATGGATCCACAAGGGCTGCCCACTGTGTCATCTCAGCATTTTTTTCTCTAAGGCATAATGGTGTCAGACAGACAGTACTTAAAAAATGAGCTATCATTTGACATCTAAAGTGTACTGGTGTACTCCCATGCTTCTACCAGTGGAAATAATGCAAACAGGCTGCAAGGAAGGTCTCACAACCTAAAAAGTATTTTATGTTTTATGAGGAGAGCAGAGAATCGAGAACAGATCTGTGAGATGGCAGAAATGAAGTTAAATTGTGTTTAGCACAGATTTATAGGAATATGGCTCTTGGAATATGATGATGAGATAAATCTGTTCTCCGTAATTGTGGTGACACAATGGGGAACTTTGTGAAAGCTGAGGCCTTTTCAGGATAATTAAATAAGTTAATTTGCAATCTGGAAAAAGCACCAGCTGGAATGTAATGATTCATTGAAATCTCAGAGTACTGCTCCTTCCATGGATAACAAGTCTGTTTTGGTTGTGGAAACTTTCTCCCTTTGAAAGCAGATGCTTTCTATCGTATCCGATGGCTTTCCTACAGCTGTTCTAAGCACATACTTGGGGCAAAAGGACCCAAGAAGCAGCCTTTTCTTTCCAGATTTCTGTGTAAGGAGTCTGCTCAGAGGCAAAACTAACCCAATTGTCCCAGCAAGAGAAAGGGTTTGTTATTATTTGTTAATTGCCTGTATAGATCAAGTGCCTTATAAGATGCCTAGTGATTAAGAATAAGGTCCATAAAAACAAGTGGTATTCATAATTTAGTATAGATTAATTTCTTTTCTTGTGGGTAACAGTGATAGTCTTGGGGAAAACTAAGTATATATGGTAAAAACAGGTTAAGAAGTGTGGCCATGCCAATTAGGATCCTCTTGCCTATAAGTCTACTCTGGAAAGCTAAGGATCAGTCAAATTTTTCACTAGAAATACAGAATCACAGAATGGTTGACATTGGAAGGGACCACTGAAGTTCATCTTGTCCAAGTCCCTTGTCAAGCATGGCCACCTAGAGCATTGTGCAGGACTGTATCCAGACAGCTTCTGACTATCTCTTAGAATGGAGATTTCACAACCTCTTTGGCAACCTTAGCCTAACTGAAACTTAGAATCTCAGTTCCTCAAGCAGATCGTAATATCCTTATGGATATATAAAAGGAAAAACTAAGTATTTATACCATGCTGTATTCAAGAAAAGAGGTGTTTTTAGGAAGGCACGACCTAGCTGATTTCTTAAGGAGTCCACCTCATTTCAACCTTCATCTCATTACAGTTGCATCCAGATCATTGCTAACTGCATTGGCTGATACTTCAGGTCTCAGCAAAGCTCAGTTTGTTTCACAATGTGAAGCATTTTTAATAAGACTTAGTACTTCCAGTTCAGTACCATGAGTTCAGACCTGCAGTCTATAGGTAACATTAATTCACTTAATACCTTGAAATATCCCTTATCTAGCTTAGAACTCAAATTTCAGTCATGTCATTGAGTTGGTCAATATTGTAAAGCTTGTCAGATCTTTTGTCAAGAAAGGTGCTTGATGAGCATTAACTGACCCATATCTGTGTTTGTCACCTGATTATTTATCCTTTCATATCTCTACTGCAAGTATTCTTTATTTGACTTGAACTACGAAAGATTTGTGTTGTCATCTGCAGAAATCCCCTAAAAATGAATGTTTTATATCCTCAAAAACCTTCTCAGTTCTTACTGAATTCTAAACATTTAGATGCTTTATGTAAGCAAAATCCCTAACAAATTGAAATACATGCTTCTAAGCCTTCAGAGAAGCATTTAAATCCTGGCATTGAACAATAATTTGAAAATTTTAGATACTTACTCCTATATTCATTTTTGTGACATTATTCCTTAAAGGGTTAAAGTGTGTCAGCGTACACCTTAGCATTAAAAAGCATTAAAAAAACATCCTAGATCTAAATAGAGGGCTTTTTTTGCTGAACTGGTTATAAAAACCCCCAATGGAAATGCATATGAAAACTGGGGGATACATGGCTTCTAAAATTTCTTCATTTGAAGAATCCTAGAATCTTTTTATTGTTTTTTCATTATTATTTCAGAATAGTGAAAACAGAAGTCTGTTTGGCTCCAGGTTGGGACAACAATGATGTGCTAACCATACAGGAGTTCATGAGTGGGGAGAGCTGTTTTTTTTCTCAACTAGCCATCTTGATTAATCTTCTAAACAGCGGAATAGAGACAGGGTTGCACATCAAGAAGAGGCGAAGAAAGTATATGGGTTTTTCCAGAAGAGAATAAACCTGATTCGTTGTTCATGGAAAGTGCACTTCAAAGAGACCAATCAATGAAGATTAAGTGAAGAATAACCAAGAGTCCTGAAAAATGCAGAAGTGAACATAATTTCACTTAGGTTTTCATTTCCTTTTAGGGGTTATTGACTGAACACCTGCTTGGAAAGCAGAATGCAGTATCATCAAAGAGGTTTCTAAGATTGTCTCATTTTTAATTGTCTCTTTTTCTTTTAGAACTGGACCTGAGCCTACTGAGTTATAAGAGAACTTTACATGTCTAACATCATTGTTTTTGATTTTCAAATGATAATCCATGCATATTCTCACACAGCGAGAGAATATTAATGACGCCCAATGCCTGAAACTGAAGTAATTTTTTATTTGCAGAATTCAGATCATCTGTTCACCTTGTTTCTTACCTCTGCCACTTTCAAGCCCATTTTCTGTCTACAGTCTCTGTTGGTGGTGGAGCTGCAGATATATTAAGTTTTCCAAAAGACTTGAAGACCATTTTACCATTCTACAGCAAGTTCATCAGTTGAGGACTGTTCTTCAGTTTTTAAATGTTGAGCTACATATGGCATGTGGCCTTTCTCATTCTGCAGCAGTAGTGCAGGTGTCTAAGAAAGCACTTTTCACCATCCCTGCTCCTGTTACATGGATATTATAAAAGCTGCCTCTCTTACTCCCCATTGGGTAGTGAGAGAATGAATTTGGGAGATGAGCTTGACTTTGGTGTTTGCCAGAGCTCTGCTTCCTCAGGACTAGCTGAAGACTCCACGTTCTCTAATCATGAGGCTGGTTGGCATCTCACTGCCCTGATGAAAGTCTCTATGTTTTGTGGTCTCACAGCAGTATGTACATTTGAGTTCTGGTGCCTACACATCTTGCTGACATACCATACACAGTATGCAAGTCAGTCCCTTGTCCCTTAATCATGTCTGATTTTCAGGCCATACTCTTTCTGCAGTGGTGGATATGTGTACAGGGATGTCAGTTCTTCAGCCTGTGCACCTCTAGGCTCTTCTGACCGTATCCAGCTTTGCTTGGGGCTCAGCATCTTGGTTTGTTTTTCACCTCAGGATCTTAATGTAGTAAGGATCTAAAGTCCTAAACAGGAATTAAGAGTTTAAATATTTCCTGAATCTGATGTGACATATTTAAGAAGGCTGCAAAATTGCTCGTGACCAGATACTTCATTACTTACATGAAGGCACTGTAAAATTTTGTGGTCAGTTTGCACACACTAAATTTTCGTATCTGTTGTTTCAATATATTTATAGTCAAATGTTCTTGAAGTTCCTGTTTAAAGATTCTTGTTAGTGTGAGGTAGGCTTAATGCTGTTCAGGGTTTTTTTCCTCTGTACTTCATAACCACATGGTGTGAACATCAAGACTACTTTCTTATTTAAATAATAGGTAAGTACAAAGTGATTAGCTTTTTTCAAGAAGTAAATGATACGCTGTTTCTAGACATTTTGAGGGAAATAATGAGAATCTCCTGATGGGTTTTTTTTTTATTTATTTATTTTAAAAGATAACTTTCACTTCCCCCAATGACTAGAACATAGAAATGAGTAAATATTTTCAAAGCATTTTGTATTACTCATTTAACTGGAAGTGTGCCGATAATTGGAACTGCAACATGGGTTTTCTGGAAGCTCATCATGGGACAGGAGTTTGATATGTCAGGGAATTGGAACCTAAGCATAAATGCAACATTGTCTCCTGCTGGAAGTATTTAATTGAAGATAGTATCTCTTTTATTTGAGAACAGCTTCCTGTGGGTATTGCTGTACTATCCTTCTCTTTTTCTTCTCTTTTCCTCTCCTTTCTTTCCCCTCTGTTACTTTTTTCTCTTTCACAAGAGAACCAGCAAACATACGTATGTATGGGGTTTTTTTGCATGTAGTTCTTGCTTTCTTCTTTTTACTTCTGGTATTACATCCTCATGAGCAATTTTCATGTTGCCCCATGGGATTAAGAACAGGAATAAAATACCCACACAGCTGAACTCATAGTAGATGGATTCCCTAGAAGGGCTTATTTTACTTAAACAGCACCAAAACCAACTTTCATTTTTTTTCTTTTGGAATGTGTTTTTCTCAAAACCCTTGGGAGAGAAGACATGAAAGATTGATGCCTGTTCATTTTAGTCAGACCATGGGAACTGTACTTTGTTTCTCTGCTTGCTTTCCAAGTTTGGGTATACAGAGCATTTAGAAACAGTGTTAATTTATAAAATGGTAGCCTGGCCTTAAAAGCCCGGGAAACACCAGCTAATTTCCCTGGAGCTAACCCTTTCATTTTGAGTTCATTTGTATGAATCGTGTGCAATTTCAAATATATCTGAATGTTAAAGGCATGAAATTCAACAATAAATAAACAAACAAATAAATAAATAAATAAACCATGTCTCCAGTTTTGATCTCGGTAGTAGTACCCTCATTGGATGATCTGGTATATTTTCAGGTACTAAAATAATAGTCAGAATTCAATTTGAAATTCCAAATTTAACAAAGTCTGTATAAAAATTTTTGAGTAGTGTTTTATTAGCACACAGAACACTGTACATTGCTGCCTAGGAACATTTTCTGTGTTAAAAATGCTTCTTTAACTTGCTGTGAAATATAACATTTATTTCCTCTCCGGCCAAACCAGCTATAAACTTCTTTATTAATTTAAGAATACAAAACCAGAGGAGTATGGTATTGCTTCAGATCCTTGTAGAAAATATGACCAGTATGTGCAAGTTTTTCTAAGCGTGATAGGAGAAGGAGTTTGTGACTCTATCTTGGTAAGCAGGGCACAGCCAGGAGTTCATCAGGTGGGGTTCTAGCCTTGCCTTGTGGCACCAAGACATTTACGTGTGTTAGGCTTCCACTTCATTGCTCTTGCTTGTTTTGACTGTCATCTTTTGGCATAGGTAGAATGTAGAATAGGTGTCTGTTGTCACCTAGTACTGAGTTTATGCCAGGACCTACTGACTTAAATGTTTTTAATGTGTGAAATGGGATGAGATTCTACAGTAGTATATGCAAGTAATTTATTGGTGTGATTGCATAGCATACCTTCTGTAATGTAGTTTGTCTGTCTTTGAAGAAGATGGGATGAAAGTGACGGTGACTGGAGAAGCTTTTGATTCTGAATGTTTTTCTTTGCTAAATAATATAAAAATCAAGTGTAATCTTCTGTTCAACTTTGCCTCTGTTAGAATACCTTACCTGGCTAGGGAGAAAGTACACACAAAGGAGCATATCTCATTTGATGCAAGGATAGTAACAGACCTGCACTGTCTTTTAAAAGTAGTCTGAGTTCTTGAGAATAAAAGTAGTCAAAATGTTTTGGGGGACCAGAAATTTATATGCATTTTCTTCTCTTTGAATTAATGGGAGTATAGATACCCACTTAAATTGTTCATGTTATATCTACTTAAATTATAGATGTGAAAGCTTAAAATTCCTGATAGTTTTAAACTCAAAATTACTGTTCATATTACTGTGAGCGTAAAACATCTTATTCACAAGTAGACAATACCTTGTGAAATTTATGACTTTTATTTAAAAATATCATCTTCTACAGCTCAAGTCTAGATATGGGGAGTTTTTGAGGATCAAAATACACACATATTATGTGATTTTTGCCCAGAAGCACCTTCTGTAGGCATGTATTTAAGCTTTGCAAAAATGTAACTTTTACCTTTGCATTTCAGGAAAACCAGATACCTCTGCTGAAACTCTTCTGAATCGGGAATGCGTAAACGCTACAAGTTACTCAAGCCAGCTAGAAGACTCTGGATGTGATGTCTCTAACGACTCTGCATTTGATTCTTTAGGCATAGCTTCAGATTTTCACCAGTCTGAACATAGTGTCAACACTTCTAAACGGTGGTTGGAAAGAGTTCTCCCATTGAATCTTTGCCATACTAGCAAGGAGCAATTTCTAACTGCTCCAGTGCAATTTTTGCAACATTTGCTTGAAATAAGAAAACTGTCAGAAGGAGGAATTCTTCAGGCAGACTTCTCAGAGCTTGAGAATGATCCTTTCACCATATGTAATTCAGTGTCTCAGTTACTTGATGGACTGACTATTTTTTACAACAGTCCTAAATTTCCAGTTTCAAATTTTCTTACTGAAGCTGTTTGTGTTCTCGTCAGTTTATTAACTGATACAAAACTATGTAATCATGTTTTGAAGAAGTGTTTCAAGAAACTGGAAGAATTTAAGAAAAATCTAATTCAAATTATTTTAAGAAACAGCAGTGTCAATAGGGTAAGTTGAAAACATTTCCCATCTTTCCCACCCCACTTCAGTATAACGTAATATTCTCCTAGTTTTATGCACTTCTTAGATATCAGTTTGTGTTACTATATTTTGAAGAGTATTACTCAGAGAGTTTTAGTGATTGTTCTTTTTTGCAGTATGGACAGCAAATGTTCCAAAGCATATGAAAAAGGTCTTGCTCATGCATGCAGGAATTTCTATCCTATTCCTGAGTCTACTACTTTTAGGAACTGATAAAAAGGCAGTTTAAAGCAACTTTGTAGAAAATATGAGAGAAAAACACATTATTTCTCATGCTGAAGAGATATTGTAGATACTCACAAAGTAATGAACATGCAATTTTTCTATTATTTGTTGAGCACCTAGATAAAATAGGTTGCTTTACTGCAGAAGATCTCTGTCATTCTCTAGATATTTGCAAATTTGTGTTTTAAAAATCAATCAGCAAATAAAGGAAGAAATCAGAAACAGCATGTCCCCAGCGCAATTAATAAACAGCACTGAGTTGCATTTTGTTTGTATTTATCAGTCTGTGTTGCTATGCATCATCTTACTAGTTTTCTCATTCAACTGAAATATCCCTGGTCTGTCTTCACAAGATGCCCCACAAGTAATGAATTTCATTGCCTGTCTTAGGATTGTTGATTTTCATTCTGGCTTTTAGAATAACTTGGAATAGACATGTTGGTGGTATTGTTTAAGACTTTGATGTACCAATTTAGTGTCCCCATATATGCAACTATTCTGTCATTATACTAAATGAAGTCATTACTATGGGCAGCCACTGCTTGAATCAAACAGATTAAAAGAGTTTAAAATTGTATAAACCAATTACTATGGTATAACCATGGAGGTTTCCAGATTTCCAGGGAAACAGGGAAAAAGTTGTGTGTAGTAATTGTGATGTTTATAAAGTTTAGTTGAAAAATCCTTTTAGAGATTTGGTTTTCTTTAAACTGAATTGAATATGGAAATAAATATGTAGAATTCAGAATTAGTAGTGTAAATTGTATAACTAATTCTTCATGTGCTGTGTGCCAGATATCTCCCAGGGGCAGTTAATATTTCAGTTTTAATCATCACTGTTTACTCAAGTGGTGATTGAAATATCAAGATTATGTGTTTAAAATAAAATTACCATGAATTACAAGGCTGTTATCTGGAAAGAGTGGCAAACTGTGAATTTCAGTTCCAGGAAGATGTTTAAATCCCTCCAGTATAAAAATACTAAGAATTTTGTTGTATCGCACTGCCAAAAAGCATTTGTAGACAGCCATTGATGCAGCTGTATAGTATTTAACACAACTTTCCCTTTACCTTCCTCATCTATAAAACTGTCAGGAGCTTTCAAGAAGGACAAAGGGCTGTGAGAAACACCTTCAAAATGTGAAAAAAGAGAGAAGTGGCTGTGGATTAATTACACTTAATGCTTCATCTTGGAAAGCAATCTCAGCATTCTTCAGAGCAAGTTAAATAACTTAAGAAAACTTTGAGAATTGGAAAAGAGATAATTATCTCTACATTAGATGTAAAGGAAGAAAAACAGCAGTAGAATTACTTGCTGTAACTGTTGAGTCCTATTGTTTGAGGTGCTTCTAATTATAAAGCATTGGAAGCTGTACGAACCAGCAAAGACATGTACTCAGAAATTTTTTTTCCTGGATTCAGTTGCCTAAAGGTGTGTGCTTTAGATACAGATTTTGGCCTGAAACTCCAAATTGACATGAGTATCAAAAGGAGAAAAAAATAGTCTATCAATTAAGGTATGGGGGGTAAAATAAAAGGTATTATTACTTAAAAACTAAAATTATTTAAATGAAAAAACTTCAAGTAGATGTACCCTCCTGAATTTCCCTTTTTAAATTTTCTCCTCTCCCTCCATGTTTGGAGAGCAGCTCAGAAGTCTGCACACATCTGTTAGGCACACAATCTTTTGAAATAAAACTTTTGGAAATATCTAGAAGGAGCCTCAAGTCACAGCTTCTAAGGATGAAGTATGAGTGTTGAGAGGTTAAACCATCCACTCAAAGGCCTGATTTTGCACCTTCTGCTGGCATGGTCTTGCATCCCTGTATAGCTGCCACAGAAGAGCTTGTGAGGATCCTGTGCCTAGTTCTGGCACAGATGAGCTGTTGCTTTCATGCTGCAAAATGTGTGACAGTCACAGCTGTTCTGCAGAGTAAGTACTTTACTCTTTGAGTCCTTAGCACTGAGACCTTTGGAGATTTGTATGGGTGTCTATTGCCTTTCGATGTCAGCAGAACCACTGCTGTATTTATACAGGTTCTATGCAAGTCCTGCTTTCAAGCAGACCAAAGTGTGTTACAAAACTCTGGGATTGTATTCAGTCTATGAAGCCACTGGCTCTGCCTTTCGGATGGACTCTACTACCTGACAAAATACGGGAAAAGTGTTCCCATGGGAAATTCTGGTAGTAGCTACACCATGTAATTACAGCTCCTACCAAATTACCTTGTCTCTTCTCCTTCAGAAAGGAAGCACTGGAATGTTTTTTTCCTAAATCTACCCATCTGGGATTTGACAACAGCGATCTCCATCCACCTCTGCAGGGACTTAGCAAGTCCCTTTCTCCTGCTTTTAGTTGCATCACTCTCTCACTAACACTGAAAGGTGCCTGTTCTGTTGAGGTTTGTGTCTGTTGTCCAGGATGTGTTGGAACAGGGGATCATTTCTCCTATACCAGAAAAATGCAACAGTCGGAGGCACTGGAAATTCCCAACTTGCTGTGCTGTTCAGAATACCATGTGTGTTTTATATTTCTGGTGAAGGTTTTGGACAGCTCGTGACAGTAAGGCACATCAGAGAGAATATCCTGGAGCCTGCCTGGAAGCCTGCTATGGAGAATCTTAGTCAGCTGTAGTGGTGCGTTAGAAGGCAAATCCATATAAAAGAAATTAAGACACTTCATACATGTCATATTTACATCTCTTGTATGTACAACTGTGAGAAACTTCAAACCAGTTATTGTTAAGGAATCTGGAGTCTCATGGACTTCTACTTTGGAGATAGAAGAAAAATAATTTTATCTTTGGCTTCTTTCAGTGTAGTTCAGCTGTGTTGAAAGCTCTCGTGGTCAAATACAGTCACAAGGTGCTGCATTACTTGGGATTTCTGTGGCGTGATCCCTAGTGGTGTCACACATGAGTTTATGAACATTGTAGACAATTCAATTCATTGACTGTGCTTTCAGGTGCAGCTGATACTGTAATTCAGAGTGTAGCTGATGCATCAATTATTTACCAAAAGATTCTGGCCTTTGCCCTGGGTTCTGTACAGACTTCTTGTTTTAAAGAGTTAATCAAAGCACAAACATAGAGACACTGCCTTTAGGATGCTAGAGTGAGGTCAACCTGTGTTGGGCTCCTGTTCAACAAATGCCTCATGCCTCTGGCCCATCTCACTCATAATATCTTTCAAACAAGACCCAGAAGGAAGAGAGATTTGTTGTAGTTATTTGTTGTTGTTTGCTTCTTCTCATGGTGTGTAAAACATCAATACTGACTTTGAAGATGCTGTTAAGAGTCATGAATTGCCTGCTCCTTTCAAACAGCACACACACAGACACACAAAAAAAGGTTGTGTGATATTTCCTTTCTCTTTTTTTAACTCTTTTCACATTTGAAAATTGGCCACCCTACCTTTAAGGTAGTTGTTTTGAAGTTATTTAGTATTAGCAGCATCTGGATGTACACTGAGACATGAACATAGTCTTTAGGAACTTCTCTTACCCTGTTTGGGACTTTACTGCCCATTTTCATTTGTCTCTCGTGCTTCATCTGAAGGTCTTTATGCAGAATTCTGCCAGTGATCCAAATTAATTACTGTTGATATATTTACCAGAAAAGCAAATGCAAGAGTTCTGCATAGTAGTTTAATGCCTGTACTGGATATTTCTGTGAGAACAAATTCACAATTCTTACAAAAATAACAAATTGAAGTGTAGTACAGTGAAAAGCAGAAAGAAAAATGTTTGAATCTCTTTGGCAATTATATAATTAAATGTATGGAAGTGTGCTTGTACAGTTGAAAACAGTACATGTTAATCAGAATCATGATTTTGAATATTTTCTTATCTAGGGTGAAGTTTGTATGATTCATTAATGATTGGTTTTACCTGGAAGAGAATGGTCATGAACCTACTTTGATGCTTTAATACATGCAACAGTATACATTTAGTATGTGTTCCAGATAGTTGTGGGTGAAAATCAATTCCCCTGACTGTGTGTAGTTTGCACTATCTTTTGTCAGCTGCTGCCAGGACAGTACTTAACTCATCAGTTTACAAGAGTCTTGCCTACTTAGGGACAAATAATATTTAAAAATAGTTACTCATGTTCCTGATGGTTTTTTAGCTGTAAAACCAGAGGGCTTCAGTTTTCCTAAATTAGTAGAGTCCCAAAGAGAATGTCATGGGTGCACCTTTATCAACCAAAGAGTTTTGCATACCTAGTGGAAGAGCATTTCATTTGTATGAATATTAAAAGGTTGCCTGGATTTTAAGGTCTAGTAAGAGTCAATGTTTGGATCTCTTGACTGTTGAATTATGTTTTCTCAGCAACCTGTTGTCCTATGTAGAAACTTGGTTTGAGTCAAATGGTAATCAAAATCTATTATCTTGTAAATCCCTATGGTATAAAGCAATCACCAAACTCATTGACTCTCATTTACTTCAGTAAAGTGAAGTTAGCAGAATTTTCTTTTATCATTAAGGCAAAAAAAAATTTTTTCGTGGTTTCCAACCTGCCTGTAATGCTGTTTGTCCAGGATTATCTCTTTCCCTAATACTGTCATTGCCTGTTTTTGTGCAAGTAATTAACTAGTATTGAGGGTAATACAAATTATTTCCATTTGGAGAAGAAAAGGGATGGAATAGGCCTTTGCTGTTCTTTTGCTTTACAAACTAAATATATAGAGGTCCTTGGTTTAAGATTACAGAAAGGTCTTGTTTCTGTTGAATATGGTAGGAAATATTTATCAAAAGCTGTTTGTTTCTTTGCTCTGCTCCCAGTCTCTCTCCAGTGAATGCTTTCTGTCAGAGCTCTCTTAACTTTCTGTAGCTTCACATTAGCAGTGTCATTTTGCTTCTTTGGCATCTCTCTGATACTTGCAGCTGAGACCATGTGGAACTGCAACATCAAAGCACATCCAAAGTCCTTCACTTAACATGCCTGGGTAAAATAATTTGAATTCTATCTAGATCTTGTTTTCTGTTATTCTAGACATGTTATTGAACAAAAGGACCTAAAATTGTTCCATTTTTTGGTCCCAGGCATGCCATACAAGGTCCTGATTCAAAGGGGTGATAGGACCCCTCAGCTCCATCACATCATTACTTATCTCAGCTCTTTAGTTCCATTCTGGTAACTTCCAGGCCACTGGCTGTTCCTGCTATAAGGATTGTCTTTCTCTTCCTAGAAAAAATCAGTTTGCTGGTGGGGAGGTTTTTTGAGTACCTTTTTTTTTTTTAGGTAAAAATTCTTACATCCTCTAGTTTTTGAAGGTGGCTGTACATCCCCAGGTTTTTTATAGTAGCCCTTAAAGCATTGCTTAAAATGTATATACATACTTCAATAATTAAAATCTCAGGGTTTCTCTGTTCTTCTGCCTATTTACTAATGAAACTTTACTCATAGCTCAAATTTGTCATGCTTCTCTAGGAATTATTTTTGGTGTGCCCAAGTAGAGTGTGTATTTGTGTTGTGATGATAGGATAGAAATGAAAAGTAAGCTCTGTACAGTCTATTATCTACAGCCAGTTGCAGAAACAGTTGAACATTCCTTGCTGGCCTTTTTTAGTGCTCAGCTCCTGAATTGAAATCTCCAACCCTCAACAAGGTACCTCTGCACTTTGTAGGTATGCAGGCCAGATACTTGGCATCTTTAAGTGGTGTTCAAAGTAGCTCACACATTGTGGACAGGGGAGAAAGAGTGAAGGTTTGGAATATAAACATCTGTAATCAATTTTCATTTATTTACATCCCTGATTTTTTTTAAGAATCACAATTCACTCTTTAGTTTAAAAGCTAAAGAATACCTGGTACATGTTTTGTTGGTTTTTTTTTAATTTATCCGGTGACTTTTTTTAAGTGGTCCTCAGATTAAAAATTTGAATCCATAATTCTGCTCTAAGTGAACTCACACTTATGCTGTCTTCTGTGTCCATTAACATGGCTTGGCAACTTGGCATCAGCAGACACACATGTACTTCATTCTGCAAGGCTTCTGACTAAGACTGGTTAAGAAGGAAGAATCAAGAGTAATATAAATTTTAATCTCTCAGATCTGGAAGACTTTGTATCTAGAGCTGCTTCCTGATAATAGAATATTTGCAGTTGTTATTAAAAAAATGGGCAGCAGTAATATCAGAATTTTCTGAGTGGCAGCTGTTGTTGTTTAACTGGGATTGATAGTCTTTCTCTTGACAGTACTGACTGGATCTAGCCTCTTGGACAAATTACATATTTAGATGCCTAATTCTTGAATTCCAAGAAGATGCAGACATTCTTGATCTCTGCAGAGATGGCATTTATTATTGAAGACTCAGTGGGATTCATCCCACTAAGCTTCAGTAATGGCATCAAGGTCGTAGCTTTCTAGCAGCACAGTAGCTTCCAAGTCCTCTTGTTTTTGCCCATGCTGTGTGCATTGGTCTAAAGGCACCTCAGCTGGATTGTTGGCAATGTCACCTTCCTAGAAGAACACCCCTTAAGTCCTTTGAAACATTTCCTTAGTGTTTGTCTATTGGCTTCTGTTACCTCAGGAGTTCCTGGCTCATCTCCCTAAGACTGAAGATGTGCTTCAGTGTAGCTAACACACTTCAGAGTCAGCAGCAGGGGACCCTTGATAGCACCCTGTCTCTCTAACCTTTGCTTGTAATAATAAATACTAATTCTTTATATAATAAAGAATTACTATTTGTCTTAGTCCTATATTGCCAGATATGCCAGTTGCTTGGGGAAGAGAGCTGTTACTTGGCACAAAACCCAGTAAATTGACAAAAGTAAGGTGCAGTTGTCATAGTTGCAGAGTGTAGTGAATCATGCAACTCATGAGGGAATTAAACTCACAAATTTTGGATATCCATTATTAAAGAAAAGTCTAACATGCTGATAAGTGAATAATAAAAGAATAATTCATAAGTTTTTTATCCTGTTTCCTGTGAAACAGGGCTCGTGGGAGTGTGCTGTTTGTTTTGTTCATCAGCCTTTTCCTCTACTAGTAACTTTTGATAGCCACTTTTGAAATGACTCACAAAAAAGTGGAAGGTCAGTAATACCTTAAAGTAGGCTTTAAAATCAGTAGCTGGGTGGAGGTGGGGCCAAGTTAGTATGCTTGAGGTAAGCAGAACATTGACATTATGTATTCATTTTGGCAGCAGCCAGGTCAACAATCCACACATCCCTTCCTGGTTACTGTCACAGCATTGCTCTCTCTTGCTCTGCATCCTGAAAGCAGGGGAAGACAGCAGAAATGAGTGTGTGGGAGGAGGGTTAGGGACAAATGATGCAGTGCCTGAGCAGCGAACCAGGCTCCATTATTTTCTTGTTTCTAATGGTATGTTTTTTACAATCTAATTTTCTGACTGCTTTTACCTGAGAATCCCTAAAGCGCATAGGGTTTATTTCATCTACATCATTAAGCAAGCCCAAAGGATTAAAAGATTTCTTTTCCTTTTTAACATTGGGTAGATTGGAGAACTGAAGATACTCTTTTATCTTTAATGAAACTGCACGCTATTTGAAGTATTTTCAGTTTGAATGTTTCCAGAGTTAATTAGCAATACATGAGCATTGCTCTACAGTGAAGTCTTACCTCTGTTTGCTATTTACAATTTATTGTTTATATGCTATAAATTTGTTCCATATTAATTTAATGCATACAGTCTGTGAGCCTTATTTTAGCCTTCTTTGTTGTCTCTTATTTTCTTAAAATATACTGAGATCCAGCAAGATAAAATGTATAATCCATAATCTTTAATAAATCAGCATGATTTTTAAAATTATTAATATTTATGAAATATAATCATAATGCATATGCTATAATAGATTACTATAAATATTTGTATTATTATATATTTAATAAGAATATTTATTGAATAACTTCCTAGCTGGAATTTTTCAGTGGCATTGATATCCATATCTCAAGTACCCTAAGTGGCATCGTCACCAAATACCTGTTTATTTCTCTTAGTAGAGGCTCATGCTTTAAATTTGAAGATCCCCAGTTATCTAGTCCTACAAAATTCCAACTAGAAAATGAAAACTTTTGCCAAACCAGAAAGGGTATGGAAATTCTCTGAAAGGTGCTGTTTCAGTTAAATCTCAGCTGCTAGCAGTAATAACTGCACAAAAAAAATTCATTGTTTCACTGTCAAAAAAAAAACTTGTAAGCAAATAGAAGAGAGCTTAAAAAAGAACAAAAATAATCTTGTTTTTGTGTAAATATAAACTTTTACTGTCATCTTTGGGAAAGGCAGCATTAAAAAACTGCTCTGGATTGTCTAGTTCACTTGTTTGCTAAAGGCAAATTAGCAAGTATGCTCAATATTGTACTCTGAAAATACAGAACTGTAAAGTATGTATCCCTCCTTAATTTATTTTTTAAAAAAGGTAAAAGTTTGATTTTAATTCATGTATCCTCAAAGCACATGTTGGTGCATGCATTACATTATCCTTTTGTATCATTTCAATTGCTCAGAAACCTATTTTTATCTCACTTTTACATTTCGTTCTTACACAATATTTGGTGCAATTGTTTATTAATTATTTTAATCTCACAGATTTTCAAAGCTATATGCATACAATTTATGAACTCTCTTTAATAGGCATTTACTTTGTATCTCTCTTTGCCTGAAGATTTTATTCTGAACGTGAGACATGTTTGTCTTCTGTAGTTTTTCCGATATTTGTTTTGGGATGACATGCAGAAGTGAGATGATGAAGAGCAAAGATTTATTAAAGTTTTATTGCTATGACTGTCCCATGTTAGGTGTATGATAACCAGGCTGATCCAACTCTTCAGTTGCAAGAGGCTGGTAAAAAGGCATTGTATCAATTGCTGCTCAGGCAGATAAGCAGTAACTGTAAATGCAAAGCTGCCTAATGGTTTTACAGCAAAAGTTTTCAGTCCTCCTCACTGTCCACTTACGTAGCCAAAAATTTTGTCAGTTACAGTTTTACAGGAGACCGTGATGAAAACCATGGTGAAATCAAGGTAAATGATTTCCCTTAATAAATTCACACTGGATCACCTTCCTGTCTCTGGAAATGTTGGAAATGTTTTCCAGGAGGATTCATCCAACGCCAACTTGAAAATGGTGGACAAGTATTTTTATTCATATGAAAATAAATCTTAAAGTAATTGTATTTAACATCTTACTGTTTTTAGTTTGAAAGAACTTTTTTATATAGAAATGACAATTTCTTCCAGTGGTGTTTAACAAAGTAATGTCATGTGCACACTGTAGAGCAGTGTGTTTTATTACATAATAGCTATTTGTTTCAATTTCAGGGACCAAAGAAAATAGTTTTTAATATTTTTTAATAGAAAATACCATGGCAAAAAAAACCCAACCAAAACCAAACTAACATAATTCTCATAAAAATTCACATCACTCCTGTGGTTCAGGAGTTAAAGACAGCTTCATGTAGTGTTAATCTTTTGGGAATGGATGTCAGTTTCTCATAGATCTCATATGTATGTAATTCACAGAGTTTGAAACTCTCTAAATTTTTGAATTTGATTTTTTTTCTTTAAAATTTAATATGTAAATCCTATTTGTATTTAAGGTAATTGTGGTAAAAAAGACAGAGACATATTTTGACAGATTAAATTTACCATTATTTCTCTTTAGTTTCAGGCACTGCATTCTGTATCACAAACACTGATTTTGCTAGGAAGGAACAACATACTAAGAAACTCTTTAATATCACTTCTACTATCAGAAGTACGTCAGTTTGCTGAGCAGCTGTTGCAGGCCCACCAGGTACTACCATTTTTCTTTTGGAGAGGGACCGAAAAATGGTGTTGGAGAGTGTTTTTGCTGTATGTATTTGTTTCATAAGATGCAATAAATGCATCGTCCTGTAGAATATGCAGGTTCAAGAATTCAGAAAATGCTACAAGCTCATTTAAACTGCACATTAATAAAAAAGAGGTATAAAAAAAATATTTCCATATGGAAAAGTGAATTATCAGACTGTATAATAGACTCTATAGGTTTTAAGAACATGCTATATCATGGGAAAATGCTTGAAATAATTGGTTAGAACACATAGTGTAATGTTCAAATTGGTTGCTATACAGAAAATATAACTTGGGGATCCAGCTGAACACAGTCTCTAGCTCATGTAAAGCTGGAAAGATGGTTGCTTCATTTTATTTCATAATTAGATTTCATGTTTCACATTATGCTTTTAAGTTTCACGATGCAAAAGTTATCCAACACATAATATTGTATTTAGTTTATTGTACTGAGTAGGAGGTAAAGAGTAGAATAGAACTTTTGGCAAAATTTATTCTTAGGTTAAGTTTTTTCAGTAGAGTTTAAAATAAAGAGAGGGAGAGAGAAAGTGGATGTTCCTTTAACATTTGAAGAAGAGAGACATGAAATAAATAGGGATTTCACAGATTTTTCATGCCTTTGTGTGTGGTGGTATGTATTTTATGCGAAGTGTTGAGCTTCAGTTGTGATTATGACTTGATTGTGCATTATCCTAAAATGATTAATAAAAAGAAAGGTTTTTATTTGGTGTCAGATAAATTTATTGATACATATAGAAAATATTCATCATAAGTGTATTTAGTGGTAGCCCAGTTTAACCAAATGTCTTAAGTGTTGCTCAAGAACTTTATTATTTTTCTCTCTAGGATATGATATGGTAGTAAGTTTGGGCTGCTGGAGAGGGAATGTATCATTTCGAACACAAATTTCTAGTATGTTTGAATCATATTTTGAAAAGGCTTCAGAAAGGCCAGTTTTAAAATAATTAGACAAAGAGCTGTGTCTTATTTTAAGTCACTGATAGCATATAAGACATTGCTGGGAACCAAAAGTCAGTAAACTTTTAGCAAATAGAAGAATAGGGAAGTGTGTGTAATTAGAAACAATAATTGGGTTTTAAGTTTAAAGAAGTTGTTCATTTTTAACATTATTAAATCTCATCTGCTTAACAGAATTAGTCATCCTTTCTGTCAGTTTTGCCAGTGGCAACACACAACCTTTCAGGGCTCTACAGTCATGCCAAGCTTACACTGAACATTGCACTTTGCTGACTTAGTTGCTATGGTACAACCTTGCCTTACTGCAATTATTTTAAGTATTGCTTTTGTATTTGGTGAACCCATAGGAGCTCTGTGTCTGTCTGTAGCTGATGCTTTGTAGGACTTTGAAAAGCTGCAGTTCATGTAGGGAAAGTAACTGAAGTTCTGGTTTGCTTAGCTTGCTATGAAGTCAATGTTTTTGGAGTTTATGCATTCTTAAAAAGATTTATTGTGTTCCTTTACAAACCCTTACACATTCTGTGTGTGATAATATTATGGAAATATATCACAATTGCACTCTAACCTCTGGTATTTCTGATGGCTGATTTACAGACCTGCTTCTAAACTTTTCTGACTTTGTTAGCATTGCTTTTAATAGGTATGGGTCTAAAAAGGATTAAAGCATATTTTCCTTGTTTTATAATCAAATCTAATGATATAGGATCAGTTTGAAATATAGAAAATGACAGCTTAAAAAAAAATTCTTTATAAATACTTGAATTAGAATTGCAGAAAGATAATACTTCATATAATCAAATTTCCTTAACTGGCAAGTACCTTAATTGTGTTTTGTTACTTAAGCAATACTGCTGTTAATTGTAAAGATGTTTCATGTGTTCCATTGCAAACAATCAAATTAGGGACTCTGAATATTAGTTGTGATTAGAGGTGTACAAATCTGTGGGGTTTGTTTTGCTTTTTTTGATTGGTTTATTGTTGTTGGCAGATGGGAGAAATGAAGAATTATCTGAGGCCTGTGTTCAGGTTAGCTTGCAGTTGAATTTTGAACATTTAAAACAGAAACTGACAAAATAGCTTATTCATCCAAGAAAATTTCTATGTTTTATTTTTTTATAGTAGTAATTAATTTTTTTAAAGTTGAAGATGCTTTTCAACACTGATTTGGATTGAAAACACATCCCATTTATTTTTTTAAATGAATCATCTAGATAACATTTTCATTTAATCATCTTCCTTAAGACTTGAGATAAGCTCCAAATAGTTTGTCAACTGTGTACATTCCAGAATATGCAACTTTATATTCAACCGTTTCTTCAGTGGCAAGTGTTCTCAGCTGAACCCCTTGTGGGTTTGTGGATACATCCTTTGATAAATATTGAAATTTTTTTACATTAGAATTCTGACTGATTTTTGAGAGTTTGTGTCCTCTTGGAACAGACTTATCTGTCTATGACCCACAGTTTCAAAGATCTTTCTATGTCCCTAGCTTTACAAATTAAAAAAATAGGTTGATTATAGGAGAGTATATGTAATAAATTGCAACAGAAAAGCACAGAGATTACTCTGAATATTTTTATATTGTTCTCTAATTTACTAAATACATTAATCTTACAATATGACAAACAAATGTCAAATATATTAATAATATAATTCTGTATATCATATTTCCCACGTTAATATCAAAAATAAAAGTAAGTAAGGAGCATGTAAAACATCTTAGTTATCCTGATTTTCCACTCAGTTAAGATTAATTTTATGGTAGTAAACTCTCAGACCAGTTAGTAGTTTGCTTTAATTCATTTAGTACTTCATCATGGGCTTAAAGTAAAGCTCATACTTCATCACTGCTGATGCTGGCATGCTGACTTCTAGGCAAAATCATATTAATATAAACTCTATTGGATCCCTTAATTTTTACAGATGTTGGATATGGACTTTTAAGTTTTATCTATAATAGGAACCTTTCATGCTTCATAAATACAGTTTATAAGAATAGAGTAACTAAACCTTATCTTACTATGGAATAGAAATCTTCTGGTCCCAAATTGGATTCCTACTGCAGACCACATAAAATTTTAAGATACTAAGATTTCAGAGTGATATTGTGGAAGATGGATTATTTTTCAAATGTTGAGCTCCTCACCATGATAGCAGATCTTTCATTGCGATAACTATTTCAAAGACAGAGGACCAGAAATTGAAAGCACGTACTGGTTTGCTGCCCATTTCTAACCCCCCAGGTCTTAGTTCCAAGTAGAAAATTAAAAACAGGGAAATAGATTTGAAAACAGAGAAAGGGTGACATACTGTGAGGTTTTGGAAAGCTCTGTTATTCAGTAATTGCTGATACATAGCTTTTGTAGCATATACATAGGAATACATTTTTATATCACATTACTTTCTTTATACTATTTTTCCTTTTTTAAAACTTCAAAATATTTCTATCCCAAAAGCTATACACTGGATAGTTGAGGGTTGTATGTTTTTTGGTTTTTGTTTTTCCAATTGTCCTGGTTCAGCAGGTGGGACCAGTTATCACTGTGTGGGGGGTGATCAAAGCTACGTATTCTACCCTCTCTATTCATTTCCCAAGAACAATGGACTGTTTGCAGCGCATTAGCAGGGAGTCGTTAGCACCTTCACACCCAGCCTGAGGGGGTGTGGCTGCTAATGGGCCATCGATGGATCAACAATACCCCATGACTCACAGTTAATCACCTATTGTGTGAGTCCCCGCCCTGGGGGAGGGACTGGGTGCTCCCTAAAGGTATATAAGCAGGGGTAAGAAGGCCT
>JAWWEW010000112.1:82766533-82844243 GCA_035583185.1 Anabacerthia variegaticeps | reverse complement strand
TGTGCCCTGGGACACTGGGTTATACTGCTGGGTTTTGGTGAGTGGAAAAGCAGTTTTCTCTTTGTGTCAGTATATCTATTGTAATATCTTTCATTAAATTGTAATTCTGACTTATAAACTCTCTTGTGGTGGGTCCATTTCTCCTGCCGGTTTACCTTCAAACCAGCACACCAATCAAGACACCAAGTTACAAGTAATTCCTAATGTTATATATAAGTGTTAAGTCCAAATCCAAATGTGAGTGCTAACTTTCAACTTGAAGTGAATGGTGCAGTTAGACTTTGACATGGGATATACAGGGTGAGATTCATCCTCTTTAGTTTAGATGTTTGTATTAGACATTGCTTTCTGACTTACTTACTTTAATTTTCCATGATAGCCAAGGAAATGAAAAAGTAATTTCTTGTCCAACCTGTGTTGTACATAATTATGATAATTGGCCCTAGAGTTGTCTGCTTCTCTCATCTGGCTGTGAGAAAGGAAACTTACATTGATCAGATAAAATGTAGATTTTTTTTGTTGTAGACAACCAAAGTTAAAGGATAAAAATCCCATAATATCTCTATGGAAATTTTCGGATTGTCAGAAGCCTTATTCCAGGAAAGACCTGATCCTACAGAACAGTTTTAACAGGTAGTTATGCAAAATATATTCCTGCCTGTACAGTGACAAACTTATCTAAGTAACATTATTAGATGTTTGTAACAAGTTATATTTTAGTTGGGGTAATTAATAATGTAACTTAGTGCCCAGGTGCTCAAATTCTTTAAGTGTACACAAGAAACTGATGATTGATGATGACTGAATGTGCAGGATATCGGAGCTTCTTTTAAGATGCATTCAGCAATGGTATGTCTGATGTGTATGCCCCTAAGTAGGAAGTTCTGTTAAACTAGCAGTCTGTGCAGGCAGTGTATTGGAGAAGAAAAAGCAAAGAGGAGCATGGATGCACTGTGATTTTGAGCACTTTCCAGGATTTTTGTTGCCATTCAGTACTGCCTAGGAAACAATCATGTTACTGAAATGTCAACCTATACAGCAGCAGCTCTGTTTGGAAGCAAATGAAGGTCTGAAATATTCCTGTGCCTGGAGGGCCTTTTTTTTTTTTTCTAGCTGGCAAGTTAGAGGCGCTGAGACTGTCATGTTGGACCAGCTCAGTTAGTAGTCAGTTCATCAGGGAAAATGGAGTTTTCCTGGAATTGGATTCAGCTAGATAGTAGCAATGTTTAAAGTGCTATGAGCTGAGCTATCAATGTCAGAGCTTGTCTTACAATCCATCCCAGAAGATGAGAGTATCCCAGGGTCTGGTTAGTAGATCCCTTGGGGTGGATTAGAGTGAAATGATACTGAATGATCAATGTTTGTAAATATATATGTATGTAGGGTTTATTTTAGAACAGTTTGGTTGCAAAGGAAAACAGGTATGTATCTGTTTTGGTAGTTATTATCTACAGTAATATGGCAAAACAAAATTACAAAAATGACACTTGAGAAAATGTGTAAGGAAGAGAAAGAAAGGATATAAGTAGAAAGATACATAGTCACCACCCACTGGATTGAGGGATGAGACTTGATAGTTGCAATTTTGATGTCTGTTGGTTGAAGTGATGGTGCCAGTCCTGTCAAAGTGGTGGTCTTGATCTGTCTGGAGTGGGAGAAGTCGCCAAAACTGAAAGATTTCCTGAGTTATATATGGTCAGGTTCAAGTGGGAACACCTAATATCTTCTCTAGGGCTGGGATTCTTACGCCAGATGATGTAATACTGTGAGTCACGGAATACTTTGGGAGTCTTTGATGGTCTGTCATTACAGCTGTCTGTTATATTGGTGCAGTTGAGTCTATTATGGCCCATCAGCAGAGATGAGTATCTTCAGGAAACGGGTGAATGCAGAGGGGGTATACCACAGCTGAGTCATTTGTGTAAGGAAAAAGAAACACTACCCTGCCCCACAGGATTTTGCCTCTTTCCTTGTCTGGTTTAAGCCCAGCTTGTGTTCTGAGGTGCTAGCTGGTACCTGAGCAGCCCCTCTGCACACTGTTATCAAAGCACCCTGCTGATTGTTTGAGCCTCTAGCATTAACAGGCCAGTCTCTCATGCGAGGGGGAGAGTGTGCAAATGAGTCTGTGGACTATGGCCTCCTCCCAACCTTGTTTACTTCTCCTTAAACCTAAAGTGCTTAGACAATAGTACCACCTTTATCTTATCTCAAACTCCCATCAGGAGGCTTAACTCACAGTCCAGTTCCCTGAAATCCAGGGAAATGTTTGGTCCAGGAGCGGCTGCAGTGATCTTAAGCCATTTACCGTTTCAGTCCCTCACAGCTTGTCTTCGTAAGCCTTTCTTCATGCATCCATTCTGTATCCTGTGGATATTTTCAGCATGTGTGATACCCTCCACATGCTTTATTCCATATGCAAGTGTGTCTGATGTGGTGTAGAAAATTCTTCAGATAAGATCCTCTTCTCAAGAAGCTACTTAATTTATGCAGTATGTCTAATCTCTTCATCCGTAAGTTTATATATGTTGTATTAAAGTTTTCTTAGAGGTTGGGGAAAAAAAAACTGTACTATTTTTTCCAAATACCATAGAAAATGGCTAAAATAGTTAATTAAAAATAGTTAATTAAAATAGTTATTTAAAATAGTTAATTAAAAAAATAGCTGAGAATACTATTCAGCTAGAAAAGCTAAATACATTTTGCAATCTACTGTTGTTTGAGGTATTAAAATGGGCTATCCAGCACATTCAGGTTTTTGTAGTTTCTACTGTTGGCTCTATGAACACATAAGATTACTAATACATCACCTAGGTAAAAGAAAATAGGTTGGTGCCATGCAGGTCTTATGAAAATAATTAAACTTGAATCTGGACGTCTGTTCATCTTTTTTAAGATGTGATTTCTTTCCTTGTTAATGCTAGTAAGCACAGATTGTAACATACTTCAAATAGTGAATTGTTACAGATGCTGCAAAATAGTTCTCTGAGTAGATGTAGGATTAATTTTTATTCCACGTAATTGCTGATGCTACTGTTAACAAAGGAAATAATGTCTGGATAGAATAATCAGTGGTTCTACGTTTTTTTCTTATATACCCAGCTTGGAGATACAGATTTGGTAAAACATAAATCTCTTCCCTGAAAGATGGGAATGAAAGAATCAGTCAAGGCTTGGTATATGCCAAGAGTGCCATACACCTTTGAAATGTATACCTGCTTTTGCTGCATATGTCATCCCCTGTTGCAGATTAGATTTTAAGATGCTTACATGTGAGACAGAACTGGAAAATGACAAATGGTCCATGCAGTTTTTCTCATCCTTGTCATACTATCTTAAAATTATGGCATTAAGGAGAAAGGAGTTTAGAAGTATTCTTACAAAGCTAAAAGATAGCAGGGTTTGACCGCATTTTGGTGCTTGGCAAAATTGAGGATGACATGTAATCAGAAAACCTCAGGTGTGTTTGGGAACAGAAGCAGAAAATATCGATTACATGAGGAGAACTGTCGACTAGAGAATTATTACTCTTAATATTGATGAATCATCATTCATGGGAGCATAATACCGGAAAAGTGCTTAATTATGGAAATCAGAATATATCAAACCTCAAAAAGTAAATAAGTAATATTCATGGAAATCTTGTTTCAAGTAGGGCATAAAATCAAGGATTGAAAGGAAGAAAAGAAAAAACAAAAACAAAAAAACCCAACAAAACAAAACAAAAAAACAAAAACAACAAAAAACCCCTAAAACAACAACAAAAAGCCAAATCAACAAAATCAAAAATAAGATGATTATAAATTAAATAAAATTACCTAAAAATTACCCATTTGAATTTCTGATGTAGTTAAGTTTTCATTGCACTTTTAATCTGAGTTGATGCTACTTTCATTTCCTTACTATCAATATTAATTCTGTCCTTTTCCTATTTCTTTCTTTACAGCTTAGTTAATCCTTTTGCATGCCTGAAAGCAGACCATGAATAAGGAAGAGGCATCAGTTATTTGTGGCATATGTGGTATATCTGCTAGTCTGGAAGACCATCTCATTTTTACTAAATCTGTATCTTCAAATAGGTGATTTTAATGCTCCTGTTAAGCTTCCTTCTTCATGGAGCATTCTTGCTTACAGACAATGATTTGCAAAGTGGAATGATGTTACAGAAAATTAAGCACTGCTTCCTTAATGCTTTTGGATATTGGAGTTGTCTATATAAACGGCATATATACCATATGTGCTCTTAAAAGTTCAATTTCCAGGCAAGGTAACATTTTGCTACAGATTTACCTTCTGCTTTTCATTTTGGAGAATTGTTTAAAGCTTTCATTATGCTGTGCTTTTAACACAATTTCACTAAATGCTTTTTTGGGGTACAGTATAAATGCACAGTTCCTGTATCAGTGGCCTTGCAGCCTATTTGCTGCTTGAGTATTTCATATCTTCATAAAATGGAAAAGGAAAGAGTCATAGCCCTAACTAAATAGGAATTACTGATATAATGATTTTTTTGTTTGGAAGAGTAGCAACACCTGATAATTAAAACTGTCTTTAAGAGTTTAGAAAAATACAGTAAAAAGTAAATGGAAACTATGGAATTATAGTGGATACTAGTGTGAAATCATAACTTGGTCTTTCTTCCAAAATGTTCTTTTTGTTTCACAGAACATATCAACAGCTTTGGATTTTTTAGCTTTGCACACACTTGCCTCTCTCTAAACATACATGACAGTCCTGTACATAATGACTTATGAGCTTTCCCCATTGGGACCTCTTTTATTGGTTTGTTTTGCTTTGTTTTCTAAAAATACATTTAAAGCAGTGTTTATCTACGTATAGAGCTTGTGCATAACTATTGCTACTTTAAATCACAAGACCAAGAAAATTGACTGATGTTTGTTCAGCACCTTCTAAAATGTTCAAGTACTTTTAAAAACTCATTATTATGTAGCTCACTGTGAGATGTTATAAACACTAAGCACATCCACAGTGACCTGTCTTCTGCAGTATGCTGTGATATGCCATCAAGCATAGGAAAACCGCCTCTGTTTGTTGCACACTTTTTCTTGATAACCAATGGGTTTGGTTTACATTTGGTTTGTGCTTGAATCAAACTCTTAGCTGTAGGTTGTTAGTTGGGAAGGATGGCTCTAGTGTGTTCAGAGTTAGGTTTAGGATTAGAAAGGGATTTAGAATTAGGATGGAAAAATAAGAACCTCACCACAGAGGGAAATGCTTGAAACGCTGTGCTGAGGGGTGTTTATTATAACCAACAAGACTACACTTGTTCTGCTAATTCACTGTGGGGTTAGAGTTGGTGTTAGAACAAACTCTCTACTTAACTCCTCAGCTGAAACTACCATAGGCTACAGTGATGGTGGGGTGGGATGGATTTGAATGGATATACTAGTGAGCTGCATGGAATGCTGCCACCACATTCAGAAGGAGCTGCTGTCCCAAGTTTGGCTCTGAAACAAACAGAATTCATTTCTCTAAGATTTAACTGATGTAGAAGTCATTAATACAGTAGGTTTGTGTCTGGGATGAAAGGGTTTGGCTTCCTTTGTTCTGTAGCTAAGCTTGGAATCATGGTTTGCGTGGCTGAGACGTGGAAGATGAAGTCTGGTTCTGTGGTTTACTTTAAACTTAGTATAGATTTTGGGTGACAGCACTCTACTTGGCTGGTTAAGGCTTGATCTGGTAGAACAGGAAACTACTCTTAGTTCTGCACCCAAAGGGGAAAGTAGATTTCAGGAGAGGTGTCAGCAGCAACTCCTGTGCATTGCTACATTGACAGGATTCCTGGTGTAGATTTAATTTAGGGAGATAGGTTGTGATGAGCTAAAGCTGAGCATCTTTATAGAAGGTACCAGAGCTAGATTTAAGGTTTTTGTGCTGAGGACTTAGGAATCTGGGATTTCAGTTTTAGGTAGGCACTGATGATGTAGCTTTCTCAATCCACAGTGGATTCAGTTAAGGTAATATATTGGTGGGCCTGAGTATCAGAATAAGAATGAGCTTACTGGGATTTACAGGGGCTTTGGAGATACAGCAATGGGATACTGGGCTAGGTTTGGGGTGACGGAGAAAGGGAGCAGCAGCTGAGTGTATTTAGATCTGAGTGTTAGTTACTGGATTGGTGTTAAGATAGAGAGCTAGGCTTAGGTGTCCAGGATTTGCACAGCAGAGAATGCTTTGCTGAAGTTGGAGGTTTTCCAGAAAGAGAAGCTGAAGTATGCTCCGTCAGTATATAATTTATATGGCTTGATTAGATTAAGGATTAAGACATTGCTGGTTGCAGTCTTGAACTTGGATAGTCTTGAACAGGTAACCAAAAACCTTTGCTGGGTTGAACCACAATTTTAAATGCATACATGCGCACGTACAGAGTCACAAAGAAATTTATGGCAGCGCAATCTATATTGCATGTCTTCTGGAATTATTACATTCCTGCTGAAGTATACATTTGAAATGCTTGTAGCACCAGCATTACAGAATTAAAACTAGTTTTAGAAAATTACCTTCTGGAATCCACTCAAGTTTAGCTTCCTATTATATGAGTGGATTATTTTCACTTGATTCCAATGGCAGTTTGCATAGGGAGAAGTCAAATGCATAGAGCAAGAAAATGAGAAAAATAGAAGAAAAATTTGTGTGTATTTCTCCTTTTTCATAAACAATTACTTCACAGGTTGCGTGGTTATAGTGCAGACTTTGAAGATGTAGGTTGTATGTTTTGAATTTCTTGATATCTGTCATTCCTGGAATTGAGTTGGCAAAGCACAATTAAATCTCTGAGTGTATTGTCTTGAAATAAGATCCTTTTTGCTCTATTTCATCCTTATAATTAATACTTTTAATGAAAGTTACTACTAGTGTCTCTTGAGTTTTAAGATTATTAAACTTCTAGCTGAAGTTGCAGTTTTAAAGAATTCTTTGTATAACCTTATCATTTCATCAAAGCTCTTTTACTAAGCCTAGCTACAACATTTAATACAGAATAGTATAGGGAATTGTCTGTGATAAATTTGAGAGAGTGGGGTAATAGCTAGAGCAAAAAATTTAAGTAGGATTTCTGCCTATTGAAATAAATTATAAAATTCATGAGGCTTCCTGCCACTTTTGTAGTCCTTCACATCAACAAAACCATTCTTGAGCATGAAGGAGGTGATCCTTGAAAATCAACTAACTCTCCCAGATCCTTCTTCTTTCCAGAGTCAAAGCATATTGGATATTCCCAAATAAATTCCTGAAGAGGCCAAAGCCTGCTCTCTGGTAGCCCAGGCTGGCAATTCATCTTTTTGATTTTGATAAATTTTCAATAATTAAGTGAGATTATAGATGAAAATTAAGTGAAGTCCTAGAGAAGTGCTAAGTCATATAAAGACAAGTCATATTTCTACATAACAAGGAGTAATACTCTTCAGGAAAGCTTATAAGAGCTTCAGTAACATTCTAGGAGTTATGAACCAGTGAATATAATTATCAGTTTATGGGAGCATAAGATGAATATTGAGACATGCCCTGAAGCTCCTAATTTTTTTCGAACATCTTGTAGAAAACTTTTCATATACATAAGAAAGTGAAATACCTGTTTTGGAGGATAGCATATTACCCACTAAGTTGGCCCTTAGTCTTCTAGGGCTGAAAGGTATTTCAGAGCTACCTTAAATAACTGCTAGTAAGAATTATATTCAAGTATGTTCCATATTTTTGCTGTTGTTATTTTTTACATATTTTAACGAAGAAAGCAGTTTTTAGAAAAGCAATACATTAGCTTCCCTGTTTAAGTTAGAACTTGTCTGATTTTAAGAAGGGTCTTAAATAACTTGAGGAAGCAAGCAGAATTATTTGTCTGTAAAACTTAATCCTTGGATCTTTTAGGAGCTGTTTTGTTTTTCATCAGTATGTGTAGTTTAGTTGGGAAGCTTGCAGCTTATCCTGTAGCTTGACTATCCTTCTTTGTGTCCACTCATGTCTGAGACCATACATTCTTTTTGCTTCTGAAGGAGGTAAAGTACTGGTGTTGCAATGTATAGGGAGTAGTGAAATGACCAAGGATTACTGAGATCTCAAATTACAGCTAGAGCAGTGCTTGCCACTAGCAGGAGTGTCATCAACATGGTGGTTCCTTCACTGTGATTAACCTCGCTACTGTGTCCATCTAGATAGCTTGAATCACAGCTCATTGCCTAGTCATCTTCTGTCTGCTACTATTGTATTGCTTCTAAGTCTTTGATATTATCATACCTCCCTTCCAGTTAGCTAAACCCCATCACAATTACCTTCCTTTTTACTTTTGTCAAACCTTTTCTGTTTTTCACAGACTCTTAGCTCTGGAGTAGCCAAGAGAAGGTAACAGCAGAAATCTAGGACTAAAGAGGGCAAGGAACTTTCAAGCTTGAAAACTCTTTCTCACTGAAAATAAGAAGTAATTGTAGATAATTGCTAACTTTTTTTTTCTCAGACGTAAACGATGCATATTTCTAGTTGGTATTTCCAATATTGATAGCAAAATTAGACTAGTGACTTTTGCTTCTGTCAGGTAAATGCTGTCTGGTTGAAAGTTGTTATTGTACCATCTACTAAAAACAGAACACATTTTCAGGTATAATATGAAAAGAATACTTTTCTCTCAAGACAAGACAAAAGAAACTATTTCCAGACAGCCAAATTCACCCATACTGTAGATCAGGTAAATGATAGTGTTTTCTGAAACTTTTTCTCTGTGGGTGTCTGTCTCAGGCCATTTCATGTATATGCTTTTTACTTTTCTTTGTTTCTGTGAGTGCATGTGTACAAGCTTAAAGAGGAAGACATAAGTGTACATGGTGTTCACAGAAGCCAATATGGGCCTTGCTTTGAATTTAGGCATTTCTGTGTGATGGCAGGTGTTGTAAAATCATGTCCTAGACAGCTAAGATTGGCATTAGCAGCTACACTGAGTATTTAAAAGATTCTTTCTTAAAAGGAGCAAAGTGTTACCTCTCTCTCTAAAAGCATTTATTAAGTTAAAGTAATACTTGTGGTATGTATGGAATTATAGCAATGATTGTCATTAAAAAAATAACTCTATATTTGGAGAAAAGACTGAATGGTACAGTTTTCATGCCGATATATAACAAGGACAGAAAATAGTATTTTTACTAATTGTGCATCATGCATTCTCTATAGTAACAGAAACATATACCCTTGCAAAAACAAAAAAAAAAAAAAAAAACCAAAACAGTGGTTGCTAAAGAATCACTCATCTTTACTTAGATTAGACTAAAGTATGTTTTGATGAGCGTTGGAATTTAATTAATTAGTAGTTTGTACGTATATTTTCTGTCTGTAACACAGGAGCTGATTCCAGTTTGTGGGTTAAGATGCGGTCACAGTTTCTTAAAATTGGTTGCCATATGAACAACAGTTTTGTCTAAACTATGCCTGTCTGTTTCTCTTGAGTGTAGATACCACTGTGGAAAAAGTAGAGGAAGTTAACTTTCAGGGAATGCATAAAGCTGTTGAGATTCTCCTTATACGTGATTTAAGACTAATGAAAAGGAACAGGGTTTCTGCTCCCCTAATACTTTTAGAGAGTCACATGGGGGATTAAACTACATGCAGAAGTATTTTTTTTTATGTAATAATATTTTTTATTTACTATACAGCATTACTAATCACTTTTAAAGTGTAACTTTTGAAATCATGGAAAGCTTCCTAATATCTTTCTCAAAATTCACCTGTTTTCTGTAGATAGTGTTGCTAAATAGGTCAAGCAGTAAAAGGTGCTTTGTGATGAGGAGTATGAAATGTTGCCCAACTTTCATTATAATTGTAATGCAACTTCCATTATAATTGTGCTAGTATATAACTGGGCAACATATGATATATAAGAAACAGTCAAAATGTCAAGAATACATTATGTTTACTAAAAAAATTATTACTGATAATTTGTGGTTTGGGTTTGTTTTTAAAGTTTTGCATCTATTTAAAAATACAGTAAATCACAGAGTAGGGCATTTCCATGTTTTATAGGTAATCATGATGGGATTCATTGTGTGTGTTTGATGTATTTTGAGATATTGTTGACAAAATGTCAGTTTCCATAAAATAATCTAGAAAAGAGAGGACTGAGTGGGGAGAGCAGTTGTAATGGTCTTGCAGAACATGAAAAATTGCTACACAAGGAGTAGTCCTTTTGTGTTCTGAACAGAAGAAACGTACTTGGTGATTAAGCTTAGATGTCAAACTTACTTGCTGAAGTACTCCAACACATTCATGGTGAGCATCTTTTGGGGGGTGACACAAGTATACATGCCTATCTCAGGGCAAGGGTTGGGATTAGAACACTCGGGCACCCTTATAGCCATAAATCTGAACTCTTAAACTCGTATTTATGTTATATTAACATTAATAATTGTGGTGAAAATTTGCACAGGAAGGGTGTGAGGCACTGGATTATTGTATTAATTATTGGCTCAGACCAACTCAAGTATGTGTGTGGCAGGAAGGGACAGGTCAAATGTCACAAAGGTGAAATGGTGCCCTGTTCCATATCCCAGCCACTTGGAACCTCCTTGGTCAGCCCCAAAGCAACTGTCAGTCACTGGCACACTGGGAGCACTGCCCCATACCGCACCTCGGAGCCCAGATCCACTCCCAGTGTGGCCCAGAGGCCCAGAAGTCCCACTGGGAGAGGGTGCCAAAGGTGGGCCAGAGTTAGGTAAAACCAAAGACATGTGGTCTCCTTGTTGTTGCAGCCCTGCCATTTTCTGGACTCCTGGTAGCTATATCTATGCTGAATCTAGAGTGGTAGCTATAATTCTCCTTTTCTCTCTTTCTTTCTTTTTTTACTTCTCCTAATCTCCTTTCTTGATATTTGGGTAGCTTAAAGCTGGATGGGTTGGATTTTGCTAAGCTGTATTGGTTAGTATGTGCTAAGTCATTGCTTTGTGAAATGCTTTGTTTTGGTTGCATTTTGCCCTTTAAACTTTTGCCATGTTCTCTTATTTTCAAAAGTTTGCCAGTAAAAGGGTGTTATTTGACCTCCTGATAAACATGTGCAGCATCTTTTTCCAAGCACTCTCTCAAGGTATTAAAAGAACTGAAGGCCTTTTTAATAAATTCCGTGTGCAGATATTTTTGGAACATTGTATATTTTTATGTAAAACCCCTTCAATGAGCTTGTAGGGTGAGCCTAGATCTAGGGAGTAGGAGGTAAAACTCCACTGCAGATTTCCTCTGCTGCTGAGCTCTGCAAGAGATTAGAATACTATTCTAATTAAATGTGTGGATGCTAGTTTTGGGGAGATTGATATAGTAAAGATGTAATAATACTAGTAGTTCAAAAAAGAGTCTTCACGGAAAATTTACAATATTTAACTCATTTTAGAAAATTACCAACATAACCCACAATCAGGATTTCAGAGTGTGGGAGATGGAAACTCTCCTCTTCAGGCAGCAATAAAAATTCAGGATGTAGTTTAGCTGTGTCCTGGCAGGGATTTAAACAGGTGATTTTTTGCACAGAAGTGACTGGTTTGCATCAGAGGAAGCCTTTTGGGGATTTCATATTTGGAGTTCTGTGAATTCTGTTTCTCAGACAGATTACTTCTGATGTCCCTGCTTATACTCAGTATTCAATGTAACACCTGTGTATAATATATTTTATCTATAAAGATGGAGGAAACAGTAATTTTAAGAGAGGGCTTGGAAACTGGTAGAGAAAGGTAGCTGAGGACTGGATTTCACCATTGATCGAGACCTTATAGGGTTGTGGACAGTGATAGTGGTTCTGTACATAAGTGTAAGGATCTGAGTAATGAGGAGATTACAGGTATGTTCTCTTGAATAGCATTTCAGAGAATATGTACTGTTCTGAGTTGTTTTATGATAATGACAAAATTAATAATAATCAAGAGCCTTTTTGCTTATTTTTAAATATTTCTAATTACCAAAAGAGCTGTTCTTCAAAATGTGTTTTAGCATACATTTCAATTTCAGAACATACTTCTTAACTTCTTCGCAAACTATTTTATAAATGCATTTGAAAGTTAAATTGTGTTATTGATTCATGGATTCTGAGGTCAAAGGGAGTAATTTAGTCCAAACACCTTTCTACAGAGGCAATAGATTTTTTCAGAGCCTGAGTTTAAGAATGTGTTATTAATACATCAAATCTGAAAGCTGTTATTGATTCTGTTCATTGTTTACAATTATTATTCTTCTCATTTCTTAATAATAGCTTTTGAGTTTTGGCTTTCTCCATCATAATTTTATTGGTTAAAATTAAGTAACAGCTAATAAAAAACAAAGCCAAAAAAGCTGACAAAAAGCCCTGATCAAGATTGGTGGAATATGCTGAAATGGTATGACAGCTGCATAAAGATATAGTGCTATATATAAAGTTATATAGTGAGTTTGATGAATTAGGAATGAAGTGTAAGCAATTGTCCAACCAGTTTTATGTTGAATCATCTTGAATCAATAGTATTGATTAAATATTAGTTTGTTTGATTTTTTGTCTATTTGTTAAAATATGCATTTGAGGAAGAAATTCGTCTGGGAGAAACAAAATTTTTACTAGAACTCATGGTCTAATAGGATTCTGTACATTGCTAAATTCAAAATTTAAAGACCAGATCCAGAGCCTGTTGTAATCACTAGAGAGGACTCTATTTTTCAGTCAAATTGCATTGAAGGTTTGGATTTATAATATGATAGCATTATACAGTTGCTGAGTTTGGGTACTCTTAAAATAATCAAATTAAATTAGAATTAATAATTATATAAAATAAGAATAATTTGCTTATATAATTGAGTGTTTTATCTAGTGTTTTATAATTTTTATTTTTTCTTCACATAACCTTTAATTTTTATCACTAATTTTTATTATGATCTTACGTAAGGCATGCTTTTTTGTTGTTTACAAAACAAACTCATATAATGCTACTTATATTTAGCAGTGGTGTCTACCTTGGTTGTCTCTCCTACCTGATGCTCTGAAACACATTTCTCTTCTCTCTCCTTATTCACAAAGGGTACCACATTTAGCAAACCTGAAGTACTCTATTTGCATCTTCAAAGTTTTTATCAGCCACTTCTGTTGTGATTCCTGTAAGAAAGCATCAGCTACAGCAATATGTATTCAGTAAGAAATGCAAATGTTTGCTTTAAACATGGAGGAAATCTTAATAGTGTAAGATGTCTATAATGTTTTATGATCATTTTCATGTCATCCATGTTTTCCTTCTCTTACTGCTCTTGTTTGAACAGTTTTAAATAGCAGTGTAAGATATTCAAAGAAGAAATTGAGTAGGGATTTTGAGGGGTTATCAGGATACAAAAAAAAAAAAATAGTATTTGAGATTGCTCCAGCGATTCAGTCTTACTCATTCTTAACAGAATTGGAATGGTGAAGAAATTTTATAGTTTTAACCCAAACCCCCCAAAGAGAGAACCAAAATAAGATTTACTAAACATAGAAAAGTACATAGCAGAGTTGCCATGGCAAAGCTATTCTTCTTTCTGTTGACAGGCAAAGCAGCTGGGAGGGCTCCTGCTTTTCCATATGACCCTGGTACCTCATCAGTCTCAGGTCCTGTGGGATACCATCCCAGACCGTTTGCTGCCAAGCCTGTGAGCTGCAGTTCTCTCTTTAGAGCCCTTTAGGATCATTCGCTGACTCGGCACCTTGGCACAGCTTTTGTCATGCTGAGGTGCTTCCTGATTGATTCTCCCGCCTGAAAAGCGAAGGCAGAGGAACCAAAGCAGGGCACTTTAAATATCTTTGCTGGCAGCTTTAAAGACAGTTTTGTGTCACTTTTGCAGGTATAAGAAATTCTGTCAGAATAGCAGATAGCATGCAAGATTGCTTCTAACTCTATATACAGCACCACCACCTCTCCATCCAAAAGATCTCAGTTTTTCATTGGTTATATTGTCTTTAAAGATGCATTCCTCATGCCCACTTGTTTCCTCAAATAAGGAGTGCAGTATTAGAAAAGAAGATGGCTTTTTTATCTCTTTAATCAGTATCAGCATACAGATCTGAATTCCCTGTGAGCAACTGAGAATAGTTTATATGTACAGAAGTGATGGCTCCCAATGAATTTCTGCACATACAGGAACTGGTATAACATAAACATGGCAAACTTTATTGTAATCTGTGCACAAGGCACTGATGAGGTTTTTTTTATTGCATTTGACTCAGCAGGAGTCAGATTTCTAGAATTTCATTCACAAAGATAACATGCCTGTAGCCATTTGATCAGTAATATCTTACTTGTAAAATATCAGCCTATGCCAAGTTCCAAATTCCAAAGAAGACTTAAAAAAGGGTAATAAAAAACTCCAAGGCTAAGAGTCTAAAATACCAACTTATTTCTAAGGAACCTGTTTCCTCCCGCAGGAGGTTAAAGGAGCCAGGATTTTCAGTAAAATGTATGATGTGAAATAGCAAGATTTTCAGAAATTTCTTAGCTATCAGTGTAGTTATAAAACTAGGTTGACAGTACAGTCTGTGGATATTTTATGGATTTAATTAAGTTGAAATTGAGGCATATTGATTTAATTGCCCTTGTGGTGTATTGAGGGTTTGCAGGAGCAGCTATGGACAATTCTCTTATCAGATTCTAATTGTTTCTGTCATTGGCAAATGATTTTTTTTTCTGAAGTCTGAATAGTTAAAAGCATAAAAAAACAAACTCAGATGCAGAAATCCAGTTTCAGCTGACATATTTCTAACAAGACCTTCAGGACATTGTTACTGTAGGGAAATACTAGCAATTAATGTGAAATTGAGTAAGTGCACGGCTGTCTGCTAAGTTAATGAATAAAACATAGGTGGGTTTTATTAGTTGCCAGTTGTATCCAGGAATGCAAGAAGTGAACTGTGATACTTAAAATAAATTGGCGTCTTACAAATACTCTTTGCGAAATAATTACAGTCCCTGAAATGATTAACCGTAATAATAAATTTTATTTTCCCACTTCTTCATGCTATTTTTAAAATAATTAACTACATAAAAGCAAACTTATGTTTTTGTAATTTAATCAAATATCTGTTAGTGCTGAGAACTTTCTGGGGTAGAAGAAAGGTCTGCTTCATTTGGTATTCTTTATTTGCAGTCCTAACCATGAAATACTATGTTTGTATTGACCATAACACTTTTTACACTGGAAACCTTGTATTTTCATAATATTCAGTGTGAACGTAGGGGCCAGATTTGTGTTCCAGTCAATTCGTAACTGTACTAGCATAAAGGAAATTTCTTAGTAGACAGGCCCCACTGCCATTTTGGCAAATACATTATTCTGTTGAAACAGATCTTCCAAGAAGTGATCTAGAATTTAATATACACATTTGATGTTTTAACATGGGTTTTGACATATATTTATTGTGAGAAATACTACAAAGGTGCTCTGGAAAGTACTTGAGGGCTTCTCTTGATGAAGTGTTAGGCTGTTGCAGGTGATGTTTCATATCCCCACTTTTTTAGTTCTGTCTGCAGTATTATAGGGAATAGAGATATCCTTTTCTTCCTCCACTTCAGAATTGGAGCAGAAACCACTCTGGACTATTTCTGGGTTGGTTTTGGTTTTATTTTTTTCATAACTACTTATGATTTTCCTACTTACATTTATCTGTGGCTTTGCTTTTGCTCCTACCTTGTTTTGAAGTTATTTATTTTGTGGTTTGTTTTTTTTTGGTTTGTTTTTTGTTCAGGTTTTGGGGGGGGGTTTTTGAGGGGAAGGGTGTATGTGTTTGTTTTTACTACTTATTGATATTCTTTGATCCCTTTAGCTTCAATCATCAGCTACTTGAGCTACAATTTTTACCTTACCCTCAGTGCCAGTCATTGCAACCTCTTCTACTTTTTAGATTATTTAATGTTTTATCAGTAGTTTCACATTTTCCTTTAAGGGGTTTCCTTTTACATCAACATGTATTTCCATTTCTGATGTTGATACTTGGAAAATTCAGCTGAATTACTGGCACCTTGCAAGGAAAAACAATGACTTCTGTGGTTTATCGTCTTTAAGCTAAAGCTCTGTATCTTTCTGAAAGACAAGTAGATTCACTCAGTGGGGGGAAAAAAAAATCTTTCTTTTTTTTTAACTTGAACCCTCAGATCAAGCAGTGTGGCTTTTGTGGTCCTTTCTATCTTTAAAAACAAGGCTATGTAAAAACTTCATAATATATTATTTAATACTTTCAGATACATGATCACTAAGAACTTGGCATTGTTCTTTAAAAGAGAATTACTACTCTAGTTTGGTCTATGTTTCTTTGCTTGTAAGAACTTTAAGTAAAACTATTTGTTCTGTAAAATATTAACTTGTTCCTTTGGTTCAGTTTTACATGCTCTTTCCAACATTTGAATGGATATGAATTTGGAATTATGAAGGGTAGAGTAACTATGTCATAAGATAGGAGTACAAAGAGCAAAAAGAAACCTTTGAGATTGAATGTCTAAGTAAGCAAAGCAGCAGCAAAGGATTTGTGTTTGGTTTTGATTTCATTGATTGTGTGGAATTTCAGCCTTCAGCAGTCTGATAGACACACACACAAAAATAGAGATAATAGTGCCTGTCACAAACTTAAGGAAATGCTACAAATAATATACGAAAAAGGAATGTCTATAGTTATAAATTCTAAAAATAACTGTTTTCTTACCATCTTGCTGTTGTTTCTGGTGCTTAATTTGTGTACCTGCTTTAGATAATATTTGAGACTGAGCAATAGATGTGTTTTCGTAGTTAGAGTGTACTGTTCTAAGTGGGCTGGAGAGTCACTGTCATTGTCTGTTTGGCTTGTTGCTGTCATTCAGTTTTTGCTATCTTTCTCAAATCTTTTTTCAACTTTGTCAGCTTTGCATTGTTAATTTTCCCCTACTCTTTCACTACACAGTTTGCTTTAAGGCTGTTGATTTTTCTTGTTTCAGAACTTTGGTTTTTTGACTACTTTCAGAAGCTAAACTGCTATTCATCTAATTCTTACTAAGTATTCATATTTTTGTTTTTTATGTTTCTTGATTTAAAAAACCCAAAAGATATTCCTTGTACTGTTAGTTAAAGAAAATGGTGTGTCTTAAATTTTGCTTTTCTATGCAGCTCACCTGCAGTATTGCAGTTTACAACCCCAAGTGGTTTTCTTAGTGAAGCACCTAAACCTTTTATTTCAAGATGGAAATGGGAAGGAGAAGATTTGTATGTCCTTTTAAATGAAGTCAGTACATAAAAGTGCTTCCAGTGTCACATTTTCTTACAGAGAATTACTTTCTTAGGAAGAGATAGATATGTACCACCTGATCGCTCATTTAGGCTAAGGATTATGCTGTTCTTCACAGCTTACTATATTCTTTACCATACTGCTTGACATACCACTTACCTAATATTCACATTTGATAAAAAAGCACAGCTAAACCAGTCTGGGAATAAATAGTGTAAACACTTGTGTAACTTCCCACGACACTTGGACAACATAGAAGGGTTACCAGCACAGGATGTCTTCCGTCAGACACATTACATTTTCCCAGTGTCCTGGTTCTGGCCAGGACAGGGTTAATTTTTTGCAGTAGCCAGGAAGGGGCAAAGCTGGGCCAGAGAGGTTATTCTATACCATCTCAGTCACTGCTGACGGTGGGGAGAAGAGCTCCCCTCTGGGTTGGCATAGTGTGGGAGAGGAAGCTGTTGGATATTGTTTCCATGTGAATCACTTGTCTCTTTCTTGTACCCTCTGTCCTTAGTATTGTTGCTGTTACTGTTTGTTTTCTTAACTCGTTGCTGTTTCCAGTAAATTGTTCTTACCTCAACCCGTGATCTTTACCCTTTGTGCCTCCAGTTCTCTTCTCCAGCCCAGCTGCAGGGGGAGGGGAGTGAGACGAGAGTGTTCAAGTCGTTTCAGTAGGAGCACTAAATTGGAGAATACCATTCCTAAACCACGACACCCAGTCTCGCTATCTCATGGTTTCTCATAAAAACTGTCTTTAAGTATTGTGTTATGCTAATTTTCGTATAGACCTTTTGTATTTGTATTGCATGTACTCCTCTTTCCTTTTATTTGCCTTCACACCGTGTTATCATTCAGAGTTGATTCTTAAAAGAGAGTATGAAATTTGCACTGGTCTTTTAAACATTTGCATCAATATGTTCTAAAGGTGTTACTCTCCTCCTGCTGTATCTTTCTAAAGCAATTTAGAGCGTGATGGTCTCTGTAGTGAATACTGCAGTTACTGAAGTAATCACTGTACATGAATTACTTATTTTTTTTTAAATCAACGACTAAAGAAATACTTTCATACGTGCACAGTCGAAATAAATCTAAAAAATGTATCTATGTTCCTGAAAAATTATTCCCACCACTCAGTGACTGTCTTCTCAAATGCTTTTAATATGAATGCAGGGAGACCATTCCAAAAGAAAAAGTCATTGACTGCTATTCAAAGATGCTTACAAACATGAATATTATAAAACCAGTAGAATGGGAATTACAGTCTGTGTAGAATACTAATGTGCTACTTAGCATGAAGGAGGCCTTTGTTGCAAGTTCACTTTATAGGTGAGCCAATGTAGATTGTTTTCAATATGAAATATGACAGGCAGTGATATTAATAAAATCTTGTTGCACATATTGCCTTCGCTTAATATGCAATTAAGCACAGTTCTAAATCCTAAGATAAATCACGCTGCATGCAAGAGCAGCAAATTAAAAACCTCTGTAAGTATTTTGTCATTATTCTTTCATCAATTAATGTAGCAAGGTGGTGCTAGGTATTATAAATTTAGATTTTGAAGATTGTGGTTAGTGTAATTTTTACTCATTAATGTAATGAATTATTATTTTGTTTAACCCTTAAGCGTTAGTTTTCTAATGTCATTAACCAAGTACAGAAAATAGGTTCTTGGCTATTATTTCCATGCAGAGCAACTGTTCTGAAGTATTATTAGATTGTGAGATAAACAGGTACAGATATAGATGATGAGCTATAGCAAAATCAGTCATGTGATAATGTCTTCTCAGAAAATACATAACAAACTAGAGGGTTGGGATAAACCCAACAGATTTAGAGACTTGTAAAGTCTTTTATTCTGAGAGAATAAGGGATTGTGATTTAAAGAGCAAACAAGAGTTTACAACAGAACTATATATGTTATGTGATGTAAAGAAGATAAACTGAGGGAGTTTTTTCTGCCCTTTTTAGAAAAACTAGATTGAAATTTGAAGGTAAGAAAAAACCTTCTATCTGAGAAAGAAACATCTTTGTTCAAAGGTAATATCTAGTATATTTTGTTTCCTGGTCTTCAGATCCTGCACAAGAATATTCTAGCTACATTTCTCTCTGTGAATATTCCATGAAAATCCTTGTTATGTGAGCTAATACTCTGTAATCTTTTTCATTTCTCTGCTTCACCTTTTATGTTTGAACTATTGATATCATTGCAGATGTGCTTCTCTCTAAGGCAGAATTTTCAGCCAATACTTTGTGCTTCTCTGAGGATCCACATCTAAAGGATGAGTAAAAAGAGTAAATTCAAGAAGTACTGAGATTCTAACCTATATCTTGTTCTCAGAAACTGTCAGAACATGCTGCAATTTTAAAAACAAATCTTAAACTACTGAAGATTTTAAAAACTGCAGATTTTCTTTGAAAACTCTTGGTCAGTGTTTCCGTGAGTTTCCAAAACTGTTTAGGTTTCCCAGAAGCAAATGGGGCACCTGTTGGCCAGGATGGGATGATCAGATAGGGGTTTAATAACTGTTTCCTGGTCACAGTAGTCTCCCACCTTTGAATGCACGTTGCTTTTAGAAGGAATGCATGTGGGTTACACACCTGCTCCGTTAAGCTTTTTTTTCTGGTACATATGTGATGAGAAAAGGGGTTACGAAGAACGTTCTGTTGACTCTTCCAATTATTAGTCCTGCCAGTCATCAGGTATATTTCACATTCTTTGCTATTGTGTACTTTGCTTGACAAAAAGGCAGTGTCCTAAGTCAGGCAGAATGAACTCAGTGTTCAAACAGAACTGTGAAATGAAAGATGTTTGTCCCAAACAATGACAATTTGCACCTGTTGAGTGAGGAAGGCAGAAAGCTGACTTTTCAGGCTCTACTACCTTTTTTCAGTGTTAAGAAAAAGTTCACGAAACTTTGCACAATTTCTGCTCTTAGTAGTAACTTTGTCAATTAAGTCTAATAAAGCCAAAGAAAGGCAGCAAAAGGTATTGACTTTATTCAGAAGGAAGTCTTCAGTCTCATGTTTCAACCCCAGTGGGAGATGCATGTACTGTGTGGCACCACTTTCATTATTACTATTCAAAGATCGTGGTATGAGAGAATTACCTTTGGAATTGCTTGCATTCTTTTAGCCAGCCTCAGGATGGCTTGGGGATTTGGCAGTATTTTGAAGCTTTTTTTTCTTCAGACTTGTTACGCTCCTCATGATGCCACAACTGTCTTGCTTTTGTGAGTTCTGACATCCCACAAACATGGGGATTCTGCCTCTTGCTCTCTGAAACATCCTTCCTTTTTTCAGTTGTTTGGAGAGTGAGAGCATAGAAAAAGCAACACACTTCAAACACTCTAGACACTCAGCTGAATCTGCCCCAAGTCCTTGTAGAAAGTTGTCGTCCTCATGAAAGTCATGACGGGCTATTTCGCTGTTGAGCATGTGTCTACTCTGTATGCTTGTGGGATAAACCTAAATTGTTTTTTCCCAGGTTGGTCCATGAGGTCTTTCAGCCATTCATTCATTCTGGTTTGATCATGAGATCACTGTACATCCATTTCAAGGCTGCTTCCTTTGTCAGCAGATGCTGGCCAGAGTATCTCTCTGTTAACAAGGCTATTTTGGATCTGACAAAGTCATTATGTGTGGCAATGAGCATACAATATCAGAAGTGGAATAAAGCCTGAAAGAGATGGGTCTCTGAGGAAGATGGAGAAAGCTCACCATAATGTTTATAAAAGTCTTGAGTTTCAAGCTATGTAATGAATAGATAGACAAAAACAAAAGAAAACAAATCCCAAAACAGCCAACCAAACAAACAAAAACAATAGTTTGGTTGATTTTTCTTTTGGTTTGGGTGAAGAAGGTTTGTTGTTACTTCTCTAGCTGCATGTGATCTGCTGTATGGGTGTGAATATAAGTTAAAATCTAGGGATAAAACCCAAAAGTGTGACACTGGAATTGGGAAGAAGTTACACTTAATTTGCATCATCAGCTTCTCCAGCCAGTTATTAAGCTACCTATACAAATTTAGAGTTCTGTATAAACTGTTTCCCTCACCAATGTTTTTGTACTAAATTCAAGAGTTTTCCTTCCAAGGCTTATTTGTTCATCACATGGATGTTACAAGCAGCCATGGTTGTGCTGATATTCCCTGTCAAGCAAGATGTTGTACAGTTTTCATGGGGAATATCTCAAGTTTGAATCTGGATGCTTACCTAGAGAAATGCCTTTCTCTATGCTCTCTATGGTTGCCTGTTGGTAACGTCATTCTTTCTAACGATAGTACAGGTGAGGTGTTTCTTTTCATTGAGGATTTTAGAACCATAGTAAGATCCCTTGGCTTAATGACAATTACTTTTCAAAGGAATCCAGCTCTGTGGATACTTAGTGATGCCATACTTTTTCACTGTTCCACACATACAGCCAGAGTTGGATGCACTGAAATAACGGTGTTAGCACCACTCAGATGATGGCCTACTTTGAGAAAAATTTTATAAGATAGCTATGTTCATATTGTAGTAGACATACTCAAAAGGCCTGATACATTACTCTTATTTATCACTTCTTCCATTTTTTACTATAATCCCCTCTTTAAGAAGTGCATTTACTCTATATTTATGTGTATACATTTATATTGCTACAGCCAGAAGCTGTTCCATTAAGTTTTCCTTTACTGTCACCTGGAACTGTTGTTAGACCCTTCTAAAAGATGATGCTCATGAAGATCTTTCACAAGAGGTTAAGTTTTCTTCTGATCCTAAAAACAAGTGCTGGTTTCTCTAAAAGGAAAGAAGTTTCTTCAGCTCATACGTTCTTGCACTGCGGGGTTTTTTTGTGTGTGTGTGTTTTGGTGGTGGTGGTGGTGGTTTTTGTTCCCCTCCACCCCCCCTCCAAAAAAAAAAAAATGGAGTCGAATTAAAATCAGTCTGGAATCCAGATACTAAGTTCCTTCATCTGCACATGAGTATTTGAGTTGGTAACTGTGATACAATTTCACACATTCAGGAGTTGGGTCGGAAAAAAAAAGCAACTGATTTCCTGCTTGTTGTTAAATCCATGTGTCATTTGGGGACTACAGGGTTTGGAAGAAATGATGGGGTATATTTTATTCTGGAAAGAGATCATAGCTATTGGGAAAGTTCCATGGGAAAGTAAAACAACATAGAGTCTAATGGCTCAAGGTTGACCTTGCTGAACACTAGACAGAGATCCCACTGAGGGAACAGTAGGTGGAAGGAGTCTAATTAACCCTTTAGGATTAAGGAAGTCAAAGTCTTTAAATTCTTATTGTCCAGAGGATTGAGAACTGAAAAGAACATTAAATGAACCGTAGTTCTATATGGTGATAATCCCATTTCCTCCCTCTCCTGTAGGGAATATAAAATACACAGTATTAAGGAAGAGACATGAAACTGTGACAAAACCAAATGAGAAATTTTTAAATTTCACACTGGAAAGCTTAAAAGCTTTACTAAATCAATGACTGTGTGCCCATATAGTATAGAAGAACCTTAATTCAATTTATATGAGTTAAGTTTGATAGCAGAAACAGTCAGAGCAGGAGTTCCCTCTTGGTTAATTTGCTGTCATATGGGGAATCTTGAAGGAATTGCACAGCTACCTTAAAGCCTTAAAAATGTAGCAGTGTTCTCTTGTTCTCTTTCTTATTTGTTCACACTCTGCAAATTGCTGTATTATCCCAAAGTTTTCCTGTGCTATAGTACGCGTATTTTCTACAAGAACACTGACAGCAATGAACACATAAAAGCTCAGATTGAGAAGAGAGACTTTCCTAATAGAATAAGTTTGAGCATTAAAATAGGAGGGTTTCTTTATCTTGCAGTTGGTGTCTTTCACTGATTTGTAATTTTATGCTTACTAGGCCAGATAGATAGGCCAGACCTTCTAATAACTAGGAATTTGCTAGGAGTCAGTTACAGCATAACAGAGATGATCTGTGTACCTCAGTTCTGATAGGGTTTGATTTTGTTTATTCTCTCCACTTTCAATGAGTCAATCTGTAATTATTTTCTGTTGTATTTTTGTTAATGTATTTTCTGCAATCATCTGAAATAATTTTGAAGAGCTAGGTGGCCTGTGTGTTTAGTATGATTTGTTATTATGATCTTTTAATATCTTTCACAGTAATGGAAATCTTGCCTGATAAATTAAGCAATTATGTTAAATTGCATTACATTTACAGCATTATATCTGTAGCTAAGAGAAAAGAGGAATGCTATTGTGGTACTAAAGGCACATAAAGAAGTGTTGCTGCATTTTTCTATCTATTGCCTACTGATAACTATTATCTGATTGTAAATAATGTCATGTAAAATAACATAGCAGTATTCTGAATTATTGCATCTGGTCCACAGTTAGGAACATGTTTTATTTCTTGTTCCAGGCAATTTAGTTGAAAAAAATAAATTAAAAAAAGTCTGTCTCAGACTGAAGCTTAGCTGTCCTTTTGAAAGGCTAGTCTTCCTCTGAAATGTTGAAATTTTTCTAAACTTTTAAGGGCAATTTTTTAATAAATTCCATGCTATATCTAACACTGTGTTCTGGCTACACAGTAAGGCTGACAAGCACTCTGGCACCTGCACAAGGAGCAGAATCATCTCTGAGAACCTTTTCTGAATGTTGATTATATTAACTCTGGTAGTATGATGCTATTGGGTTTTTTTTACACAGAAGGTCATGTGCTCACTTAGTGGTGGTGAGAATTAGGGAGTGTTTTCTGTAACCACCTTGAAACTGTATTAAGCCCTGAAATTATTTAGATACCTGCCTTATCCTAATTGCATTTTTAAACTCTACTTTCCATAGAAGCAGCATGCAGTGTTTCAAATAGTGCTAATTATTCTGCTAGTCCAGTTCCCTTCAAAACATCCATAGTTTTTTAGTGAATATAAAGAGATTTGCATCTTTTTCTTCAGTTTGAAGATTTGCTCATTTTCTACTCTTGCATTTTAACATTTTTTTCCACAATACCATGCTCTTGTGAGAAGTTCAGATCAAATAAAAATTGTATTTTGTCCAGATTCAGAATTCAGATACATGGCCCAGATGCCTGGTCATGCCAATGGGACACTTGGCCTCAATTTTCTGGAGATGAGGGTGTGAAGAAATAGAGAAGAGACAAAATGATGGTGATGGGAGTACAGTAGGGAAAGGAATGTCAGAGCAGACTGTAACTGCTAAGGAAGACAAGAGAGGTTTTCAGATACAATTCACCTTATATTATCATTGCTTCAGAAGACATAAAAGCCTTAGCTGAAAGGTGGATTTTAAGTCTTCTTTAACAAAAAACAAAACAAACAAACAAAAAAAAAACCACAAAAAAAAACCCAAAGCAAAACAAAACAAAAAAAAACAACAACAACAACAAAAAAAACACTTCCAAACCCCAAAACAAACAACAGCAACAACAAAAAACCTAGATGATCTTTAAGGTGTTTTCCAACCTAGGCCATTCTAAAATTCAGTTCCAACAAGTGCAAGTATGTTCTTGACTTCCAGTGGCATCACTGACACACTGTTCTTTTGCTGCCATTGTTTACGTTATTCTCTGGTTGTTTTTTTGATACTATGACATTTCTTTTATGCAGCTGTCATGCCACATTCACATGAATGACAGTCTGTTTCTGGAAACTTCAGCTTGCTAGCAGTTGCCAGGGTCCCTTATGGGCCCGTACAGGTACATTTATGTCAGCATTCTGAAACAGGTCCACCAGACAGCTCAGTCATTTGCCTAAAACACTGTCCCTTAGGTTTCTCAAGGCAGATGTTTCACTGGGCTTTGTTCAGATTCTTTTTGACTTTGGACATACTTCAAGCTCCCTTTAGGTGGTTGTTCCTAATTTTTTCTGGGATTGATGCTTCAGCTTCAAACTTAATTGCTTTAAACTTCTATTATATTTCTGTAGTTTGGTTGAAATAGTCTCCTTTTGGGTCACTCAGCGCAAAAGAGTGCACTTCTGGTCATTTCTATCTTCATTGATAAAGTACTTATTTTAGCTTTATCGATAAAAATCACCTGCATTTTTGCTCAGGTATTCAGCTCTTAGGTATCCAGTTCAATTTCAGAACATCATCTTTCAAACAGATTCTGTGAAGGATAAAAGAGCCTGTAGCTCTCCACTGCTTGTCAGTTCTAGTCTTACTGAGCTATGTTGAAGCTTTGGCATAAGAAATTATACCAGAGTGAAAAATGCTTCTCTTGCTATATGTAAATCTTCCTAAATTTTCTTTAGCTCTCTGCTAGGTCGTTTCAAGTCCTGGTATTCCCAAATTCATCCTTTCTTAGTGGCATCCATTCTAAACTGCTTCTCTGGAGCTCTTGAAGACCTGTCTTTTTACACTACTGTGCTGGTGAAGCAGTTGAAACAAGCAAACCAATTAAAAAATGTGAAAATATCTAGAAAACTACTGGTTTGGGGCTTTCCAGAAGAGTCTCATGGATAATCAATAGAAAAGTGAAATTTGAAATGAAAAACATATCTTCTCACAGTCATACTATTTTAGTTTCTGTAAAGCCCAAAAATATTGTAGGGAGCAATGTGTTCTGTTTTATGTTTTGTCATGTTTAGGTCAAAAGGTGTATTTGCCTCAAAACTTAAGTTTTAATGGATAGATATAAAATTTTACATACGCTATGGTGTTCTCATGATCTCGTGACATTTTATATTTTGTATGATTTCCAATTAAATATGTTGATTCTGTAATTTCTTACATATTTAAGGTGACTAAGCAGTATTTTTATATTGTTAAATTATGTTAATCCACTCAAGATTTATCTACGTATGTATTCCACATAGTTTTAAATACAAGAAATAAGAAAGTAACATTGCTTGCTAGCCATGTCAAATTTTCATGAAATTATGATATACTACCGTATCTCTTGAGTCTTGCTGTTAAAGTTTGGAAAATTCTCATAGTATTTTCTGATAATTTGGAGGTTATTATGGGATTTGGTGACGGAGTTGTAGTGAAAAGCAGATGTTTTAGACAGATGCTAGAATCATTGAAACACCATTGTTGTCTTGTTTCAGTCATATCTAAGGGAAATACTAATATATTTTAGAAAAATAGTTTGTGAAAATACTTTACTTATGTGAAATATAAATGCTTTCCTAAAGACATTTATCCCTACAATGAATATAAGATTTTTTTCCAAAACAAAAATATTACCTCGTACAGTTACAGAATATTCAGCCTCTAACTATGGATGAAGAAAAATAACTGCATAGTAAGAAAGAAACCTGTCTTCTTTAGCAGTATACTTTTGTATCTATTAAAAGTATACAGAGACTAATTCATAGGATGAGGCTGATGCAGAATACAGATGTCACTTTTTTCCCTTACGAATATTAAGCTTGTGTTTGAACTAGCTTTGTTCTTTTACTCATGCAAGACAATTCCTAGAATCACTCCTCTTGCTCCATCTTAGGTGTTTTGCTTCATCTTGGTTTTTTTCATGGCTTTTCTGTTTTCTTTTGCAGCACATAAATACAAGGTTTACGCACATATTGAATTTTAACTTAGTCCAAAACCCCCTAGTTTTGTTTATGTTTGGGCTTTCTTTTCTTTGTGATTCTGAACCTGGAGTGGTGGATTCTGTCTCTGGCTTTGGAGAAAAGACTGAAGTGTGAGATGCATATAGAGCCAAGCTTCCAGAGCTGAAAACAAGCTTTAACTTCACCTGAAAAGGGGAAGGTTTTCTTTTCTGAAGTGACTTAACACTGGTAGTGGATAGGCAGGAAATTAGACTAGGAAATAGGGAAACATGAGAATGGCCATGCTGGCAGAGGAGAGATCAAATATTCTGCTTCTGACAGTGGCTACAGCAGGCATTCAGAGAGGAATTTAGAGATATTTCCAGGAACATTCTCCCAGTGTCCAGCAATTTGGGCTATCTAAGGTGAAGGGTGATTGTTTCTTTCATGTGCATTGGTGGATTTTGCTATCATATGACTGTTTACTTTTCTTTTCCCCCATGCAAGCCTTCAACTGTCATAGTATCCTGTGACAAGCAGTTTAAGTGCCTGTTGTGTGACAGCCTTGTACCAGCCATCTGCCACTTGCTAGGTTCATTTGATACTTTCCATCCTTAGTACTGGAAGAGGTAATTTTAGTAAGTCAAGCTGAATTTGAGGCAAACTTATCATGCTTTTAGAAAAGAAAAAAAATAGCCTTATCAGTTGGAAAGCATGTTCGAAAGCGTCTTTTCAAAAATTAATGAATTATGGTTAAGTACAAATAAATGTGTATCTTGCATTACTGTCAGAATTGTCTGCTCTGCTAGCCATTAAAGCAAAGTGATTGCTATTTACTTTCAGTACGTCTCTGCATTTTCTAAAGATAGGTAAACTTCTGTCAATAAATCTTTTGAAACTAATATAGCTGTCTTTTTCAGCAATCCATTGTTTTCTGATGTGACTTTAATTAGTAGAGGACTTGTTATTGTTACTATTATTCAAAACAATTTTCTTATGCTAGTGTCAGTCTTTATAAAAATGTGATGTTTATTTTCAGTATTTGCTTAGATTACTGGGCTTGCAGTATACTTTATGATATTTCTTGCAGGATGAGACTATAATTTATTTCAACAAACAATGTCTAATATTTTAATGATATGGTTATTGCATGTAGTACTCCTGCACTTACCAGTAGGCAAGTCCTCCGTAAACAAAAACCACAACAAAATCCTTTCTCTAATACTGAAGTGTTATAACTGAGAAATTTCATTGGATTATTTTGGTTGGTTTCTCTCTCCTGATTGTGACTTTATGTGGGACTGTCTGATCTAGAACTTCTTTTTTAAATTAGACTTATGCTTAAGTAGCCCATTTGATTTGAAAGGACGCACACTATAATAGTGTGCATATATAATAATAATATATAATATAATTATAATATAATAATATATATTTTAATGCTATATATTATATATACAATTAATATAATTATTGTAATATAATTTTAATATATATTTTATATAATACAATATAATATAAATGCATTCACAGTCTTTATTTAACGTTCTTTCCTGAGAAAATGAAACAACATATTTCACATGCTTCAACTTGCAAAGAATTAATTTTTATAATTTTAGAATAGACTTAAAAAATAATGTATATATGACAGAAGTGAGAGTTGAAGTATATGCCTTGTAGATTGGAGTAAAATATGCTTATAAATTTATGCTTATAAATGTTCATATTTTTTAGTTGTTCTCTCTAGATGAGGTATGTTAGTGACTTATACATTAGCTTTCTTTAAAAGGATAAAAGGGATTAGAATTTTCATTTTAAAACTTTCTGTGTTTTTATGTTACTTGCAAGGTAATAGTTGTGATTCTTGCTCCAAAATAGAAATGTCAGTGTTCCACCGTTGGTATATTTAATTTCTTACAATATTTTCTGGAAATTGTATTACTAGATGAGAATAATATTGCTTAAGATGGCTTGGGAATTGCCTGTAATTCAGTGTGTCATAGTAAGGGCTCGTAACAGATGACCCTGCTCAGTGATATGTGGAAGAGGCGCAGTGCATAGATGCCTCAGGTATAACAATCTTCCCCTAGGGTGATAGCAAAGAGAACAAGCACTTTGAATTCTAGAAAAAGTATTTTCCAGCGTATGCCAAATTGTTGTGTCTGGACAGATACTATTTTCGCAAGATTCTTACTGTTGCTTCTGAAACCTCTCTAGCATGAGACTGGCTGGGACATCTAAAGTGGTGTTGGCAGTATGTTGCTGCACATGCTGTAGATTCATTTATTCCCAGAGTTTGGCTGATGCTCCCTCCTCTGGAATTTTACTTTTGCAAATGTTGGTAATTCCTTGACCCTTTCTGCGGTCACATTTTGTATTGATCTGTAAGCAGAATAGTTGAATCTTAGGGAGGTGCTTGAGAAGAAAATGATACTCAGCATGAATAAAAATGACACACAGTTTTAGAACCCTTTTAATAAAAGATCAAAATATATTGAAAATTTGGGGAGGTAGGAGTATAAATTTAAATAAGGAATTGTAGATGGTGTGAATTTTGTTTTAGATACTGAAAGAGGGCATACATCAGTTTGAACTTACTTGGCAGTTAAATATTAACATGGTTATAAGAATTATGGTTATTGGGAGGGATGTTCAGGAAATAGGCTTTTCAAATCACAAAGCAAAAAGTAATTAAAGAGAAATGCTAATCAGCTAAAAACTGAATTCAGTGTCGTGGCAATTTGTAATTACCTTTTACTTAAACACAATAGTATTAAAAAGAGAATATCCTCTCTTGCTAACAGAAAGGCAAGTCAGCAAATAAATCAACAACAACAACAAAAAAGAGCTGAAGTAATTGTCCATTAAACATCATATCCAGAATTGTGTGTCTCTAGAAACGTGTAAATAAAGCTTGGACATTTTCTAACAGGCATTCCCCACTTCAAATATTTTCAAGTAGTTTGGGTAAGTGCTGTCTTCTGTGTTACACTTGCTCAGTGGCCTCCTAGCCCATGAATTTGAATTATCTTGCCAAGAATTCAGTCTGCACACGTGCATGCGTGTCCTAGCAGCCACTGCAAGGAATGAAAGGGGCACTGGGACTATTTGCTGAGATGATGTATTGGTTAATGGTAGGCTATATCAAGAAAAATGTGTGTTTTTTGTTTCTACCTGCTCTGGAAAATTCTTAGTAGCTTTGGCTACATTTGGGGCTGGGCCATGGGGGATTTTTCCTGGAAATGACTAGATGGCAAGTTTGGTTCTGTTCTATCCTCCATCCTCCTTAACTAAGTGATCACAGCCCAGCAGCTGGTGGTGCTGCAGTTCTTACTGCCTGTGTTTCTGTTGGAAGGCAAAACTAGCCAGGCTTTAGCAGTTTCTATTGTTTTTTTCAGCCTACACCTTATGCTTCTCTGAAAAATATGCATGTAAAAGAAGAGAAATACCAACTTTTAGCACATTATATTTCAGTGAAATTTGACTTAGAATTTCTTGAAACATAGAAAAGGCACCTTGCTAGCATAAAAAGTTATATCCCTGATGCATAGTAAGGGTTTGCCAAGAAATGGGAGAGGCAAAATGTGCAAGAAAAAATTGACAAGAAGCAAAACTGTTAGCATATGATGGAATTAAAAGATTTGGGCAGAATACTTTTCTGCAAAGATAGCTATCTTCTAGAAGTGTTAATTTTATGACTTCCTAAACAGCAGAAGTGTATAAACACTCATCTTTCCAGTTTGATTAAAGTTTCTATCAGTGTCAGTATTTTATGTAGCATTATGTTGTATATAATTGTTTGTTGCAAAATACGTTTAAACTTGGTATCGTCATGGGACTAAAAAAGCCTAAACAGATGTTAGCTAAATTACAGAGATAGAAAAGGAAGACAACTTTTTGTCATTAATCAAACATAATTGTGCTTCTAAATTAATTTTAGTTGTTTTAATTTTATCTGAAATTTCAGCATTTTGGTCTTCCATTCTAAACCAAAAGGAAGTTTTCCCAAGTTAGAGCTGTTTCTGTCTTATTCCACAGAGCATGCAGGTATTGCTGAGACTTTGTCCATTACCCACATAAGTATCTGAGCTGCATGGAAGCGAATACTAGTAGCCATTAATATAGTCTCTTTCTTTTCATCTAAATTTATTTGCACTGGCGAAGTATTGTCTCTATTTCGTAGGTCCTTTGAGGTATAAAAGGAATAAAAGTTACTTGCCTGTACTCAGAAAGTGACATCAGTCTTCTGCATGTGAAATTTCCAGGATCACAGAGTTCCTCACTAGAAATATGACTTGTGACTTCTGATATGGCCTAAGAATTGTAGAGAATTTCTTCCAAGCTAGACTCATTCTCCTTTTCTTGTTTTATATTGCTGTTATTAAGGGCATATGCATAAATTATATGAGTGCACATGAACCCCTAAGACAAAAAAACCAAAAATATTCTAAATGGAATTTAGAATTGCAGTAATCTATTTCCTAATCTGTTCAGTAAGACTCCAAATCTGTCCAGTAAGAGAGCAGCTGCTTGGAATTTGATCCAGGGCCATCTGATCTGTTGCTTAGCAAAGAGGAAGTATGATAAAAGGCTGGGGACCTGGAACAGAGCATTTTCCTTTAATGTATTAGTTCTGGTTGTTGTGATAGCACTGTAAAGAAGACAGATAAGAGAACTTCTTCCCTAATTTCAGATTATGTAGTAAAAATACATTCTATTCCACGTGGTTCTCATGTAATCTAGGAGAAACTTGAAGAATTCATTTCAACGAAAACCTTTGAGACTTCCTGCATTCTCACCTTGGTGATATAAACGCATGTATTTCAATAGCAGATCATCAGATCCAGCTGGGAGGTCCTTGTAACCCTTGTTTTCATTTTATGTAAATCTTACATAAATATTTTTTTAAAAAAATTTAACTCTCAGAATTTTGTTTGTATTGAGAAATCATAATAAAGAAAATAATTTCAAAAGTTAAGTTAAAAACTGAGGTGCATGAAAATACATATTAGTTCTAAGAAACACATTTCTGAGTACTCACTGAGGGAAAATTGATGAGGACTGATCTCATAAAAAATAGTGTCCAAAATCTATACTGCATACCCATCTGATCTGTAAGAAGAGTGATTAACTTAAAATTTTTTCTGAAGAGTAGAATTAGTGTTAAAGTTACTTAACGTTGCCATGAATATATTCTGAAATAGCAATATATATGAGGCTTGCTTTATAGCCATACTCTCTAAACTTTCTGGGTGGACTAGTTGTGTGTGTACATGTGCATACACCGCTACCCACTTACACACATTGCTGGGCAAGATTAGCAGGTCTATTATCTGACTGTGCACCATTAGATAACAGTAAAGGTATCTGTGGCATAAATTTGCTTTGGTAGTAATTGCATCGATTAGTGCTCTGGAAGACACCTAACAGAAGAAACCAAGACACGCTTTGTTCAGATTATTAAATGGTTTGGAAAGGTTAATAAGCCTTGAGCCAGAAAATGCCCTAGACTGATTCCCTCACCCCCCCACTTTTATAATACAGTATTTCAAAGTGCATTTGTCTCCAGTAAAGCAATTATCTCAAAAAAAATGCTTCCTCCTTGCCATCAGACTTACCCTTTCTATTCAGTCAGTTCTGTGTGACTAAAATTATTTTTCTTTAATGCAGAGGAAAGCTAATTAGTTAACTTGTAGCTTCTATTATCCAGAATTAATTGGATAGTTTACTAAGCTGCATTTAGTTGCAATTTTCAAGACCTTTGGAAAGTAACACAATTGCTTAAACACTTGGAAGCACCTGAGGTTACAGAAGTAAGTGCAGTGGCAAAATTTGCTTTTCTAAATCACTTTATGTTGATTCCTCACTTAAGAATCAAACAGAGATTTTTGCTTGTAATGTTATATGTCTAATATCCAAATTACAGGAACTAAAAGCATAGCACTGCATTTTTGTTTCTACATTTATGTTTCTAACATAGTAATTCTTTTTTCTGGGCACAGTCACAATTTATCACTGTAAAGGGTTTTGAGGACATGGTGCATCTGAGGTTCTAGTTTAGAGTTGGACGAATTAGATACCGAAAGACTCTGGAAAATACTCAGTTGCCAAAACTCAGACATCTAATACAACACTGGATAACCTAAGGTATACCTCCTGGCTTACAGCTGCTGGCTCTTACGTAAAGCTGTGATCATGACATGCCTTGGATACCCTTGGGCATCTGAAACAGAATAGACATTTACATTCAGGCTGAGTCCCACCCCCTGCTTCCCTCTGTCGGCTGAAACAGGAACCAGGCATAACTGTCTCTGTTGATGCCTGTGTTTGGGCAGATGACCCCAACACTGAAAGCCTTGAGAGCAGACTTTGTAGGGCTTTAAAATCATCCATTTACTAGAAATTCAGTAAGTCATTATTAACAGTTATTTTCTCAACTCAGAAAGCTGTAATTTAGTCTAATAAGCAAAGTAAATACATTTATCTCGTCGCTATTAGTCAAAACAATCAGGCATGATTGTTCTAGAGTCAGATATTTGGTATTTGATGAAACAGGCTATCTTGTTACCTCTGCTTTGGAAGAAGGTTTTCCATAATTATAGAGTTTGATTTAATTGGACTTTAGAAGTATGCAAATACTTAATACTGTATCTTTATATTTTTTTGCTGTCTGTTCAATACTGAGTTCTTGGCAGCAGCTTTTGAACTGTAGATTTTTCTTACCAGGTTCCAGAGAGACAGAACTGGAGTAGGCAAGGCTGGTGATAATATGTTTTGGTATTGAACTTAATGTTTAAGATTTCTGGAATACTCAGCAATAACTTTGCTATGTTGAGATTTTGCAATAGGATGTCTGTGTGTCTTGGTATTGTCCCTGGGATGGGAGGCTACCTGAAAAATTCTACCCTAGGGTGCTTCAACACAGATTTTAGCTTTAAGAACTATAACTCAGAAAGTGTAAGTGAGCAATCTCTGAGCCACCATCTTCCACAGTTTTACCTGAAGAAGGTAAAGTGCTTTTTCATAGGTGTTAATAGAATAACAAATAGCTTATATTATTTGTAAAAACAATGATTATATAATACATTTCACACTTCAGAAAGTCTAGCAGTATCTAATTTAGACTGAGTAAAATGATTTGATAATTTTGTATAGACCCATGTCGAAGCCAGAACCCATCTGGCTTTGTATCGGAGGTCTAAACAGTTTTTTAGACTTCTTAGAGCTATTGGTCCATTTTCTAAAATATGTAATTAATCTTCTAGCAACTATCATTTTACCTTTCAGTTCTGATCATCTACCTACTGTAATTGCAGCCTTTTTCAGAACAAGGTCATCTCGTATTGTTGGTAGATTTTTGCTGTTAAGGAGGACACAGAATTTCATTCCAGAGAGACAACTCCCCAGGATTTAAGTTTTTATCTTACCGGTTATTTCCTATGTATGGAAGCCTCAGTTTAAAATTCCAGTTTTCAAGTACAGGACAGGTAAATTTATATTGGATAAAGCTGTAAAACTTCTAAAAAATGTTTAGTTTGATCAGTGAGTTTATTAGACAAACTGACTCTTCCACTTCAACTGACTCAGAACTGGGTTGTGTATTTTCTATTGAGACTGATAATCTGGACTTTTAATTTTTTTCTAGAGGTGCCACTTGAATAGATGATCGTCTATATTTGGAGTAAAAAATTCTTTTTTGCTTGTTATTTTATTTCTCAGAAAACAGAAATCCACCAATTCTAATTATATGGCTAAAACAAACAAAGCTGTTACCGTTGTTGTTTTTCTGTGCATAATTATTGTATGTCACAGCCTGTGGATAATTAGGTAAAGAAAAACCTCTTGGACTCCTGAAGGGGAGGTTATGTTGACTTTTCGTTTCATAGTATGATGGAATGTTACTGGTTTGGCTGTTGCCACAAAAAGGAAAACATTTCTTAGAAGCAATTGTACTGAACGTATAGCTGTTCTGATTGTATAAATACTACTGCAGATTTTAACAGCGTGCCTTACACTGTCATCTGAAATGTTGGACTGCAGAAACATTTTCACACTGTGCTTATGTACTGAATTTCTTTCTTTCCAGGTCCAGTCTGTGTATGACATTACCCAGTATGAGAATATTTTTCCTTTGTGCATGATTCTGGAACAGCTTCTTCAAAATGAGACAGAAAAAAGTAACGTTTCAAGCTCAGACTATGAAGGAGAAGAAAAAATCAAATTTCTGAAGAACCTTGATCAAATTATTCTTCATCTCTCAGATGAATTCCCTTTGTTTTCTTTATATTTATGGAGAGTTAGTGTTCTTTTGAACTCAGCTCAAATGCAAATTGATTAAAACAAGCAGCCTGCTTTTTAATAGTGCATTTGTTTTGGGGGATTGCTTTGGAAAGTTTTTGAGTCAGACAGGAAAATTGTTGTTATTGGAAAACATTTACTTTAAACTACTATTCTATACAGCAGTTTCAGAGATAATGCAGTTTATTTCCAATTTTAAATATAGAAAAAATGTAATAATCCAGCTGCCATTTGGAATAAATGCTGTTTCTTGTAATGGAAAACAATATGTTGGTGTTTCTGTACACAGTGAAAATGGAACAAAGAAAGTTGTTTCAGGTGCTGCTTAAAATAAACACTATGAATTTTAAAGTTGAGTCATGACATGTATGCAGAGCTTCCAATTTAGGAAACTGTTGCCTGTACTTTAAGGGTTGTATAGCTTCTGTATGAATTAGGTACAGTGTCTGGTTGGCAGAAGTAGAAATGCTTATTTTTAGACTTGATAACTCTTACAGGACATACTTTGTTACCGATTTAATCAAAACAGTCATTACCTGAGCGAAATAAGATCTGGTGCTCAATTTTACAACTTTCTTACATTCAGTGTATACTGTTTGGCTTGTGTGTGCACAAGTGTAGGCACAGTAGGCCTAATTCATGCTGAGTTGAGTAATGATTTCGGAGATCTAATCTGAATAAATATAACTTATTTAATGGTTACTTAAAACCTTTCTGTTCAAAATTAATGAATATTGGTAAAAATCCCCTTTGTATATTTATCTATTACCTGATTTTTATTTTTTTATTCCTGTATGATGGTATTATATTCATAGGAGTAACTAAAGTGAAATGTTTTAACAGAAATTATCTTAAACATAAAAAGTCTTTCTAGTGTGAGTTCAACAGTATCTTAGCTGAAGAAGAGTCTTTAATAAATCTAGAGAATAATTATTATAATGAACAACATTTTTTTTCCAGTAGACAAACAATTTAGTTTTATTATGTCTTCTGGAGGTGCATATTCACTGTAAATATCCTTCCCTTTGCAGTTCTTTCATCAGATCAGTTTCTATGTCAGGGAAATTCTCTGAAACACCGCTATCTTGTTAATTTCAATGCATTTATTTAGTAATAAACCTTTGCTTTATATATGTGTAAAATATATTGATTTTTAAAAAGCAGGTTACTTTGATGGTGAATTGGCTCCTCAGAGAGTGTTTCTTAATTAGACACTGGCCACTGTTCTGTTTCTTGAACTTCATATTTGGTATGTCATATGGTAGCATTTATTTAACACTTTCTTTTAGCAAACTTTCTTTCAACATGAAGTTTGACTTGCAAAACAAGCGTTCCTGAATAGTCACATGAGAAAATCAGAGAAAATCAGCCAAATGAAAGAAAATAAATAAGTATGTAAGTCTGGGAGCTACTCAGGAACTACCGTGCCCTTTTTGTTACTGCTTTACTTGCCTGTTTGTTTCATTAAAGTAGAAAAGAGTTCTTCCTCCTCCCTCCATGGCACTGAAAGCATGATTACAAAAAGAGCAAGGGAAGGAATAAACAAAATGAACTGTTACCTATTTTATATAATTTTCATTTTTTAAAAACAGCTTAACTCAAAAGTCTTTGGAAACAAAAGACACAAAACACAGGAGGATCCAGGCTTCTGTATAATAGCAAAATCTGTATTGTTTCAAGACTCTAGTTCCAAAGAACAGGTTTGGCACTAGATTGCACATCACTGCATATTTGCTGATCGAGTGGCAAAAGATATTTTTGTTACTAGTAAAGCAACTTGAGCACAAAGGGACACATATTTTCTTCTTTGCAGATCATAGAATTTTCTCACCAGCAGCTCTCTAGGCCATTGGAAAGGCAATGGATATTTTGGGAAATATATTCACCGTTGATAAGTTTTGAAGTAACTGCTCACTTGAGACATGATTTTTGACATGTTTTTTCACACCATACAGAGAGAGGAGGTTTTGTGTCCAAAGATGGCATAACTACATGGCACTTATGCTCTGGCAGGGATTTGAAACAGCTATGCAGCTTTGAAAGTGTTGATGCAAAGTGAGAGTTCCCCTTGTAATGCCATTGCAGCAATGCAGACACACACTGGCCTCTCTGCAAAGGTGCTGTTTACTGGTCACTTCTTTGTTTCAGTGCAAAATTAAATAATGCAGTGAACCACATTAATGAGCGCCTCAGCTTTGGTGGGAGCAGTAACCTCACAATGAGAATACTCAATAGATTGTTGTCTCATGTTTCTTGAAGAGATTTTTCACCACAATGGGACATGCCTCAAGAGGAAGATGAATGCATTTAGATGTCTCCATCTGGTGGGATGTCTAGTCTGTGAAACACTTGAAAAGTGCCCCACTGTTTTGGCCTGGGTATTCAGCCAGCACCACAGTGGACTGCAGATCTTCTGTAAGTCCTGTGTCATGTTTTCTCTCTTTATGTAGGTGGCTCTGAGACCCTGGAGCATCTTTAGTGGCACTGTCACTTAAATGTGTCTGCTTAGACAGCTAAATTGAACAGTGGTGATAGCACAAGCTTAGATATGTAGCTCACTGCCACAAACATACATTTAGGTGTCTTAGTGTGAAAAGTAAATCCCACCCTTGTGATACCTTATCTACCTTTTAGAGTAGGAAATCCTAGGTTTAAATCCCTGCTCTTCAGACAGTTTCTGGTCTTGTCCAATGACTGTTATATGTAACCTGAGTAAACATCACTGTCTTGAGTTTTGATATAAAACAGGATGACTGAGACAGTCCCTGGAGGATTTACAACCAGGTTACAAGAAACCTTCCTGCATTTTGGACTTAAACTAATCTTAAAGTACTTACCAAGTAGGTATGACCAATCCAACTTTTACATATCTGGCCTCCAGAGTGGAATACCAAATCCATAGAATGTACCTGTGCTCTTTGCTGAGGGTAGGCTATTGGATGTCTCAAGAGAACAATCTCAAAGTCCCATGCGCTGAGCATAACATATCATAGGACTAAATAGGAAACACTAAAATGATAACTTGGTCTGATCTGTCATTGCTCCCTGAAGTGTGTCACCGGAGTTACACTTACAGTTTTAGAATGAACAGTTCATGGATATTTCTTTTGTCTTGCAGATCCTTTTTGTAAATAAATGTGCTTTAGAATTTGGCAAAATGCCAATGTTCTACAAATACAAATTCTTCAGCCTTATAAATACAAATATATATATGCACACACACATGGTTAAATTATATATTTATATGGTTGAATTAGCAGTGCTTATTTATTAGTAACCTAATAGCAGTTTATTATTTTGTAATTTCTTTTTCTGCTACATTCTTAACTTCTTGGGTGACTGTCTTTTGTACCTGTCTCCATCTGTTTTAAAGAGAATTTTGTGGTAGAGTACTCTCTTTTTACGAGAGTAGAAGAATTATGAGACATAGAAAATAAATTTTTATTCTAGTGCTGCTCCATTGACTGTTCTGTTCACTGAAGAATTTTACATGCCTACTAATGACAGCTGTGAGTGGGATTTTGAAGTGAACTGTCTCAGGATACTTTTGTAAGTCTGATTTGGACTCTCTTTCATAATCTGTTTGTAATTTACTGATTTTACAAGTTATTGCTTATATATATGTTGGTAACAGTGGATAAAAAAATTGTACCATTTCACTCTTGTAATGATTTTTTTTTTCCATTCACTTATATATGCATTACTGTTTGATACAGAATAACAGTTTGTAGTCTGCTGTGGTGCAGCATTCAGATGATGCTGACATGACCTTAGGAAGATTTGGGTTGGAGGGAACGTCAACGTCTCCAGTCCAACATTCTTCTTGAATCAAGGTTACTTGTGGGCCAAACCAGTGTTGGTCAAATCAGCATTGGCTGTTGCTGTTTCAGTATTCAGTCAGGTATTGAAGACTTTCAAGGACAGAGACTGTATTACCTGCTTTGCTGCTTGTCTGTCTTCACAGTGAAAATGTTTCCTTGTATACATTCTGAACTTGTGTACAGTTCCTTCCTTTATGAAGTGTCTTTAGTCTTCCCACCACCCAGAGCCTGGATCTATCCTCTTGATACGTTTTCCCTAGGCACTGGGGGCTGCTGTTAGGTTCTCCTCAAACCATCTCTTTCCCAGGCTGAACAAGCCCAGCTCCTTTAACCCTCCTGACAGCACAGGTGCTCTAGGCCCAGCCACCTTGATAACCCTTCACTGAGCACACTTCAGTTTATCAACATCGCTTTTTATTGGGGCCCCCAAATGGACAGTAGTACTCTAAATGCAGATTAATGAGTGCAGATTAGAGGGAGGTAATCCCTTCCCTCAATCTGGGCTCCTTCTGACACAGCACAGGATGCTGTGTGCCCTTGTTATTGCCATGGCCACTGCAGGCTCACAGTGAGCTCACTGCCCACCAGGGCCTCCGAGGACTTTGCCTGCAGAATTGCTCCCCGGCCAGGCACTCCTGTATCACTGCAAAGCACTCTTCCTTCCCAGGCTGGGCACTTAGCACTTGTCCTTCCTGAGTTTCATAGTCTCTGTCAGCCCATTCTTTCAGCCAACATCAGGCTCTCTAATGACATCCATGCTCTGAAGCATATCAACTGGGACTCCCAGTTTGGTGTCATCTGCAAATTTGTTAAGGGTGCACTCTATGACCTCCTCCAGATCACTGATAAAGTTGTTAAACAGGACACATCCCATGATAGCTCCCTGTGTTTGTCTGCTTGTGACAGGCACCCAGGTACAGTGCAATCTATTATTGATTACAACTGTGAGCTTGATTGTCACACAATTTTTTTACCCACCTGGTTTAGAGCTTATCCTAGCTTTGCAAGGACAGTGACCAATTCTGTCAGCACACAAGTATCTGGACCAGCTGATCCCACAGTGGGAAGATACAGACATATAAGCTGAAATCTGACAAAAGCCCTAACTTGATCTTCAGCTACGCCTAATAGTTCCTCCCAATGAACACTTTGACCTAAGCAGGAGGGCCTAGGAGACCTAGCTGAAGGCTGAGGCTGAAAAAAGCTTGAAGTTTCTCCACCTTATATATGCCTGCTATCACAAAAAGTTTCATCCTTTGCAAATCCTTAATTTGATTGAGACATGTCAGTGAGATACCGTGATGTAAATGACTTTGGAAGTCATCAGTAATGTAAGTTTATCTGTGCACTTGCAAGAAATATAACTTTGTAATTTCACAATTAACATCAGATTTGTATAAAAATATTTCATCTGAAATTCAGTTTAACTTACCTTGTTTAAAAAAGCTGTAGGTTTGGAGGTCATTAGTATACGTTCATATTTTATTGATCTAGACAAGGGAATTTAGTCTTTAGATCTCTTGCTGGTATGGGAACAGAGAACTCAGAATTACTGTTACATCAAACCAAAAAAATAATCTTACAGCTTCTGTGGTTTTTTTTTAGTTCCACAACCCTGAGAATGTCTAGCCTGCAGGGGCAGCTAAGTGGACCAAAACAACGTTTGCTTCTCAGAGGTGGAAAGCACTAGTCAGAACTTGTTTTGCACAGTGGAAGTGAAGAACATTCTCCAGAATTCCTGACTTGCAAGGGAACACTGCAGTGCTCCTTATTTGCAAGGTAAAATAGCAGTGACATATGAGCAAGTGTATTAAAAACACAGTGTTTACATGCAGAACACCTTGTAGCTCCTGCACGGTCATAACTACTGTACCTATCCTCAGCATGCTGTGGCAAGGGAGGAAGCATCCCAAAAAATGAGAATGAAGAAGATGAATCAGGAGCCTTTGTCAGTGAGCTAAGTGAAATGAGGAGTATGGGACTATCACGTGACTGGGCAATAAAGTGAGGCACAATGTGCAGAAAGATCGGTATTCTAAAACAACATCATTTAACATCTTCACAGAGAAAAAAAATAGGGAAAATACAGGGGCAAATGCAGATTGTTCTTAAAGTAAGGTATTGTTGCCTCATTCCCTCATGGCCAGAAATCTGACTCCAGCTTCATACCTCACTGTCCCAGTACAGATTTCAGTGTTCAGCTTGAGAGAGTAATTAAGAACTACAATCAGATACTAATCACAGGACTACATTAACATTAGCACCTTACTCTGTTTATGTTTAATAGTGAAAAAGAGGGCAAGTTTTAAAATATTTTTAATTATTCATAATGCTAAGCACAAGAACAAGAAAAACAAAGGATGTTTGTTATGTTTGTTTTCATTCCCTGATCAACTGCCCATATATATGTATGTTTTGCTCTAGAGCCCAAAGAAGTTTTGTTTCTATAGCTCTGTACTTGCAGCTTTCCTGTTTTGTGGGGGTTGGTTTTGGTTTGTTTGTTTTTGTTGGGGTTTTTTTGTTGTTTTTTTGCCTGTCACACTCTAGAAAGGGTGTTTTTCTGTTCTGCAGTTCTTAATTGCCTTGATTTAAAACAGTTTCTGCAACTTCATCTGATAATGTACTTAGACCTTTATTAACCCACCTCCCCTTATATAAATTGTTTCACCCTCCTTATCTTTTAGTTTTCCCTTTTTGCTTATAAGTAGATTCACTTAGTCTGCACCTGCTTTCTTAATTGACCAGGGAAAGTTAGTTTACAACCTTGCTTTAAGCCGTTCTTTCAACATGTTTTTTCCTACACTTGCTGATTTCAGTCATATTGAAATTTTTGGGGTTATGCCCACCTTTAGAAGAGTCATACTAAAGAGAGGCTCATCCTTGAGAAGAACACTGTTTGCATATCATCTGCTTTCAGGCTTGAGTTCATGTTTTAAATCTTTTAAATTATACTTAAGGAAAGACTCTTTGCAAACCAGGCATATCCCTCAGTGAACAGAAATAGTTCCAAGACAACATCTTCATTTGGGATTGTTCTAAAGGGCAGCATTCTTTCTTTTGTTATCACTGTAAATGCCATAGATTCACATGACTTGATGAAGGCCAATTCTGACACCTTACAGAATTTAACTCTTCAATATACATGGCTTAAAAAGCAGCACGCATGTATTTGTCAACATTTTCTCCACCACAACAGCATGAGAAACTGTGCACTGCAAATTTTAGCAGTGAAGTTGGTTATTCTTCTAAGATGTTCCAGTCCTGACAGCTGCTATCAGCTATCAGATGCTGTTTCTGGCGTTTCTTCTGTCAAAGCATAACTTTTTTCTTTTTTTTTTTTCACTTATAATTACTGAATTTAGTTCCATTCTTTGAAGATTTCCTTTCCAGCCTATGGAGACTGAAATTCATCTCTGTCCATTGGATTATATGACCTCCCTGGACTCCAGCATGATGACACCTACAAATTTCATAAGTATACTCCCTTATGTGTTCAGCCAAGTTTGTACAGTCAGAGGAATATTATGAAGTAAAAATTCTGAAGAAAACAACAGAAATTGAAACTCCTGTGAATGACTATTATGTACTGAAAGAAGATAAAACATAGAAAGCAAAGGTGCTTTTAAAAGGGAAATACAAAGCCTAATCTGTTTTCTTGTAGTATAAATCAGCTCCATTGCATTAGTGAAGCATTTATGTTTCTGCTGGATGTAAATAAAAACTGTGTCAGCCTAATTTCCTATTATCTTTTCAACGTACAGAATTAATAAGAAGGGTTTACAACCACAGAAGGCTGTGAACATACTTATATACTACTCTTTTTGTTACCTGAGGAAGATACTGGATCGTTTCTGACCTTCATAGCCCTTCAATCCATCTTCCTCTGGAAAGTTGTTACTTTTGGCCATTGCATATTCTGAACATTGTCTTTCATATCAGAGATGAGGAAATATGTCTTGAGCCAGAAAAAGAAAGAATGAAAGATTAATCTTGTAGCTTACTATTTTTCTTAGTGACTGACTCCCTTGAATCCTTTTTCTTTTGGGAAGGGTGGGATGGTGGTGGAGGCAAGAGGCCGAACTATTCATAGGGAGATTCTCAGTACCTGTTTTCAGGACTTTTACAGAATATCAAGGTGCCTCACCTGTACCTCACTGGGTACTTGTTATTCATGTGGTAATGAGTCCTCTCAAGAGCAAAGTTCTTCAGACCTTAGAGATAAGAGAGTGTTTTTCAGCTAATCTTTCAATTTATTTTAGTAGCCATCCATAAAAACGATTCTAAGGCCTGAGATAATTCCGCATTGACCTTACTCTGAGGCTGTCTTGTCCTCAAAACAGAAGGAAAAGCAGACAGGTGAGAAAAACAAAGAAACAAAAAGACAAACCCTGATAAGGCCTCCCAGAAGTCGCAGTGAAATTTTCTAAAAGCCTTCAGTAGTGTGTCATACTCACCCTTTTAAGGGGTCAAGGAGCATGACCAAATCATGCCTTTTGAGGTCCTTGCCATTAGGCAGGAGCTAGCACAGGCAGTAGGAGAAATGTTCCCCCCATGTAGTGCAGTGTCCTCAGCACTGTGCACCTCTGGGATCTACAGCACGAATTGGTTTGGATCACCACGGCAGGCACCCAGACATTTAGCAGGTAGTTCACTACAGGTCTTCTTGATAAAATTAAGCACAGTCTGCTTCCTAAATACAGAATGAGTTGCAGTTTTTCATATGGTTTTGTGAAAAAAAGAAGGAACCCCTCATAACTAGGCAATGTCGATTGCTAATGTCCCATTCAATATTAATCTTTCCTGCTATTTATCACTTACCTTTTAAGGCAAACAAACAAACAATTTCAAAAGAGACTGTTTTTCTCTTTTTGTTTTTATATAACAGGCTCTTTTCAGTAGAGAGAATTTATAAGAAGTCGTGCAATGCTTTAAATGTTAGGCTGCCACTATTAGAATATAATAGATTTTTTAATAGATTTTTTGTGAAGCAATTTGTTCTACTATTCAGAAAACAAATTGTAGTATTTGATCCTTTAAAAGCCTACTCATATATTAGAAGCTAAGAGAAGCATAAAGGAAGCCTGTTCCATTTGGATACCACTGGACTCTAAATTCCTTGTTGCACTAGGGTATTGTTAAAAACGTTTCTGTGTGATATTAATGTATGCTCTTGAGCAGCGTGGTCTACTTTACTTTTTTCCTCCTAGTCATTATATAAACCAAAATTGACATCCAAAACTGTTACAAGTAAAGGGACTATGAACTTTAGGATTCTGTTTGGCATTTCTAGTTTTTTCTCCTAATGAAAAAGAAAATCTATTTAAAATAATTTATGCTGTAGTGTGAAAATCACTTAAGGCAATAAATGAAACAAATAAGTTGAAGAAATAAGTGCCATTCATGTATCTCACTAGAATTATTTTTGATGCTTTCTGTTTTTTTCACTCATTAGTTTCGTGTAAAGTTGAAAAGGGTACTAGAGGCAGGTTGCAGTCAAGTCATTTCACTGCTAAATTAAGGATCGTGTTCTGCAAAAAGTGGCCTAATAGCTATTTTGAAATAAACTAAGGGTTTGCATTTTTAATGAGGGAAAATGTTGACAGCTGAAAGGCTTTGTTGCATTTTTGGACTAAACTGCACGCAGATATCAAATCTACTCTTACTGTTAACACCTTCCCTCATGTCTTCAGCTTTCGTTAGGCAGACCACACAGTGAGGGTTAATCTGCACCCATTTAGTGATTAATGAGAAGGGTAAAATACTGAAATTTTGTGATCACCTTTAAAATAAAGCAATCTTACCTATTTTATTTTTGCAAGATCTTTCACCACTGTTTTAGTAGCTGCAAGCACACAGATAAAACTAAGGGTTCGATTCTACATTCACTACTCAAGGTAAATTAGGGTAAAGTTTTTCATTCCTGTTCCGTTAATTTATTTTAACTTCAGGGTGCACCCATGATGCAGGAATTAACAGAAAAGCAGAAGCATGAGTCATAAGCTCCCATAGCGCTCCTGTCCCAATGAGCAGAGAAGACAAAAATCTTATAGATGACACTGATGAAGAAAAGCCTTTTCAGTTTTGCTTTTTTATTCTATGTTTCTTCTGGATGGATTATTTTCAAAAACATTTTGAAGAAAAGGGCTTATAATAACCAAACCATCAAATCCACTTTTAGACTCAGGGACAAAATTCATGTCAGCAGCACTTTAAAAGAAGGTTAGTGAACAAATATCTTATTAATTTCCAGACTGATAAACAGCAGAACATTTTACATGTGCTACCAAGTGTTGATAAACAGGAAAACATCCATTTAATATTTAATGTTCCTGGGCAGATCTTATATTCTTCATTTGCTTTCATTTAACTCTCTAGGCTGTACCCTATGATTCAGTCTTTGCAGGCAGTATTATTTGTGTTGATATCCTGAGCTGATTTGATAATAACTTTCTGATAACATTATTCTACTTGAAGAATAATAATTCTAGCTGTGACTCTACCTGCTCTGCTTTGTATGATTGCAATCTTCCTTAACCATGTTGCAGCCACTTGTACAAAAACACCATGCATTGTGCTGAATACACTGGATACTGAAGTCCACTAACACTGCTGGACAGGTTTGTGCATTAAGATTTAGATGTGCATCCTTTTTAGTTTTTCTTTCAGTGAAAGAAGTGGCTAAACTCTTCTGAGCAGTCTCTGATCACACTGAAATAGGTGTTTGGTAAAGATGGGTCTGTCTAGCACAAACGTGCTCCTTTTGGTATCTCATTTGAACTGAGATGGGTTTTGGGTGTGAACAAGAGCAGTTCAGTAGGCCATCATGATCCCAGGCAACTGCAGTCATGAGCAACTGGAAGATATTTTGCAAAGTGATCTTTTCAGTCAGTTCGGCTGTAGTCAGGAAAAAGTGTGTCTGCAACCTTACTAATTTCTGGGTGCTCTTTTCCCTTTAGTGCACTTAAGTCCTTTCTCTCTTCCCCCCTTCCTCTTTCTCATTTTCTTCTTCTCACGGGTAGCTGTACTATTTACACCACTCACCACACAGATGCAAAGAATTATCCTAAACCAACATGACCTGTAGGGCTCCTCACAAAATACATTTGCAGGTATCTTGTCTCAAAAGATGTCCCCAGAAGGCAGTAGCAAGGACATTCATTCATTCATTCATTCATTCATTCATTCATTCATTCTTCAGTATCCAGGTAGGTCACTCACTCAAGTGTGGAAAGTCAGTGGTCCGTGCTAAGTGTGTTTGCATTTGCTGGTTCTCTGGCTGCTGCAGTTCCTGTTCTGAGGCATGCAAGGTGTGTACCACCCTGGTGAGGCCCAAGATTCAAAGGCCACATCTGTACTAGCCATATCACCAGTGCCAGGGTCTTCGTCTGGCCATCAAGCTAACTTAAAGTCCTCTGGTCTTCTAAACAGGGTTATCATATCCAAAGTGGTTGTTGAGGGACAGCCTGTACCAACATCTGGGCTGAGTTGTAGGGCAAGTGCTAGGTGACCAGTACAGACAAAGTCCTCAGGTTTCGAAGGTCATGCAGAGACTGGGAAAAGTTTTTGCACAGACATGCCTTTTGCCAGAAATTTGTGTAGATATATTAGGCTTTGCCTGATATGTGGTTATGTGTGTTTACAAATTCCATTGCAAGATTTGTGGCCTTTGCTTTAAATGTCATCCTGCTCAGAGGGAAATGTCACCAAAGGTTCTCAGAAGCTCTGGAGAGGGTGTCAGTAAAAGTCTGAGAGGAAGCAAGGGAGCAGAGTGTTAGATGGGTGGCAAGCCAGGAGGCCAGAACTCCCAGGAAGGAGAATTAAGGTAAGTCAGAGTAAAAGGATTCCTTGAAACTAGAGCTAGTGTGTGTGCTTCCAAAGTAGATGGCATGTAAGACTTAGACTGCAGTTCAGCAGTTGGAGGCAAAATGCCATCCTGGGCTGAAATCTCAAGTACATTCAAGATAATTTTCTTCCTTGAAGCATTAATTTTATTTTTTTCCTGTTAACTGACATTTTCTGTGTTTTATTTATTCCTCTGATTAATTTTCCCTGTTGATTCCTTTACCATGATTGTGATTTGCAAGTTCTTTCCTTATGCCCTGCCTACGTTTGAGAGTGTCACTAATACAATCTTTCTTCCTTCTTGTAGATCACTTACGACAGTATCAAACACTGTCAGTCTTAACACAGTAGTCTGCAATACACTCCAGGGTAGCTCTCTGCAGTCATTCACCAACATTTATCATTACATTTTGCTAATGCTGCTTTTGTCAGTTTTTAGTTCACTCAAGTAGTAGCATGTATGAGCATGTGTAAAACATCCAAGGGGAAATCAAAATGACAGTCCACATAAGGTCCCCAAGGCAGAGAAGAACAAGCCAGCCTTAGAGGAAGGATCATCAAAGCTAAGGGTCCTGTTATATATTCAGATTTCATCTCCAGCACCTGTTTAAATCTTTGATAGCACTGATCTTACCTGTATATCAGCTCTGGTGTTTATCATCCTGAAAGAAATAGTAACTGTAAGGGGGAGCAGCTGAAAGTAAAGGAATTAAGACTCAGGGGATAGGACATCACTCAGAAAAAGAAGAGTGTCTTGGTTTGACCTTCAAAAGGACAGCTTTAGTGGGAATAAGGCCACAGAGAACACTATGGGGAAAAGAAAGTTTTATAAAAATTGGTAGCAATTAAAAAAGTTACAATAGGAGATACCTGTTTTTCAGTAACCTATCTCCTGAAATAGCTGCAGCTAAAATATTGCAGAAGAGAGACGATGAAAGTAAAGATGGATTCACTCAGTAATGTGCAAGAAATTAAGAAGGTAAATAAATATAATACCAAAACTAAAAAGTAATTAGTACAAGCAATATTGACTTCTTCAACTTTAATAAGCTCATTACGAATTACATTAAAATTGAGATTTTTGTGAATTTTATATTAGTGTAGATTTCTGTTTACAGCACTTTCAAGATTAACATTTACAGTGTTGATATGAAATCAGGAGAGGAAAATCCTCATTTACTGATGTTGAGAGTAAGGTAGATACATTAAAGTTAGTAGTCTATCTAATATGTACATAAGAAATATATTGTGTAAAGAAATTATTGTATTCTGTAGTTTTATTAAAATTATCAAGCATTCAGTTTCTGTTTTTGTCTGGTTTTATAGGATTTTTTTGAAAGCCTATTAGTTTTGTAAGATTCTTAATACATGAAAGTAAGCACATTTTGAAACTTTCATTTTAATTTCTAAAAATTGAGGCCTCCTATACCCAGTACCAACCTTCACACACTGAAGGCTTCAGATTGCCCAAAATTTTAAAGATAATCCTCCTCTAACACAGAAACTCTAGAAGTTACAAAGATAAAAAGAATAAACAGTAGTGAGCAATTTCAAACAAAATAATTAATGCTTAATACAAATGTGTAATGAATTGAAATTGCTGACATCAAAATTTGCTTTAATTCAGAATTAGAATGAAATTCTCATAGTACTTTGCATGAATTATAATCTCTGCAACTCTGCAATTTCTTTTTTTTTTTTTCCTATTGGAATCTTACCTTAGAATTTCACTTTTTATTATATATTTGGTTTATTTCTGGGTTTAAATATATATTTATACATATACTTTATTTATATCTTACTTATGTATTTATTTTCATTTTAGATTTATTTTCCATAACTTTGTAACTGAAGCTTCTGTAATTTTTACTTTATCTTTGTTTTAAATCTCATAAGCAGCCAATTTTCAGTTCTGCTTGAAATATGTTGTCATTGTGTCTTTGATGCCTCCACTTTGAAACTTGAGGAGTTTCTACAGTTCATTGTCTCCTAAGAGAAGTTTGTGTCACAGAATGGAAGAAAAGTATCTGTCTCTAAGTTTGATTTTTTGAGTAGCACCTCTGTGTAGGTGTGTTTCACAGCCCAGTGAATTTATCTCATTCAAAAACAAACCATATCTAACTTAAATATACAGCAAGTTTCAGTACTTTGTATTCAAAAAGATTTTAGATTACAAGTGGTTCAATAAAGTACTAATAATTAAGGATTCCGTTCAGCAGATCAGATTGCATTAAGTTCAGCTCAAAGTTGTTTAGTTGTGTCAACAATTTATTCTGTGGAAATAAATGTTATCCATTAATGAGCTGAAACCCATTAATATACAAATCTTTGAATAAATAAGCTGCAATTATAGCAGAATGTAGTCCTCTGATGCAACAGCTACAAAGTTTGTCTCTTTCTAATGCCTCACTGATTTCTATTTCCTATTCATTAAATTACGGCCTAATTAGTGTAGTGCTTTGTTGTAGAGGAACAGTTTTTGCTTTCTAAAATGTTGGTCTTTTCATATTTGTATTTTCAGCAGTATTTTGTCTAAAAATGGTGCTGCTCTGCATCAAAGTTGCCACTTCATTTACTGTTAGAAAATGCTGAGGTGATGAGGACTGTGGAAATTGCTGTAATTCTGCAAGTATTTGTGTTTGCTTATTGTCTCACAGCTGCCTGAGTGTTATTTGAAGAGAGGACTCATCAACAAACAAAAATTTCATTTGCTCTTTTTTTTTTTTTCTTAAAGTCTTCCACATTTAATTCCTTCCAGTTCAGTAGAAAAGACAAAGCTTCAACCAAGATAGATCTTTCACCTAAACCCAGGTTCAAGCTTTTTGATCTTCTGCAATCTGGATGAGGCAAGATCTTGAATCTTTTCTATCACTTTGTCTGCCTTAGTTTACAAATTAACCATCTGTCTGTCTCTCACAACTCAGGTATTCTTGCTGTGATTAGGATCTCAGTTACCTGGTATTTAAATCAGATTGAAACTTCTACCTAAATTTAAGAAAACTTTTCCAGCTTTTTTTTTTTTTTTTAAATGAAAACTGCTGTGAAACAGAGGCTTGCCTTTCAGGTGGATATTTAAAAAAAAAAAAAAAAAAAAAAAAAAGTTTTCTTGAAAGTTCCCAGTCAACTCTATTTAGCTGCTGAAGGGGGGAACATTTTGCTGCTATAAATCATGCAGAGCACTTAAAGATAATTTGTGGAGCAATTAAAGTAGCTACTAATATTTTGTGGTGTGCAATTATGTTTCTTCCATTAGAACATCATTAGGAGAATACTTGTTTGCCCTTGCAAGTAGAGCTTATTAAATGTAAAGAAAAATGCAACTGGCAAGCAATAAAGGGCAGATTAAGGGACAAATAAGATGTCCAAGTAGTTCTTTATGAGCAGGGATTTTTTGCGTGCTCAGCTTTTGTTTTTCTAACCTTCCTTGGAATAAAAATAAAAGCACAGAAAACCTATTTAAATCTATATAGTTGCCTGACAGTTTTAAATGCAACTTGATGTATGAGTAGTAAATAGACAAGGCTATAGTTAAGTGAAAAAGCAATATGTACTAAACTTGGGAACATCAAAGCATAGCATTGAATACACCTGTCTTTTTCAGAGTTATAGTCATCTTCCAAAAGGTGGGTTTATGGTTTTTAGGATTCTAAGAAAACTCAGGTTGGAAAGGACTCAAAAGATCTAGTCCAGCCTCCTGCTCAAAGCAGCATCAACTAGAAGGACAAACCAGGTTGCTCAGTGATTTATGCAGTTGAGTTTTGGAAACTTCCAAGGATGTTCCATTGGAAGCATGACCAGTCCATAGACTGCATGACCTCTCTAGTCAGCATATTCTGCTATTTGTTTGGCCTCATGGTGAAAATGTTTGTCCTTACCAGCTCTTAGTGCCTTTTGTTTCCACGTATCCTTGTTATCTCTCTTCTTTCATGCAACACTGTGAAAAGCCTGGCTCTGGCCCCTTGGCAATCTCCTTGAAGGCAGAGAATTGGTGGTGTGGTGGTTCTTTTTTTAAACTTCTTAATGATTAGACATCTAACCACTATGTTTGAGAGAACACTGGAAAATTAGAATTGTTTAGCCCAATAAAGAGACGATTTAGGGGAGCAATTGGTATCCTTCAAGTACATAAAAACTGTATTTAAATATTGTATCAGATTCTGACTTTCTGGTTGATATGTAACACTGAATTGTGTTACAAGGTTACTTCATGAACGTGGCAGAAGGGAGTTGTCAGAGCATATTCTAACTGAACCACTGCTCAGAAGTGATTGGTTTAAAATACAGACAGAACTAAGTCATTCTTTGCTCTCTGTTGGAAACTTGAGTTTCAGTTGAAATAATAAATAATAATAATAATAAAAGAAAACAACCACAAATTAGTTTGAGGTATTCTTTCTGTTTAATTGATAGTTGTCAGAAGAGATAAAAATTAATTGTAATAAAGATCTGTTTATCAATATGTCCAAACCTCTTATTCATATTGAGCATCCTTGTGTTTTAGGGAGAAAGTGAAGGATGGAAGAGGACACCTCTCTGTCTACTGGACAGGCTATTCAAGAGTGGGAGCATTTGTGTCATTTTTTTCTTTCTGAAAGCCTGGAGGGAAGCAGAAGTAATTCATGTCTGCAACAGTACACTGGATTCCCAGGTGTCCACGGTGAAGGTGTATTTAATTTCTCATTTCAGACTTCAACTGAGTAGTCTACTATTTTGACTGATACTGTTTTCCTTTCAGAGTGAAACACACCACTTCATGTTTTACCCTCTGCAGCTAGAAGTAGAATATGAAAAAAAAAAAAAAAACCAAACAAACAGGTTGGTAGATACTTAATAATTTTGATAATAGACTTGTACACAATTTCACTCAGAATGTCTATTCTTTCTTCTCAATTGTATTATCATCCTTTAGTAGACTGCATTACAACTGAACATTGAATTTACGGAATAATAAAAATATAAGTTTCTGCCATAAATAATTCTGAATTTAAATTTAACACAGCACTAAGCTAATGCTAGAAGAGCAGTTATAACAGCAGCTGACAGAATAAAAACTCTGTATTTTTTAAATTTAAAAATTGTTTGAATTTAGGAGTTAATGTCCAGAGGGCAAATGTGATCCATTAATCCATGTTCAGAATAAAAAAATCCAGGAGTTTTGTGATATTAACATTATATGAAGTAACATATGAAGTTCTGTGGGGCGGACCCTCCACTCTTGTTGAATTTCTGGATAATACGTATGCTAAACCATGCCTGACTGATGACTTCTTCAGATTTGTGGTATTTGTAGATTATTTCTCAAACATTCTTTTCTTTAATGCCCTAAGGCTGTCATGCAAAAATATGTGGTGATTTCCTTTTGTCAGCAGTGGCTCAAAACAGATGGAGTATTTTCTGTCTAGCACTTCTGCTCTTGTCACTGTAGCTTCAGTTTCATCGCTTAACTTTGGCCATGAGAGTTTAACTGATTATCTTTTTTTTGGGTGTCACATCACCATCAACCACCAACCTCCACCTACAGTGCCTGAACACAGTCACCATTTGAAGTATCTGTTTTGCCAAAGAACATCTCAGCAAAATGAAACTAAATGCAAAAAATTGCTGCACAAACAGACCCAGGAGTTGTCCTCTGACTGAAAAGTGCTAGGGGCCATGAGTCTCCAGCTCTGTGTCTGGAATGTGTCAAACCTTTGGACAGCAGCAAAATTCCAAGTCCTGAAAGCCTCTGAGAGGTCATTCACTTAATGACTTTGCATCAGGAATCCCTCCAGTTTTTCTGAGTAGTCCTCTAGCAAGGGCTTTTTCTGCACAGTCCCATGAATTCACAAATCCCATGCCTGAGGATCCATTATCTATATTGGACTTTTGCTGTCTGACAGCCTACCCATTTCTGGGGATTTTTTTCAAGATTCAGGGGGGTCTGAGCGCCCATTTTTCAAGCCCTTGACAATGTTAACATTGCATCTGGTTTTTAAGTGTCTTTCTATTTTTGATAGGCACCCTTATCACCAGGAAGGGAGAAAACATTTGCGTTCTGCTGTTCATCCCTTATCTAGAAAGACATGGTATGTATAGGTTCCCTGCAGTTTCTGAGATTTATCTAACTCAGGGAACTAATCTACCTGTGTTTTACCAAGAAGTTCATACCCCAAAAGTGGACTCATTGTTCAACACTTCCTTTGTCAAAAGAGGATTGCTTTTCACCATGGAAAGCAATCCCCATGATTGTTTTCACTGGTAATTGGGAAAGCTAAATGTATGATTATCTCCAGCTAGATTCTTAAACTGGGTGAATGGGTTGCGTCAAGGCCCAATATGAGACTAGCAGGGTGAAGACTCAGCACTTCCTGGAATTCAATAAAAGCTCTGTTTCCATCAAGAGGTAGCTATAGGTATTATGATACAGGAGGTGTATTACTGACACACACCAAGCTGCTGCTTCCACTCAGGAGCAATTTATCAGGCATTAAAATCTCTCAGGGCCTTGGCTGACCTGTACTTTTTTTGCACCTGTACTTTCTGCAGTTCTTTTGGTTAGACTTGGAGCCTTGTACTTGTCAGGGACAAGTTTCCTGCAGGCAGTGAGTCAAAGGTATAACAAAAAGGGCTCAAAAGCACTTCTGTGCTTTTCCTTACAGAAACTTAAAAAGTGAATTGCGCTTGAGTGAGTGTTGGTGCACTCAACTGTGGAGCCACAGCCATGTGTGTCTCTATGGGCTGCTCCACTACTGATATAATCCTTGAGTCTGATTAAAGGGAAAAACAATTTTGATAAATTACTAGAAGAAAGTCTGAGTGCCAATTCCTGGGCAATAATTGCAGTAAATTGCTCAGAAAATTTACTACCCACATCTATGAAGTTGTCTGGTGACTTTTTAGACAGTGTATATCTGGGTTGTGTTCCAGCAATCATGTTTGATATTTTGCCCAGCCTTTTTCCCAGTGGAATTTAGACTGGGAAAGTTGGCTGATCTTCATCTTGGCCTTTGAATCTTCTCTTGCCCTGGTCCTTAGGCTACTGCCTTTTTTTTCTCACTTTCTTGACCTTGGTTTGTCCCTAACCATGCAGCTCTTGTGTTCTCTGCCTCTTCTGGCTTCGTGTTGGCCTCTAAATCTTCATCCCACTTGTGCCTAACAACCCCCATGAAGAAAAACACTGTTAAAGCAGGATCTCAGATTTTAAACACCTACTTGTCCTGAACAGCCTCACGGTTTGTTTTTTTTTTTTTGTTTGTTTGTTTGTTTTTTTATTGTTTTGAGGGGGGTTATAATTTTATTTAGGTTAGTATCTGAATACATTTCATTAAAATGAAAGAATTGTGCATGAGCTGTTAATTGTCCCATAGTTACCTCTATTTTGTAAGAGAACTGTTAATTCCTGTGAGGGAAGGAGGGATTTTAGCCACAGTGAGATTTTAGCATTTGAGTGAATGGAAACTAAATCTCATTATTTCTCTACAATTGGCAAAATTTATTGTGCTGCCCTTTTGGATGAGCTCCCTGAGTCAAAATGCTGCATTAAGAATGGACATTCAGATTTTTCAGCTGAGTCAAGGCCATCGTGGCAGATAAGGCATTAACTATTGGGCAGGAAGGAGATGGATGGATGGGTTTTTGGCTATAATGTTTTCTGAAGTAATGGATATAATACATCTTCCAGTAGTATCTCTATTTATGAATTGCTTGGATTTTTAAAAGACATTTTTTTTTCTTATGTCAGCCTCATGATTTATTCTCTGTATTAATTCAGTAACTTGATAATTTCAAAATTCAGGAGCAAATTATTATTGATTCATTTGTTGATTCACTCAGTCTTTCATTTGATATATTCATTATTTATTTTTAATTAGCTGAACAATTTACAGTAATTTAGCCCCAGTCATTGTTACTGTTATTCACTTCTTCCTTTAATCATAATCCCTACACAGAGAAGAGAATTGATCTTTCAAATTACATTGTTAACTCCAAGTTCATCGATAACTTAGCAAATAATTTCAGTTACTTAAGACATTTTTCTAAATTAATGCTTTTGTCCTGCCCAAATGAACCATAAGGTCAGTAATGAAAAGCAAATAAGAATGATTCATGTGTTTTGAGGGAAGGATATACCATGGTTAAATACAAAGCAGAGAGAGCATGGCTCTGTGTCAGTCAGGGTTTTCCAGTGCCCTCTGAGTGGTGTCAGGTATCTTGAGGAAGTGATAGAACTAAAATACTCCACTTTGGGACTGTCTTTCAAATTTAGCATGAAAGTCATCACCTATGAATGTGCTGGGCTCCTCTGTGGTTTTCAGCTGGTCAGCTGCTTTTTACCACATTATTCCCAAGTATGTAGGTGCCTCTGCTCTACTCATTTTGGTACATCCTTCTGTTTTGACAATGCTTCCCAACATTGTGTCTGTTGTCCACTGATTTAATTATCATCTTTAATTGTCTATGGAAAATACTTATATTGTTAAATAATCATAGAATAGTTTGTGTTTGAAGGGACCTTAAAAAGGTCATCTAGTCCAACCCTCAGATAAGATTTATCCAGAAAGCAAGCTTCAGTGGAACTCCTCCTCTGTCCTTTCAGTCCAATTACTATAATTTGGCTTATTTGCACGTGACTACTTTTATTATTATATGTGATTCAAAAACAATGGCATTGCCCCTAATTACCATTTTGGAACAGTGATAATTTTGGAAGGGCAACTGTCAGTAGACGTGGCTTTACTTTAAAAGAATGGCATGGGAGCCCAACTCAGTTAATACACTAACTACATTTTCCCTATTATTATGCAAGGACAGTTACTTGCTTATGCTTTTTGAGAAACACTGAATTGTTTGGTTTTTTGCCCTCTGAGAAAATAAGTAAATCTTGAGACCTGATATAACACAAAACTGAGCATTGAAACAATTCTGTGATGTTGTCTTGGCATATTATTCCTTACTTTGTATGACAAGTTTATTGGAAATGTTCAGGTAAAATATTCTGATTTATTGCTTTTTCATGGTAGAGATACTGAATGCATAAAAATGCAGTGAAATTAAATAATATTTTGATGAAATTATGCATGTAATAACATCTTGGTATGAGTGAGAGATCACCATTTTAATTTTACTTTAATGTGTGCTTTGATTCTTTATTCTTTTATCAATTATACCGTCTTTTTAACCCCTGGTATTTTCTTGTTAATACTTCAATCATGCTTGTGTATGAAAAAAATACATGAATTTCAAGTACTGGGTCTTTTTGTAGGTGTTGCATGTGGTGGACTGTAAACTTGTTATAGGAGGGCACGCCATTAAAATTAACATGTTTAGTGTTCTGTATGAAGTAAGAAATGAGAAGTACATCTTGTGTCCTCTTCACATCATCTGGTGATGAGGTATTTTAAGCAAAGCTCTGATTATTAATGTTAAGAAGGGCCGAATTGTCAGCAGAATGTGCATACAAGGGAAATGAGACACTGCAACTCCTCAAGGGCCTGGGAAAATGAAATTTAAAAAAAAAAAATTAATTGATACTAAACACCACAAATGTCCACGTGATTGAAAAGAATGGTTGTCAGTAGGCTGAAACCAAATATCTTGCCTTGAAAGAAGAAGGAACATTCTGGTGCAGGGTATTCTGAAGGATAAGTATAGTTATTTACTTGGAGGTAATAATTAAGTGTTTCCTGAAGACATTGTAAGCCGTTAAGTTTCTCTAATAGTGTGGTAGTTGAGGTATTTGGAATAAATTCTACATAAACATACACTATTGCTTCAAAAGCTTGCAATAGATTATATGGTTTAAGTGTATGTAAATTGCATAAATTTGCTCCTAGTAGACTGGATTCAAAATAACTTTATATGGTTAACTCACATAACAAAGATAGCTTAATTTTTTTCTTCAGGTCCCAAAACTAACATCTTAATTTAAAAATAGGATCTAAATGTAAGTTTTAATGGTTGTTGTTGTAGAAGTAGTAATCACCCCATGTATTCATTTCCATGTCTCTACTCTGGTAATTGCTGGGAAACAAATTCTGCACTAGCTAAGCAGTGGGGTTCTTTTTTTTTTTTCATGATAATATTGAAATAGCTTCAGAAAATTCAGTCTCAAGAAAAAGTTTTTTCTCTCAAAAACTTTTTTCCTTCTAGTCTTAGAAAAATACACCTGTCAATATCATATTAATTCTCCATCTTTTAGGCAGTAAACCTAGGGGAAACAGTAATCTTCAAAAGGCTTGGGTAACTTCTGGATTCAAATATTTCCAGATTGTTCCACTTGGGATATGTTGTGATTATCAGAGCAAAACTCATTCATGTTGAAACACTGGCAGACTTTATTTAGCAGACCTTGATAGGAGCAAGTTAAATGGCAGAATCACAAAAGCTTAACCAATTTCCCCTTCTTTCTGCAGTAAAAAGTTTTTGTAGTAGAACAAATAGGCTTTTCTAAGTGTTCTATACATTGTTACGCATGAAATACTTTAGAATTATTGCCAAACTGATGTGAGCATTTCACAGGGAAACCATTCTGTTCAGGAAGGCATCAAAATAAGTGACAAAAAAAGAATAAAACTCTTGAATTGCACCTCATGTAAATGTGCACATTAGGAAACATTGCAAAACAAAAATATTGTTATTTGTGTCCACTGCAAGAATCAAATGGATATCGTGACTGATGTCATAAACTGCAGTAACACAAGAGTTCAGAATTGGACAGACTCTTATCTGACCAGTAGCTTAATAATCTCTGTTACTTCAGAAATTAATTCACAACTAAGGATACAGCAATATGCACTCTTATAGGAAGGGCTACCTAGAACTCTTGTCATCTGGAAAACTGTCTTGCTGTCGAGTAAGTAGGCTGAATACTATGGGAAGAGGGGGAAACAAACAAACAAATCCAACCCTCAACCTTTTCAATACAACACCAGATCTCAGCGTTACTGTTATATATCTTTGCCTCTGTTACATTCCAAGAATGTATATATCTATTCTATACTTTAACAGGGAAAAAAAATAATCCATGTTCTTCATTATTTCCACTAAGTTATTTAAATGTAATTTTCATAATTACGGGATTTTCAATAGGGAAATCCATTTATTCACTTAACTTCTTTTACCCTTTCTGTCTCACCACATTTTGCTTTTTTGATGTAAGATAAAATATGATCAGCCTTAAGAAGGAAAGCAAATAAGTATTATGTCTTTGTTTCAAAACTTTTAGTAGAATTCTTTCAGAATTCAAAATTATAAGGCCCTACTTCAATAGTCTTAGTTTTCTAGTGACTATATTTGCAGATTTTAAATACTAACATTTAACTAAGTCTGCCTTTTTTCTGACTTAGTGCCATGTATCAGTACATATTTCCTTTTCTGTTTCTTTCTTACCATTAATGAGTCTGTGGAAGTTGTCGTTTAAAAATGGAGAAGGGGGGATTTTTGAGGTAGTGGAGGTGGTAGCACTATAGCAAATGTTTAGGAAAATTAAAATGGAAGTGGCTCTGGCCTATGGGGAACTTGAGGAGGCAGCAGATTTTGCATCTGACTGCAAACTCCTCTTTCACTCCTTGTCAAGCCCCAGCAGCCACAGCAAATCATGGAATCATTCAGATTGGAAAGAACCTTTAAGATCAAGTCCAACCATAAACCTAACATTGCTAAGTCCACCACTAAACTATGTCCCTAAGCACTACAATCTACACATCTTCTAAATACCTCCATGGATGGTAACTCAACCACTTCCCTGGGTAGATCATTACAGTGCTTGCCATCACAGCTAGTTACCATCTTCTGAGTCAAGAAAAAGATGGAAAGAACCAGGTGTTTATGGATGGTAGGGAAAAAGAGGCCACAGACTGTAGTGTACTAATTTGACACCCTTTGTTGCTCTTGCTGTGAGCTGTGTTGCCTCTGCAGAGCAGGAGAGCAGGCAGCTCAGCCCACCAGCTTTCTCTTCAACCTGCTATGTCAGCGAGAGCTGGTCTGCCAGTGCCTGGTGTCTGCTGTTACTGGCAAGAACAGTGATATTGATTTTTCTAATCTATGGCTATACAGGCTTTGCAGTGGATCTGAATAGGCTCTTCTGGAAAACATCTTCAGAACCCACTAGTTAGTCACAGGAGGTAGTTCAATTCTATGGGGCTTAAATGAGTCCAATATTTCTCTGAGCTGGGGCATTTTGATCCTCTGTGATGCGTCAATGAATCAACACCAGAGAGAGAAACGCAATCGGGTAACAATTTCACAAAATTGAGCTATTGGTCAATAATTATTTCTCACCATTCATATTTTATCCTTAAAACAAAATCAAAGAAACAATCAAAACACGAACTTTCCTTTCCCACAGAATAAAAAATTGTATTTTTAAAAATGCTGCTAAAATCTATTTGTCCTTTTAAAACAAAGGGTTTAAAACTGGAATACTTTCACCAACAGTATTATTTTATAGCTCAGTTTCCTTGGATAATATTTTTTCTGCTTTTTATTCTAATTGTGTCTGCACAGAATTCAGTAAGTATATAAATGAGGCTTATTTTGTATTCTAAATCATAAAAGAACATAGTTTAATAACAGAAATATTGTCCTATGTGGCAAAGAGAACTCTGGAATTCAACAGCAAAACTTGCATACAAATCACAATGAAATGTGCATGCACAAAAACTCACCTGCTTATATTTGAGAGTCACTGTCAAATTTTTAAGGTACAAAATCGTGGTGCTGTAAAAAACCCACTTGATGTTTACTGAATGTCCCAAACTCTCACTAAAGCTCTCAATAAAGAGGCAAATGGATTAAGAAACAACCATTGGACCCAAAGAACTTTTGCACTGGCTCTCTGGTGAGTTTTGCAGTTATACTGGGTATACCATGTAGTGTCTAATAAAGTAAACAGAGCTTGCATTTCTGTGAAATTGAGGGGATGCTAAGATAAATAGAAAAATGCATTTTCCTGGTCTGAAAACAATGTAGGGGTTTTGGTTTGTTTTTGGTGTTTTTTTTTTTAATCTGCATAAGTGTATAGATTTAATACATTTGCTATGTGAATGTCACTTGTTCCAGCATGATATTTTATTGATATCATTCTGTTAGCCATAGTGAGAGGATTTGCTGTCCCATGTTATGATTTTTCACTCTGGCTAATGAGGAAGAGAAAATCAGATAAAATTATCTGAGCAATAAGATGAAAGTATGTGCTTTGTTATTGACATATCTTACATCATGGTCTTGTGCGGTATGTGCACAGCAACATTCATTAGTGAGCTGCACAGGAGTCTTATGCCAGCAGAGAGGCTCTGGGTATAGGGAGACAGCAAGGAGCAGAATAGTGTGATGGAGTTCAATAGCTTCAGAATTAACAGTGGAAACTTTCAGGAACCAGATAGTAAGAGGAGACTTGCATGATGAGAAACAAAAGAGAAAGTAAAACGTGTCAAAGGCTAAATTGTAAACCAGATTTCTGATATAAACCAGAGGTTCAGATAAGGAGAAAAATCCTCAGGATGTAGAGTATAGTGCAAACAGAAAAGAAGGAGGGGAGGGAAAGATCAGAGGTGTAGAACAAGCATGGAGGAGAGTGTAAAAGAGAGGTCAGAGAGTTTACTGTGATTCTTAAGAGAAGGAGGAAAAGTTTTAATATGATTTAAAAATACCACAAAGGCCAAAGGAAGCGATTGATAAGGTACAGCTTCTGGATTGTACAATTTATGTCCCCTGACATGCAGTGTACTTACCAGGAAGTCTTGTAGAGTTGATGAGCAACAGTCGAGACAAGAAGACTTCGAGTCTGACAGTGGTCAGGGAGACAGTTAAAGAGACCATGGGAATGCAGCAGTGAATTGTAATAAGGTTTCAAGAATGGGATTAGACTTTCTCATAGCAAAAATTTTAGGAAGGAAAGGCATATGTTAGCTATGAAAACCTCTCAAGTTTTTATTAATAATCTGGCTCGAAGAACAAAGTCAGAGTCTGAGATTTAGTGCCTAATCAAGGTGCCCAGCAAAACATAATGATAATAACATCCTGTAATTGACTAGCACTCCAGTTATCTGGTTGAGATGCATAAACAAAGCAAAGGACATACAACAAAGTACAGCAGCCTATAAAAAGATAAAATTAAAGCACTCTTGTTTCTGTAAGTTCCCACCACTCAAAACAGACTTAGATGGCTCAATCCCATATGCAGTGCAAGGGGAATATAGTTTTAAAATTAAAGCAGGTGAGGTATGGAGTCACCAACAGTTGGAGAAAAGACAGCTGCATGAAACAATGCCCTTTTTTAAAAGAACTGAGGAGGGACTCCTCAGGTGTATGACAGCTGTTCTATGCCAACGCTTGCAAGACACCAGAGAAACTTGCTCTATAAGATAACTGTCTCAGTTGGGGAGTTTAAGGTTGCCTTTTTCTTATCTTTTAGGTTTCATGCAGAATAACTGGAACAGAACAGGAATCCAGATTTTCCCACAGGATGTTTAATTTGTCCAACCCCTTTCACTACCTCTCTCCAGTGCACTAGTTGCTTAGACTTTGCAGTCTCAGCAGTATGAGTAATTTGTATTATCTTTTGCCTTGTGTGTTAAAGAGAGTGTTTCCTTAAAGTGTCTGGAGTAGGTACTAAATGGAAAGGCAAACAACTATCACAGTTGTTTGTTCATTCACCATCTGAAATCAGATGACAAAAGGAGCTAAGTATTATACAGCTATTTAAGAAAAATTTGGAGATGACTGGAATAAAATGGAACAACTGGTCTCTGTGGAAGCCAATAGCATTATAGCAGAAGTAGAATCAGCTCCCTTTAAGCCAGATGTGTCTAAATTAGCAACAGACCAAATAAAATACTTAAATATTGATGTGGTATATTGAGATACTGTAATCCTCTAATTTGGATTTTGTTCCTGACAAAGGAACCCAAAGTCCGGTTAGGTATACAGTCATGGTAACCACTGTGTGAGGACCATCTGGAATGTCAAAATGAGATCCCAATGGCTAAAGCACTGAAAAAGTGGTAGTTTAAAGCTGGATATCCAACCAGGTTGGGAAGAGGGTTGACTGTATGTTGAAGTCCCACCTTGATATTCCAGAACAGACTCCTTATAAATGCCTATATAGAAACCCTTCTTTCTGGTCTGGTTGTCCTATATGTAGCCATCTTCCCAAGCATGGGTCTACAATTATTCATTCATAGTGAGGCAAGACTTAGTCTCTTATTTTAAAGGTTAGCTATTTGGTGGTATTGCTTACTTATTATGTACCTTCAAAAAGTTTAATATTCAAAGAAAGAGGTCTTGGTTAGGCCCTGTATTGCTGGCTCTAGTCCTTCTGAAAATCATCTTCACCACCAATATGGAGGTTACAGTAGACAGGGCAGAGGGGTATTTCTTTATAACTGAAAGGAGTAGGAAGTTCATTGTCTAATGCCACTATGGTTTTCATGGTAGCAAAGGCAGTCACTCTGTTTTGGGAGAAGAACTATTCCACAGGGTCCATCAGATGCAATCCCAGCAGAGCAGCTCTGCTGACTCAAACCCTCTATGCCAGGAATGTATAATAGTGACAATTTGAGCCAAAATGGTGAATACAGATTGATGATAATAAGGTAGTTTATGAGATGTTAATTAGCATATGGTGTACATCAAAAAAAATGCATTAGAAAATAACTGGAATACCAGCACTGTGGTTAAAACTGATGATACCAAGCAAGTTGCATCTGACCATGTAACAGACACATATGGGTAACTCTGAAGGAGCACCTACACTGTGCTGCTACAAGCAGTCCAGGCAAATGAAATACAATCTGTGTTCCTGTACTCCAACTACAGTTTGTTGTCACTGGTTATTCACGTAACCAGTTATTCTGATTCACATTAGTAGAGATGTTATATTCTTTGGACAGTACCATTTCTCTTAAAAATAAGATCAGCTAACAAGCAAGTTAGTGTTTAGATGGTAAGAATGGACACTAACAAAAAGACTAGTTTACTTGATGAATTCAAAACGATCATGTTGTGAATACCAGTATAGGTGTTACATAGGCTAAAGAAAAATACAGGTGCTTCAGTTTTTATGGAAATAAATCTTTGCTTTCATAATAGAATGACCACCTGCTTGATTAAAGTGATCATACACCAGCTATACACTGTTTGTGAGAGTTCCATTTAACATACAAGTCAGTATTTTCAGGCAACATATTCTAATCAAGCTAGAATAATATAAACAATTAAAATCTTTTAAAAGAGGAATGAAAGAATATATAATAAAAAAGAGCCACATGGTTAGAACTGGGAACTTCTGAGCAGCAGAGCCATAGATTTATATTTCTTACCCTAAATCTCTTTTCCCCTGTAACCTAGCATTGTTATTATTTAAAGGGAATGTGTTTAATATTGAATTTCATCCTTTGTCATAGATACGTACAAAAGTATTAGAAGTGCTTTCTCATTGTTATGGTTTTCAGCTGGAGGGCCCCAGTGAAAAAGAATGTAGCTAATTTAAAACAGTACGTGAAAAAGTTGGTTTTGTAAACTTTATATGTACTATGCACTATTTGTTTATTTTGTCATGGAGATTGGTGCATTATATTCTAGGGCTTGTTATCCATGGGCCAGATGGTACTGTCACTTGCACCAGGTGAGGAGCGAATTCAAGATACTTCTAAATGAAGCAATCAATGTAATATTGAAATGCATCATTTGGTCGTGTTTGTCATCCAAATTCATCAGAGTAGCTATGGTACAAAGTGCAAATAGTTCCGTCTGTTTTAATGAAGATGAAAATATATTGTGTAGCAGCATGTAGGCTCCATTTCCCTCTAGCGCTGGTGTTATCAGGACAGCTAAAACTTTCTTGTACACAGAGTTTATACAGGCTACATAGGATTTAGGGACCAAAAATCATCTAATAAGACTTGGAAAACATGAGGCTTATGCAATTAGTTAGTTTTCTGACATGAGGAGGATTGAGGTAATGAAGAAATGATTAGGGAGATATAAGGATAATTTGCCTTAAACATAGCAGAGAACATTCCAGAGGATCTGTATCAGACCAGCTAGTGTTTATGTGAAGAACTGTCAGTGAGAAATGTTTCCATTTTCTCTCTCTCATAATCTTTTCTCTGTCAGCTTTGTTAGCCTATTTATTATTTTATTAATGGTTGTCAGTTACTCATTCTGATACCAATTTACTTATCTAAGACGTTACAGGTAAGGTTTTTTATTCTGATCTTGATCAAAAGGGACAATCAGACTCTCACTGAAGTCAACTGGTTATTAAGGAACTCTTTTAAGGCATGTTACTGTTAATTTGACATAAGCCAGAGGGAATAAATGGCAATAAAGAGGTACTTTGATGTTGCAAGTTTTTCTCAAATATTGCAAGGTGTCATTGAAGGTCTCATACAGAGACATATCTTTTCTATCTGTATCTAAACATGAATGTTGTTTATGTTTGTTACCAGATTAGTGATTAGTGCTTCAGCTTTAGTGTTGTTAATCAAGAAGCTGTAAATAACATCTTAAAAATCATGACCAACTCTTTGTGATTTTGACTACCTTGTCCTGTAGAAGATTCAAAAGTCATCCTGCATTAGAGATGTAGCCACTGTGTCATTTTGAAGAAGTACATCTTTTTTTTCTACGGTAAGAAAGAAAACATCTAAAAAAACTGTCATGAAACCAGGACTGGATTTTTTGGTTTCAGTTATCTACTGTCCAAGATCAAAGCTCTGACTCCTGAACAAGGAGAAGCTGCTCAAAGGTTAATTCATAATTCATCTAATTGAAACTTGCATGATAGACGTGATCAGGATGTGGACCAGAAGTAGTACTGCTGTAAGGGGCTGTTGATTGAAGACCTGAGAGGATGTTGAAAAGATCTGAGTAGCCTCAGTCCTTCTTGGAGGGATGCACCCACAAAATAAATTCTGTGTGAATTAAAGCACAATTGAATAGAAACGTAATATGACAAGCTGTGTACATTTAGATTATAAAGGTTGTAGGAGCTTCATAGAAAATCTGTGGGATCTGTTTACCCTTCTTTTTTCCCCCTGTCTTCTTTTCTGACAAATTTAAGGAATTTGTAGCATCTCGGTCATTCCGCTTTTGCTGGAAGAAAAAGCAAAATCATTTCATTAATTTAAATGTCCTCCTTTCTGTTAGTCCAATTCTTTTTTTTTTTTTTTAATAGACCATGTTTCCTAGTTTCATACTTCTTTAGTATAGTTTTATTGATTACAATAATTTTACTACATCCTTTGTAAGAGCTGGAGGAACTTCTTATGATGTGCCAAATTTTTAAGTACATTCATAAAAAGATGGAGCACTGAAAAGATTCCCTGAGAGTCATTTAATGCCACTTGTGCAAGCTCAGCATATACCTTATGATGACTATTTCTCTTAACTGTTCCTAAAAATCTTCTGCTCTTTGCTATGTGAACCCATTCCTACTGAAACAAATAAACAATAAAGAAATAGCCTGCTCTGTACTAAAAAAGCTTCATTTAATTAATGAGAATTTTTTCACTATAATTCTTTCAGTGCACATTTCAGCTTCCAAAGCATATTTGAGTCCCTTCACTTTAGTATTATTAGATAAAAATGGTATTCTGTCATCTTTATTCACATATTTAAGAAATTATTTTATCTCATTGGTGATGAATGGCTTCCTACATGACAGCAACTCTTTGAGCTGAAGAACTTACAACTCTTCTCTATCCTTGACAAGAAGTTATACAAGCCATTGCTTGCTCACAGTTGTGGCACTTGAAGCTTATCTATTTTGTACTGAAATCATTTCACTCAACAACAGCAGAGCTCAAACAGCCCCATTTTAGCCTGTGTAACAGCAGAATCCCACTGAGAGAGTACATCTGTACCCCTAAGCTTCAGGTGGCCCTTTGGCTGCAGATGTGCCCCAGGCTAAGTTCTGTTTGGAGGAATCTCATAAGCACAGCGTGAGATGCGACATGTAATGGGCTTCTTCGCTGGAAAGGATTTGCCTGATATTTTCTTGAAATGTCATTGGATTGCAGTTTCTGGGATTTATAATCAACTCGTCGCTGAGCTGCTGCATGAAAGTTGTGCTAATTGGCTAATATAATTTGTATGCTGGAGTGGACCTCTATCAGCTGGATATTCTTATTATTCAAAACAGTTTACAGTTTTGTTTTAGACTTTGTACTGTGATCTAAATATGTGTTGCCTGTAGAAACCACGGAAATTCCTATACTGCTGGTTCTGTGGTGGCATCAGTGGATTTATTCACACTTAGTTAAAACATCTAACAATCTGGAAACTATCAATATTTTTTATAGAAAGCAAAGGATTAGAAGGAAATGTGATTTCTACAAAACAGAGTAAAACAATCAAGCCATACTACTTCTGATGGAAACTTCAAATTTAGGACACTTTTTCTATTCCGAGCATTGGTTAAAACATCACTTTAAACCAAGCATAATAAACATTTTGCTGTGATCATCCAGTCACGGAAGTGGCACTTGTTCAAATTCAGATTTTAATAGGAGGGTCTATTCTTGTAAAATCCTGTGTGTGAAGCTTAAGGATTTATTTTGAGGCTTTGAAAAAACATTTTCTTATCTTTTCTCTAAATTTTTTATCTTAGTCACCATAAAAACTATACCAAGAAGTTGGATTTAAGTGTGTGTTATCTTTTTCTTGGGGTTATTTACTTAATTTGAATGTAATTTGGTCAGTGTGAAATCCCAGCTTTTAAATTACAATCTCATGATAAATTAATATTCCAAATAGCAAAAGTGTATGAAAGGAACACATTATCACTGTCCATTGGGCATTGCTGGTTTTGTAGTTTGGTATTTTTTTTTGTACGGACCATGTACTAGCTTTGTTTTTAAATTACAGACCACTGATGAGTGAAATGATCCTTCGTCTCTACAGTTACACTCTAGTCAAGCAGCTCTTATCTTGTTACTGCTTGTCACCATTCTGCAGAGGGAAAGAATGGCCTGGGAAAACCAGGAGTGAGGAAAGGCAGGAGGAAACTGCAGAGCCTGAGATGTGAGCACAGTAACACCAGCTGCTGAAACTGCTGTGTTACTGGAGGTTTGCTTTGTGTAGTGTTTCTAAAGGCATCCCTGGGACTGAGACTTCCATGTGACTGAATCTGGGGATGAGATGCAGCTTAGCTGTCAGTGGGTTCTGAATCTGAAGTTAAATGCACAAAATTATTAGTGCTTACCAGTGTTTAAATTACAGTGGAAAAGACCAGCCTGTGTCTCCCCATGGGACAGTATCTCTCATTCAAGGTTCAAACTGAAGGGCATTTTGACCCTCTCAGATTATTTGGTATGTGTAAGCAATTGCTCCTAAATGCCAGCCCTCACCAGCCTGGAGGGATCTGGAAGCCCATGGACTTCAGAGGCCGGTTTTCTTCAGAGGATGATCTTGCTTATTATCTTGCTCCTTTATGAAGGCAAGGGTAATAAGCTAGTTTATAAAGTGTCTTTTTTCCAGTGTCAGAAGTTGTACCTGTGAGAAAAGCCCTCTCCATGTTTCTGACTGGGCTGAGCATGATAGTGGTGCTGCCCAGGAGAGCTGACTGCTATCTCTTGGTATGAGCAAGGCCCAGGGATTGAGACTTTCAGCTACTCTGCCCCTGCTCTGTGCCATAAATGTAGCTCTGTAAGATTTCTTACCTTTTGGCACAAATTAATTTTCTTCAGGGGGAAGTATTTTTTAATGTCTGGTTTTTGACACTCGCATACAAGCAGCCGGCTGTAGGCAAGGGAACATTCCTGCCTCTGTGCAAGAGTGAAGACCCAATTTTGCCATTCAGCTCCAAAAAGCTAACTTATCACTGAGTGCTGCTAGCTCTGGAACAGATCCTCATTGTCTGAATAATCTTCATTTCCATTACAGTCCCACAAATCCTCTAAGATCCTAACAATGGAGGATGTTGAAATTTCCTTTCCTTCATATTATCAAATCTGAAACAAATAAACAGAAGTTGTCTATAATTAGAGTGTACTGTCTGGCAGTTGTCTTTTATGATTGGGATACATAGCTTGGGACAACAGCATCAAGTTTTCTGATCAGTCCACATTTTTCTGGATGACTAGGTAATGAGCACATCTACAGGAAAGTTTGTCTGATGTGTTTTATATGTGTTTTCACTTGTTATTTCTTTCCACTGATTGCAATGGATGGAACTGCTGGCATTGTCTTGCATAAATACTAATTTGAAAGTCTAAATTAGGTAAAATGGGTTCTACCTGAGATGCTTGTCTAGTTTCTGTAATTTGTAAGGGATTTATGCCTGTGTGGATGGGAGCCCACATCAGGTTCGTTTGTGAGTGGATTTCTGGCACATTGCAATGTCCTTGCAATAACTGAACATTCCCTTCTCATCAAAATTTGATGTGCCAAGATACACTGTTAGTATCTCAGAACTATAATTCTTGCAAATAAGATTTTTGTGGTAGGTTTGTTCTTGTAGAAATAACTCGTATATATTAGTTTTTAATTCCCTAAATAAAAAAATGATATATTTTTATTTGAAAAGTTTTTAGAAGAGCAGTGAAGAGAGATAAGTGGAAAATAGCATGTATTTGCTTGTGAAAGGCAGAAAAAAAGTCAATATTAATCAAGGTACTAAAGAATCATCTTAAAGTATTGAAGGCTGCCAGAGCTGTTATGTTGAAATTCCTTAAGTTTATTCCTCAGATAAGTAGAGAAAATCAGAATAGCTCCTTCTGCACATAAAATTTTGGCTCTATGTCAATGAAAATTTTCATTCCATTATTTTACCTTGTTTAGTGCTCAGGCTCTTCCACCATCCAAAATTTGTGCATACGAGTTAACTACCACCTGCCATAGGAAATCATTCCTCTTGCTCTACAGTGGATTCATCTCTGCAACTGCTATGCCAGTGCTGACAGACCTTCATGTATCTCTGGGTCTTCCTGCTTCCCAAACCAATTCTGCCTCTGCTCTCCATGTGCTCTCATGTGGCTTCCTTAGCCCCAGTCCCTGCCCTGCTTGCTGCCATCTGCCATATTACACCTGAGAAGAGCTGAAGAAAGAGTGATGGAGAGCAAGGAAGAGGTACTTTTGTCAATGGGCAGGCTGTGAATGGAGGAAACTAAACCTTAGATCTGAGGCTGAACCTGCGCTCCTGTCCTTGCTTCCTTCCCTGTGAATGGTGCTGGATTTCTGAGAAGAGATACAAAATTACACATCCTCCATGCTGTAAGCTCCTCCCTTGGCTTTTGGCATAGGGACACCACTGTGGGGCTAGATTCAACCAGGCTGGAGTTAGAAAGAGATTGTGGTCCCATTTATTGTTGAACAATGGAGTTTATGAAGATTGTTCTTTTCTACCAGTCATTCGAATCTACTACAACTAAACAGGCTGAGAAGGAGTCTCAAGACTTATAAATGTTCCTGATCCCTTCTCCCACTGTGCATCTACAAGGTGTTTGAAAAGGTGGTAGTTAAAAGTTTATTTCTACAGCTAAATACTCACAAAAGGTCCCAGAGGGGTAAATAAGGCTTGTTAAACCTGTGGGTGACAGCAGCAGGGCTGAGTCCTAGTGGGCATCTCCTAGGCAGCTTTATGAACTGAGGTTGCTATACCTGAAATAATGAAGTCATAAGATGGGATAGTTTCTCAGGAGAAATGCAAAACAAGGTAGGCAATACCCACCAACACTAGTGCTGTGAGTGAATGGGGTATGGTTGGAGAGAAGAAAGGAAAATAAGCAGTATAAGAATGTATACTTATCAAGTACATTTACAGCTGGGTGGGGAACTGGAGAGGTGGACTGCTTACCGTCAGCATTTACAAGAGGAAAGTTTGATTTTGCCATTTAGAGTAACACTTTATTTTCCCCAACTGATGCAGAGTTTTCATGTAGCCTCACAGCTTGCAGAAATGTAAATGTGAAAACATAGCTTATTATAGGTACCCAGGGAAGGTATTTAGATTTTCCAGAAATTTAGAGTTGAGATTGCAGCTTTTATTTTTTTCACTTTGCAGCACCTTGCTTTTTCTGAGAAAAGACATGCATTTGTTTTAGGGCTTTCCAGATGGTCTAAAGGTGAGTAGTAGTACTTTTGTCTTTACCATCTTGTAGACATTAGCAGATTTGAGGAGATACGTTTTCAAGGATTTGTAGGAAACTTGGTTAATAAAACAATAGGAACATAAAAATTAATAATATGACCTTTCCTGAAGTCTTATTACCTCCTATAAAAGTTTTCCGTAAGAACCCTGTCAGCTTTAGAGAATCCAAATAAATTGCATCTGCTGGATCACCTTTATCCACACACTCGTTGATATCCTATTCAAGCACCAGCTTGTTAGTGCAGCAGGTGTAGACACCATGCTGACACCTTCCCAGCAGACTGTCTCTGCCCATGTCCTTCTTGTTCTTCATTACAGGCTCTATTGTCTCATCAGAGCTGAAAGTCAACCTCAAGAGTCTGTGGTGCCTTGACTCCCCTGCAGAGTCCTTTCCATTAATGTGAGGTTGTGTCATCAGTCCACTGGTATAATCGTTGTTTGCATGACAGGTTCCTCAAAAGGGGGCAGTGGGGTGGGGAGAAAACATCAGACTGACTGCTCTGGTGTGCTGAGGAGCTGATGTTATCTGTGCTCAGGAAAGAAAAAGAGAACTGAACACTAATTATTAGCAAATACTATGTTAAATAATAGCAAAATATTTGATTGAAGTTGTCAAAAATTAGAAACAAGATGAATCATTCACAAACTGCTATCTAAGTGTCTTAGCTATTATATTAACACACAATGAAAAAGAAATTATCAGAGGGTTTCCCACATGCATGCACAGAGGGCAGGGCATATAAATCACTCTCACTGAACTCTCATAAATTGTCACTCCCCTGACTTTTGCCTATTCTCATTTATACAGGCCACTCATCCTCTCATGCTCTTTCTAATAATGTGGCTTTCTTTGCAAATTGGGTATACAAAGGTTTGGAAATTTTGAAAGCTGAACATGTCTGAGGCATCTTTAACAAAACAAAAAAAAATTATTTGGGATTCTTCATTAAGATCTTTGCTACTGCCCACAGAAGCTGTGGATGAAGCCACAGTTATGACAAATGTGCTTCTTCACTGCTTTTGGAAATACTGACACTTGAAGCAGTACACCCTCAAACCTGGCAACTATTTAAGTAAAGATGTAAAAGCTCCTTATTTTTATTTTTCTATTTATTATTATTTCACTCTTCTATCCCTTATTTAATCACTTGATTGGTGCTCTCAAAATATTCTGATTTGAGGGGCTTTTTTCATATTCCATTTGGAATAGTTTTTATTTCTGCACTGTATTCCTATTGAGAAATTTGTTCTCTCAGGTAGTTAGGACAACTCTGGACTTACAAAGCAAGCAGTCTGGAATGGGCCAGGTCAGGAGGGGGAGCTTACCCAGCCTATGCCACTACCCAAAGCAGGTCCTTTCTTATTTCTGCTCTTACAGCAACCCAGAGATGGGGTTGTCTGCTACAATACTTTGTTCTCTTTAACATTTTAAATATCATATTACTATTTAACTCCAATCATTGCTGCTGCACATTAAACCATCACTTTTTGCCTGGCTATCATGGACAGAAGGATGAAATTGTTCCTTTGTATTTTATACAACCTTCAAAAACTTTACTGCCTTGATCTTCTTTCCCGTAGTAAAACAACCTTCAGGTCTTTCCATATATTTTCCTTTCCAGTCCCACTCATGTAGCTTATTTTTTTCACCTAAATAAATTATTCATGTGGAATTTTACCCATTTTTACAGCCCTTTTTGCCAGTTGGTCAAGATCACTTGTTTAGGGTGGTTTTTTCTATTACTTCCTTGCAAAAATCAGAACTTGAGACTATTATTCTGTGGTTTTATATAGACCTCGTGGTAACTTAGGGTAAAGAATGGGAAGCCAAAAACATATCTAAGTGGAAAAGGATGAAGAGAATGAGAAAACAGGTTCTTTTAGATATTATTGCATCAAAATATCTGTTTGTCTGAAATTCTCTCGTAGAACTCTGCATCATTAACATGGAAACACAACAGAAGTCCAGAAAATTTTGGAGGAGTACTTATTACGTACTATCATAAAAGTATAATAATTGCTGTGACTTATTTTCTTCTCCAAATTATATAATTTAAGCAGCCACAGCTGGGCTATTTCCGGGGGAAGGAAGCATGATGGTTGTTTATTAGCTGATCTTGCAAGACTTTTTCATTTTCTGAGCAGCAGTTTCAAATATCCTGACTGGGCACCACAAAGGCTACAAAGATATTTGCAACACTTCCTTCCATTCCATTTCCTTGTCAAAATTTCTTTATCCTGGCTGGACCTAATCCTGGAGTGGCTTTGTTATCTGTCTCTATTCTTTCCCCAGACATCCATGACTGGTCTCTATATCTGCTCTTGCTTGAAAGGCTCTGTATAATGCATAGATGTTGGGTGGTGGGAGTGGAGGGAGAAGAATATCCTTCTGGATGCCTTTGCTTTTGTGACATTCAGCTTCTGTGTCCTTTCCTGAAGTCACTGGCATGATGTTAGTTATCACTGTGTTGCTCATAATATAATGCCCTCAGATAATCAGTGCTCCCCTTCTGGTTTAAAAAGCTCACCCCTCCATACCTTGAAAGCTTGTGGTGATTTTGCTAGGTTAATGAGATAAAACTGTGTTCTGGGAGGTTTATGTAGAGCATTCAGTCAAGTGCTGCATTGCCTGCTCACCTCCTTAAAGTTTATTTAACACATAATCTCTATTGATTTGAAACATCAAGCTGAGATAAATTAATAGCTGACACACTGCTTAAATAAAGCATTTAATCAGCCTCCAAAACTACTAGGGTGCTATGTAAAAAAACAAATTTTGTTATTCTGTAGGAAGTCATAAAAAGAGAAGAAAAAGTATTGAATGTCCTTTTGTGTGGTGACATCAAAGTGTGAGGTGACCACAGTGTTTTGAGCTCTCCGCTCTGCAACTCAGTTGTTCGATACCTGCTATGTTTGTTGCACCCATGTTTGGCAGGGATTCTGGACCCAAGTCAGACCTGTAATTATGCAAGTCCCATCACAGGCAGAAGACTGACCCAAGATCTGCTTAGCCCAAAGTTATATTTGTCCTTTCGCAACAATGAACTGAGTGATGATTTGGGTTTCTCTCCCATCAAGCCCATTTGGGCTTCCCTGCCACCAAGCTCATTGTTTTCTATAACTAATAAGTTATTGTTTCCACAATAGCTGAATTCCTCTTCTCTTTTACAAAAGTTTTAAGAACTGACTTAGTCAGATTGTGGTGACATCATCCTGCTTCAAACAAAAAAGGAAATACTGGTGACTCTAAGGGTCAGCTTGTGTTACTGGGTAAGGATCCTTGGCCAGCACAGAACAGAAAGCCTGAGGCTCTTCAGCACCTTATAGCTGCCCCTTCAGACCCCATGCTTGAGTGCAGGTTGTGTCTCTTTGTGTGTCAAGCTGATTTGCTAAGACAGGCTCTTCCCAAGCTTGTCCTCAGAAAGCTTGTATGTGCTGTCAACAGTTGCTGGTTTGCACAAGAATGGGAAGGCCTTTTGTTGACCTGCAAGACTGGAGTGTATTTGGAAAATCCCATCACAAAGGGGAGAATTTCCCCTCAGCTAACAAGAGGTAAAGTCCTCCCTAACCTTTCCATAGTCCCCTCAAGAAATTGGACTCTTTTGGTGTGCAATAAGGAATACAGATGGTTTACTCATTAGTTCTTAAGTTATGGCTTATGTCACTGTTAAATTATTTTACAGATTACTCCCTTGTATTTAGAAAAGGGTAAAAAAGCACACTCACACACACATAAAAAAAAAGTCCCAAAAAAATCCGGTACCAGAGCAGAGTCTCTTCTGAACTTGACATACATTCAGTGTCACTTTACAAAATGAGAATGTTTTTTTAGCTACATTGCTTACTACGTTTTTTTCAGAGTTACTGTGATCTTACTGGAGTAATTTTGTAAATATAATACTGAGTAGATTAAATACATTCTTAAAAAAGTGAGGCATAAAGTACAGTCAGGACATATTTCCCACTTCACCTTTGGACTCACCTGCGGTTATGTAGAAGCAGACCACTTGTTTAAATGTTGGTAACTTTTAGCTGATACTTGACCTTGTGTATTCTTGCTTATTTTTTTTTTTTTAATTTTTCACTACCACAGGTTGCTTGATCAATGTAAAGTCCTGGAAGATGATTAAATCACTTTCCTGCAACCTTTGCATCATAACCCATGTTTCCAGCTTGTGGCTCTGCTGTATGTCTCTAGAGCAAGTCTTACTGTCATTTGTGTCTCTCTTTTATGAACTAGGTTTCCTAAATTTGGTATTTATGACACGTGAATGAAAAACAACAGATTAAAGACTGAGATCCAGATTTCTTCAGGAGTAGTTGATGTTAATCAATACTTCAGCTTGTCCTGAATGCATAAAATAATTGTCAGTTCAGCATGTGAAATTTCAGACAGGAATTTTTTTCATTCCTATAGTGATAGATTTTTCAGGCATCTGTACTGGATCCTAAAAACTATTACAATGTTCAGTGAAGTCAGGTAAAACTGCAATGACTGTGACAACACTTTTAGCCAGACAACTTATCTCAGTCAAGAGAAGACTAGCAGTTAGGATGCATCCATGAGTGCTGACAGAGCAGTCTTCAAACCACTTTCTATCACAGCAATCAGAAGATGTCCCCAGCATCTCAAAAAAGGCAGATTTTATATCCATCTTCCAAAAGGGGAAGTGGGAGTCCAGAAACCACAGAACATTCAGCTGCATGTTACTCCATGGGAAGATTATGGAGCAAATCCTTCCTAGGCAAATGAAAGACAGGACAACTGGGAATAGCCAGAACAGGTCTACCAAGGGTAGTTTATATGTAACTAACCCCATTGTTGCCATCAGTGATGAAATGACCAATACAGTGGATGACGATAGAGCAGTGAAAGTTATTTTGCTGTGCTTTAACAAGACTTTGATGGTATCTCATAGCTTATTTACAGCCAAAATGAGGAGACATGGAGTGGACTTGTGGACCATAAGTTGTGTGAAAAACCTCTTGGACCATTAGTCTCAAAGAGTAGCAGTTAAGGGATTGAAACCTAATGTATAGCTGGTAGTAGTATTTCTTGAGGGTCATTCCCGAAGGTTGCACATTTAAGCACCTTTATTAGTGACCTAAACAACAGCAAGGAATGCATTCTCATCCATTTTATGCACAACACCAGAAGAGTGCAAGTCAGAAGAGTACAACATGCTGAAGGACAGAACTTCGATTCAGAGAGATATGAAAAAGAGGAAGGAACTGGTCAATGAGAATATCATGATACGCAGCAAAGAAAAATGCAAAGTCCTCCTTTTGCAACAGAACAACCTCATGCAAGACTACAGGCTGGGGATCAGCCTGTTGGGGAACAGCTCTGCAGAAAAGGATACAGGGAACCACACCATCCTTATGCAAAGTTTCACAAAGAAACAACAAAAGGCAACCAAATTCCAACTAAACGTAAGGGAAAAAATTCACAGTAAGGTTGGCTAAACAAAAGAACACATCTCTTAGGGACACTGCAGTGCCTCCACTTCCAGAAATTTTCCAAACTTGAAAAGGCCTTGGGCAGACTAATCTAATACTGAAGTTAGCTTTCAGCTGGGTGTTACACTAGATGCCTCTGAAAGTCCTTTCCAACATGAAATATTTTATGATGATTTTTATAACTTGCCCAAAATGAGCTGGCAGGTTTCTACCTGTCTGTGAAGTGTCAGGATTCAAAGTATCCCTTCTAACCATTTTTGAGCAGTGCACCTCTGCCACACATTTTTTCTTCAGTGAAAGTGTTTGTGCCAATAATTTCTTCTTCTGGACGGCAAGGCAAATGTCCAGACTGCCCTCTGAGACCTAGTGCACAGCATAAACAAAGCAATGTGGGAACAAGGGTGACTGTGTGTCTGCTGTAGCTGTGATTCAAAATAGAGGAGTTAGACCTTGCAGACTCCTCTTCTCAAGTGACGTCAGACAGATGTGACAGGGAGAAGTTAAGTTGAGAGATCCTGTTAACCTTCTGCAGAAAACAAGTAACTGCAGAAATCAGTAAGATTTACTTATTCCGTAAAAAAAACAAACAAATAAAAAAATTTGGGCAGGGGCGGAGAAGTGATTTTTAATAATTCTCAGCATTGGGAAACAAAAGAACATTTTGATGTCCGTCCATCTGCTCTACCTTCCTGTGAAGTTTGTTGTCCTTCCTACACTCTTTTCCCCATCATATGAAGGTGCTCAGCAGAACTGATTGTTGGAAGGAGAGCCTTATTTCTTACTGCTCCAAGATTTTCTTTTGGGTGTGTATTGAAATATTTCTTCTAGAGCTGGAATTAATAAATTTTCTGTGTCTGAACTGTGTGCAAGTTTGCATTCTGGTTATATTCTCTAAAATTTCAGCATTTTGGGAAAAGGGAAGACTTACATCTATAGATTTTACAGCAGTTTTAATGTCTGAACAGCACATCTGCTCCTGGTCTTTGTCAACTTTCTAGCAAGGACATGTCACCTTTTCCACTCCTTTGAAATTCCTCAAGACTTTTGTGTCCTGTTAATTTGGTTAGCAGAATGTGCCTATTCAACAGCAGTACACATCTCCAGCTCAGCCCCAGTCTTTGCCATGCTGAATACTGCCCACTTGTTCCTGCTGTGTTTCCTGGTTTCCATGGACTAGTTTCTAATCTGTGGTAATGCCTCAACATGTTACTGCATGGTACCACTCTGTGGAGGTTCCACTATGGAGGTATCACTCTGTGGCTCGAGCTTCAGAGTTACCTTGGGTACAAACAGGTCAGCCTCTGCCCACATGAGAACATCTCAGTGCTCAATCACTTTTCCTGCAGTGGGAAAAAGGACAAGCAGCTGCATCCCATGGCATGAGCAGCGGTCAAGCTCCATCCCTGCCCCTGCAGCCTCTGGCTGAAGCCCTGGTTAACTCGGTCCAGAGCTCAGCACGCTGGTGCAGGCTGAGCAAGAAGTGTCTGAATTGTCCCCTGACATAGCTCTACTAAAAAAATAAGTCTGCTTTATTTTCTTTTGTTTGAAAGAAACTGAAGTTTAATCACCCTCACTAAATAATCCTTCAATTTTTTGCATCTTGTTTTATTTCTTCCACACAAGTCCACCACTCTTGTCTTTACTTCCAGTGTACAATTCTATATGGTTTAGCTGAAGGCAAGGACATTTTTTTGTTACAAATGTGTGTGTTAGCAGTGGCACAGAGCTGCTCTTCTGATAACAGCCCACAGATATGCCACCTTGTAGCAGAATCTCTACAAATCTTTGGCCCATCTTCAAATCCTCCATAAAAAAGTGTGCAAAAACCCTAGTTTTGGCACATAAAGAACCTGGCTGTTCCTCAAATGATGGCTTTGAGGACACTACTATAAGCATATCAAGTAGCTGTCCTGTAGCTGTCCTTGTCCTCATGCAGCCTTGCAGAGGGGAAGAAGTATGGGTTAGGCTGGAAGGTGAATAGTACTGAGATGAAAGGTTTGATAAAAGCTGTAAAAACAAGCTAGGTGTGTAAATACCAAGGATGTGATTAGTAATACAGCATCTCCCAAGGAAGTGTCTGCTGTGCCTTTCCTGTTGGATAGTTCAGACTTTAGCCTAGCTAATCATGCATGACCATCTAATGAGAAACTTATTGTGGTAAAGTCATCTTACAGCTCACAGCAGCTGCACATGGTTAATATCACTGTAGCAAAACATTAACAACTGCAGATGTGGAGACATATCTTAGAATACACTTTAATGTGGTTTTGCTGAGTAAGAGCAAAATTAACACCTCTGTAATTAGTGCTGGGGACAGCAGCAGCTGAGGCAAACCTGAACAGACTGCAGCAGTATCCCAAACAGGCTAGTGAACACCTAGATAAAGTCAAAAATAAGCACTTAATTAGATTTTCTTTCTTTCTTTCTTTCCTTCCTTCTTTCTTTCTTTCTTTCTTTCTTTCTTTCTTTCTTTCTTTCTTTCTTTCTTTCTTTCTTTCTTTCTTTCTT
>JAWWEW010000112.1:82691310-82766433 GCA_035583185.1 Anabacerthia variegaticeps | reverse complement strand
TTCTCTTTCTTTCTTTCTTTCTTTCTTTCTTTCTTTCTTTCTTTCTTTCTTTCTTTCTTTCTTTCTTTCTTTCTTTCATATATTCTTTTGAAGGTGCTTGAGTTTGTTGAAGATGTATCTTTTTGAACTGTGGTTTATGGCCAATGTTACCGCTTTTCTGTACCTAACACCCCAACCATGTGTAATCCCTTTTACATGTGGACCGAACAGCTAAAGCACAGTTCACATTTTGTTTTTATTGGCAGTATTTATCCTCATTTTCTCAGAAGAGACCAGATTGATTCAGTATAGTAACAGTCCATCTATCCGTCCATCTTGGCACAGATCAGGTTTTTTTTCACACATGGATTTCGCTCCATTTCAGGCTTTTAAAACCATTTCATCAAACTGGAATTGTCTCTACTTTAAAAAGCAAAGCTCAAAAAGCCTTTTGTTTGAAAAAGGTAAGATTGAACACTACAACGGTATGTTTCCCAAGAATTTAAGAAAGGGGCTCTTGGCCCCTGACAGAAAAATGTCTGCTTCAGCTCTAACTTCGAAGACCTAAATTTAGCTCATCAGACCACAAAATGCAAGGGGAGAATGAAAAACACTCCCATGTCATAAGGGGCACTGTAGGAGAACAGAGTTACATGAAATGGGAAAAGAACAATGAGACTATCTGACGAGACAGAGGAATCAAGAAGGAGAGATACAAGAACAAGTTATCCTGCACAAGAGAAAGTTTATTGCTGTATATCGGGTTGTAACAGGTTTCCCAGTTTATGAATTCACAGTTGTAAAGTTAAATATCATTATTGCATGCTATACAAAATGGAGTTTGGTTTTCTCCCTCATGTTGTCCCTGCTCCCTGATTGGTCTGCCACAGTGGAGCCTTTCCTTATACGATTATCTCCACCCTTGTTTACCTTTTACATTGTGATCCTCCCCTATCTTTCATGCAGGAGGATTTGAGTGCTCCTCCCAAGCTCAACCCCCTTTCCAGAAAGTTCCATGCCACCCTTATATAAACCGGTGCCATTTTAATAAATGTGCCATTCCATGATACTACTGCCTGGAGTGTGCCTCTCCTTCTTACCCTCAAAGGGTCTTGTCAGGGCACTAAGGCATAATATTTTGTGGTCTATGTATATTTTTTTAAAATAGGAGACATAATATGGTAACAACTAAGAAGTCCACACCTCTTTGGGAACTTTATCTTGCACCCTTACTATTCATATATCCTTAGCTCAACAGCACTACTGTGTAATTTGATATGCTTGCTCTTTGAAGGTTGCTGTGAAGATCTACCGAGCGTAGAAATAATAGAACCATGCCCAACCCAAATCTGGAAGCTGAGAGATTAAATTTGAATCTATACACTGGTATTTTGCCTCTGCTTAGTTTCTCATAGGCAATCCTTGAAACATGAGTTGCTGGGAATTTGTATCACTGCTTTACTGTCATCAAGCTGTGAAGGTTAAAGCCGTGCTCTCACTAAACAAGAGTACTGAAAAATTAGTGTTGACCTAATTGCAATCAAATAATATATTAACATCTATGTCTCTGCCTTATTACCTAATCACAGATTTAAAGAAGGTAGCCAGAAGTGAATGCATTTCTTTCTGAACTGGTAGATATTTTCAAGGTTTGAAGAGTTCCTTTGTGTTCCTTCCAAAAGGATTGTGAAATGGCTTTTCATTCATTCCAAGACAAAAAAAAAGAAACAATAATACGTCTTATCAGGACTGACCAGGTTTATAGCATCAGTAGGGTATGTAATGTATTTTTTCCAAGTACAGCATTATATCTAATATTACAAAGATACAGAAGTGATTACATAGTACCAAAGAGCACATTACTAGCTGACTTCTTTGATCTAAGATAAATTATTGGGTACAAAAAAAATGAGAATTCAAAACACTTGTACTGCCCTTAAGCTCTAGAAAGGCATCATGTAGCTTCCAAGTTGAAGCATTATCTTATTAAATTCTGACTACGGGCAGCTGCTTTCTTGTAAGAAATTCCTTCAAGGAACTTGATAATCCTAGTTCTTAGTTGGAAAAACTCCATATACCAAATTCAGAGGCTAAAAATTACCTCTTAAACTTGCATTTCCATTACAAAAGTCCTTTTCAGTCTTCCCATAAATGGTGCTGGAACAAGTGTAGTGTGATGCCAATATTTTATATAACAAACTGGTGGCTGGAGTCTGCACTATGGAAAAGGTCAGAGTCCATTGGATATGATATTTTTCATTCATAGGCAATCCTCTTCTTTCCAGTAGCATGACTTAACACTCCAAGCAGCACAAGTTCTTGTGTGCGAGCCCCTCTCTTGAAGCTGGGATAATGCTGAGTACAATTCACTCTAAAGATGTATGTGTGTGTTTATGTATGTAAGAAAAAGAGAAGAGAAGTGAGGAGACAGTGGGGTAAATGACTGCAGTGCAGTGATGCAGGTATTTAACAGCAGTGGGGACATTCCCATGGCTGCAGCTCTCTGGACACTTCCTAGCTTTTAGCTAATGGCTACTGAGAAGTGACTAACTCAGAAGCCTTAGTTTAAATGTTATGTTATCAAGAATGCAGACACTGCTTACTCTTGTCTGTGCATGTTCAGAATCTTAAAGGCACATCTCCTTGGTTGTGCCTTTGGGTCAATTCTTTTCCTAGACAAGGTGAAATAGCCTCGCACATGCTAAGGTAGCCCACGTGCTTTTGTGCTTCTAAGGTACAGTTTACATCAATTTTCTTTCTTCAACTCTTCTGCCCAACAGATACCTTCTTAACTATCTCTTCCTCATGATTTTTTTATAAACTGTGAACAAGTGTTGTTTTCTCTCAGCATGTTCTGTATTAATCCAAGGACAAAAAAAGGATAGTCAACTTAAAGTGTTTTCAACTTGCCACACAATGCAGGTATTCCATTGAATTTCTCTCAATTGGAGTTGCAGGTATGGCAGATGAAAATTAGCTTTATGTATTTATTTAGATGAATGTCACTGTCACGCCACTGCTTGTGTTGCCTTTCTGCAAACCTTGTGCAGGAAGCTTCTTCCAGCAGAACCTCTGCAGAAAGCAAATGTGAAACTTTGCACTGCAGTCCTTGTGAGACATGCATTTTCAATTCAGTTTCTATGAGCACTGGCACCTGCACATTAAGCACATCCTTCAACTCAGCCCTCATCAACAAAACACTTAAGGATTTGACTGAGTGCTCTCCTCAACTGGGGCCTTCAACTCCAAATCTGAGCTCCCTGCAGTTGTTGTAAGCTTTGATGTTCGCAGCAAGTTGAGAAGCCCCAGCCTTCCAGCTTCAGTGAGTATGTGAAGTGTCCTGAAAAGTTTTTATTCTAATTTCCTAACCTTGACTGTTAATATCCCCTCTTACTTCAACTCTCTTTAAAATGCTGCACTTTGTCATGCCTTACTGTTTTTCCCTCTTGATATATAATTTGAGGACTAATGCAGTGCTGTGGGAGACCATTTTGTTTGTTTTCTGAAAACAGTATTTGTTAGGTAGATGATTCCCATCCAGACAGATGAGAGGCCCTGCACAGCCCTGCAGTCCTCATACCTAGTATTTTAGAAAGCATGTAACTTCAGCAATTTATCCATCACGGCTTTCTATCACACCTCAAACAATAAGGAACAGGAGTTGTTCTTTCTATTTTTCTCCTCCTCCACTGTCTTACACCATTTTCAACAACTCCTGCAAACTCTAATCACCAAAAATCTTCAAGGAAAAAGATGAAGTGTTTATACAGGTATAGCCTGCTTTCTGTATTTGAAATATGGAATAGTTACTTCTAGAGTTCTTTTGTTATTGAAGACTGAGGTTGACTCATGAAGGGAAGTAAACACAGATCTAGTCTTTACCAAAAGCACTCATCCCTCACTGATTTCAATGATAATTGAGCACGTGTTCAAATGCCTTTATGGATGAAAGCTTAAATAATGCCCCAGCAATTGAGTTAAACTTTACCTCTGGACCTATGGGCAAGGATCTTTGTGAAAATGAGGGAAGGAGGGTACCATGGCCTAAAATATTAAAGATAACAGCATTTTCAAGTTGCATAATTCTAAAAGTGCATTTTAATTTAGTTCTCAGAATGTTAGTTCTTTTGAAAATAAGACTTTCAAAAGCAACTACTGTTTGAACTAATTGTCTACTGTATCTATTTAATATGTGAGTCAGATCAAGTGCAAATTGCCTTTCAGAAGTTACCAGATCAAAAACTTGTTTTATCTTGGGATGACTTTTCCCTTCAGGTTTAATAACTTTCTACCCATGAAAAGGTGTCAAAGTTTCCCTTTTCCAGTGCAACTATGGCAAGAAAAGCCATCATTTTGTCTTTCTGATGCTCATGATTTACATAACATTTAATAACAATTTAAGAAGATGGCATTTCATGACCATTATTGAATTATTCTCTCACTTTCAAGTTCTGTATCACAAGTGAAGTGGGTTTTTTAACATGCAAGTTGCATCCTCAGCAACATATTTCAGTCAACTTATATTGATATTCTTCTGTGGGTATTGTCATTCGACATGTCTCTGCTTTTATTCTAATTTGGAAGCAGCAAGAAGTTAACCAGGATTTAAAGGAAATACAATAGACAATAATTCGTTCCATTGCATGCCTGAACCGTTTGTAATTATGAGTGATATTGAATTTTTGCAAACTAAATTTCTAATTGGACTTCAGGAAATATTTGCCATCATTACATTTTATAAAAGATAACAAATGTTGTAGAAGGTTGAATTCTTTTAATTAACTATTAAGCAAGGTAGACAGTGTTGCCTTTCAATTGTCATTAGAAAAGGCAGCAAGAAAGAGAGATTAGCAAAGTTAATACCAGCAATAAACCCTCTGCCTCAGTTAAAGGTAAATAAGATACTTAGATAGATGTTTGTAGCTTTTCCAGACCTGATGAACCTAATTCTTTGACAGAAAAAGCACCAACAGCCAGCTCTGGGAATTCAAAAAGAGAATGGAGGAGATGTCATAAATTGATATACTCATTGTTTCTTTCCTCCCTTTCTTTAGAGGGAACAAGGGTGAGGAGAGGCAAGGCAGCAACATACTACTCTGCATAATTTTAACACCCAGAAAAGCTCTGGAACCAATATTTCAGTAACACATTCATAAGTAACTGAAAACTTATAATGAGAGGAGTTGCCATCAACTCCCTTCTCGTCTAACTTATAGCATGTAATGATCCTTGCAGATCGAAGTAACTCTTTTTACAGTGGGATAATGGCATTTGTGGGTAGAATGAAAGTGTGAATATTTTATGCTTTGGTTCTTAGTAAGGCTTTTCACAATGTTTAACATGATATTCACAAGCCAGCTACAGAATCGTGGCTTAGATGAAAGAACCCTAACCTGCAAGCAAAATTGTGCTCAAGAAATACTTCTCAGCAGTTTCTTGACAAAAGGGGAAGATATATTTATGCAGCTCTACAGGGTTTTACCTTCACTGTGTTCTAGTTTGTTTTCACCAGCAGTCTGGGTGAAGGAACACATAGGGTGCTTATACTAAAAAAAAAAAAACCAACAAAAAACAACAAACAGAAGAACTACAGTTATGCTGCAAGGCAGAAAATAGATGAAAATGGAGAAATAATATGAGAAAATCTGCACATGCAGTAGAAACAACTAGAAAGCACTACACAAAATCAGATATAGTCAAGTGAACTAATAGGGAATGGGGAGCACTAGACTCCTGTCTCCAATCTAGCTAGATTGGAGCCTTGGGCAATCACTAATGGCATGATATTTAAAAAGTCCAAATATTGGATTCTGCACCTGGGATGGAGTAATGCTGGGCACAACTATAAATCTGGGGAGGAGTGGCTGGAGAGCAGCCCTGCAAAAAACATTCTGAAGGTGCTGGTCTGTGGAAGCCTCGGTGTGAACCAACAGTGTGCCCTGGAAGCCCAGAAGGTAACCCATGTCCTTCAGGTGCATCAAGCACAGCATCACCAGCAGGTCAAGAGAGGTGATTGTCCTCCTGTATTCAGTGTTCGTGCAGCCTCACCTCGAGCACTGTGTGTCGTTTGGGGCCTCACAAGTTTAAGAAGGCCTTAGAATGTGTCCAAAAGAGGACAACAAAGCAGGTGATGGGCCTGGAAGGAATGTTCTATAAGGAGCAGTTGAGCCCATGAGATTTGTCTAGTTCAAAGAAAAGGAGGCTGAGGGACGACCTCATTGCTCTCCACAGCTTTCTGAAGAGGTGATGTTGCAAGGGAAATGCAGAGATAGAAGGTGTGGGAATGGTTCAAAAGTGTACCAGGGGAGGTTTACATTGCATATTAGGAAGCATTTCTTTACAGAGAGAGTGGCTAGTCCCTGAAAAGGCTTTCCCAGGAGCTGATCTATGCCTCAAATCTGTCAATATTTAAGACATTTGGACAATGCCACTAATACCATGCTTTACCTTTTGTTCAGACCTGAATCAGTCAGGCCGTTGGACTGGATAGTCATTGTAGATTCCTGCCAAGTGAACTATTCTATTCTACAGAGCAGTTCTCCAGGGAATATCTAGACATTATAATGTATTTTGAGCTGCATGTGGGACTGAAAGAAGGGAAATACCAATCTGGTATTCATAAACTACAAGTACAACCAGCACACAGAGCAAACTTTTGGTTCTGCTTAGTAATGCCCAGACCCCTGACACCATCCTCAATCAGGTTTTCAGCAGCATTTCCAGGAAGGAGTGGAAATGTTTCTGAACAGGCTGGAAAAGCACCTCTCCAGAGTAACCATGGAGCAGGCAAATGTGCATCTGAGATCCTATCCAGGAATACTTCTCCAGGCTTTTCTGAACAAGACCAAAGCACATGAGATTATATATTCACATGTGATTAATTTTGTTTGTGTTTGTTTTGTGTTGCTGCTGTAAAATTTAACTTGACATTCAGTTTGACCCATCTCCTCATGAAGTTCAGATGTTAATGCAATACAGGGAAAAAACCCAATTTTTTTCCTTGTTCTTTCATTTTTGTGGATGAGGCTTTTCCAGATGGTGTGTGTGAAAAAGGAAATCAAATATGTATGCATAGTGGCTACACTCACTGTTATTTCTCCTTTGGTTTTGTTGTTGCTGTGGTAGTTTCTTCAACAAATACTTGTTTATTCTTCATAACATTCTGCCATCAATTTGAGGGGTCAAAAGAGAGAATTCTGAATTCTAAGAACTTTGAGGATAATCCTCTTTATCATAGGACACCTTTTTGCTATGAGACAGCAAATTACTGTTTTCTTCTGTTTACAAAGTTTTGCTGTGAAAATTTCTCCTGTATGTTTTCTACTGATCTACTTTCTTGAAAAGAAAACTCATATTGCACACATTGGCCACCTCAAAAATATTTTGGTTTTACCTGAAATATCTTATTCTAATTAAATTAGATTTAATTTAAATTAGATTTAATTAAATTAACCTAATTTTAGATCATGGGTAATGTCTGAAGTGATTATGTATTTATTTTGTTCACACATGGAATGTGTTTATAATTTTTTCTCAGGTAAGCACCAATGACCCCCATTTCTGCAGAATGCTGAAATTAAGATCTTTTAGCACTAAAAATATATGCTTCATTTCTATCAAGTTTGAGATCATGCAGAAAATGCTACTCCTTAGGTGTCAAATTTCTCATGTCGCTTAGTCACATATTTATGCCTCTTTTCTTATATCTCTTCTGAAATGAGACATGGTATTTAGAATACTGCAGATGGCAGCAATCTTTGATTCAGTTATGCAAACCACTAGCTGTTTTCTAGGACATAGATATGAAACCTTTGCAAATACTCTTTTACATGTTAACAAAGAAATTGGCCTTTAAGAAAGTGATAAGGAAATAAAGTGTGCTCAAAAATATCTGAAAAACATGAACTGGGTGGTGTCATTTTAACAGGATTCCTGGATCCTTCTATAGTGTGGGATACTTGAAATCCTAACAGACTTATCTGAAATCTTACTCATTCTTCCGTCAGCATCCATGCTGCTTTCTGCAATGAGGGAAGAGTTGGTTCCCTCCCATGGTTTACCAAGTCTTGTACTAAGAATTAGGATAGATCAAACAAGAGAGATTGCACGAGGTGTTTAGGATCACCTGAGCCAGCTGAACACTTACTTGTGCCACAACGGGAATACTCTCACTGACACTATCCTGGAAGAAAATGTGAAGCTGAAGCAGCTCTTACTGTAAAGTATTTCAAATTTTTTTGCATTGAACAACATACTGGACAGCAAATATTTGTTCAGACTGGAAAGGGGGAAGCCTGCTTCTTAGATCCTCTTCTTTTTCCTCGTGCCCATGGTGGCAATTAGCGTAATGGTGCTCTGGACTCACCTGTGCCCAGGATGGACTGCAGACTGAATTGTCAGTGTGGCAGATTGACTCTCACAAGGAGAAAGGGATGAGAGCTCTCCCAAGTGGAGAGAAAAGTATCTGGAGCACAGACTTGGAAAGTTTTCAGGAATCAGAGGATGTAAGGAAGTATTTGGTGGTTTACCCAGAACACCTGGGAGATTAGTTCAGTGTCTGACAGTCCATCCTGAGCCCTAGAATTAAATATTGAATACAGGTGGGATGTTGGTGTGTGGTATATGGCTCACAGGGAAATCAGCTGTCTTGGGGACAACAACTACTGCATAGCTATTCTTACCAGATATCCAGGGAACTCAGCTTGATGTGTTGTGTTGTCACTTTGAAGCTTTCTGGTTGTTGCCATGAGGTCAGATGGGCCCCACCTGGGACCAGGTTGCCCAAGCCCTCCTTCTTACCTTAGCTCATGGCAAGACATTCCACTTCTCGGGAAGAGGCATGTCAAGAGGGTCAAGAAGAGGCTGTATTGAAAAGGTGGCTGTGCAGCAATGAATAGCACCATATGAAACAGCTGTAGCTGTGCAGCTCACATCAGTCCAGCTGAAAGCTTTGATAGAAATTCCTGGGTCTCTTTGCATGGGTGTTTGGAGATGGGCTTAGAATCCGTAACTCCTTCCAGCAAAATTACACCTCCTACCCAAACCAGTCCCTCTCCAAGACTTGTGTTACTGACATCAATGACTAGAAATATTCATCATCAGAAGAGTAGGACCATGATTCAGATTTTTTACTCATTAGTTGAGGACCTTGTTGCCAACTGTTAAGAACCTTGTCAGCTCTCTCCCTCACGCATACAGCCCACTTGTGTAAAAATGAAGGTTTTATTAGGGCGCTTTACATTAAAATGGAGATAAACAGTGTTTTTGCTTGAAGTAGTACAAGACAGAATAGGCCAGATCTTCAGCTGATACACATTTGTCACAGCTCTATAAAGATAATGAAGCTATGCTAATTTGCATTACTTAAGGAGCAGAGCTGCTCTCTCTCATGCAGTCTCCTCTGCAGATCTCCTGGCAAGACATGGGTGATGACAGTGTATTGATTCTGGCTGAGATGGAGTTAATTTTCTCCAGTGAAGCCCTCCTAGTGCTGAGCATTGTATCTAGAAAGGTGTTGACAACACACCAGTGGTTTGGCTCCTGCTGAGCAGTGCTTTCACAGCATCAAGGCTGCCTCCCCAGCTTGCTCTCTTCATCTGTAGACTCAGGGTGGGTGAGACCTCGAAAGAGGACTTGACCAGGACAGCTGACCCAAACTAAACAAAGTGCCATTCCATACCATATGGTACATGTTCAACAATAAATGCTAAGGAAAAGGAGGAGAAGGACATTTGTTATTATGACATTTGTCTTCCAGAGCTACTGCTAAGGGTACTGAAGCCCTGCCTTCTGTGAAGTAGCTGGACATCATCTGCTGATGGGAAGTAGAGGGTAAATCTTTTGGTTTTCCTGTGCTTCTGCATATGGCATTTGCTTTTGCTTTATTGAACTACCTTTATCTTGAACCATGAGGGGTTTTTCCTGTCTTATTTTCTCCACACCCTGTCCTGCTGAGGAGGGGAGTGATAGAGCCTTGTGGTGGGCACCTGACATCCAGCCAGGGTCAACCCACCACAGACGTGCCATCCTGACAGCTTCTAGCACATACCTCAGCTAGGTCAGAAACACAGTCATGCCTCTGATGAAGATGGCTGATAGGCAAGAATTACTTGTAAGTAAAAGGTGGAATTCTTATTCTTTTTTTCCTGAACTGGCTTTTGGCACTATTAGGAAGAGCTGTTCTATTTTACCTTTTCCTTTAGGGCAAAGGACTTGCATTTTTTCATGAAAGCTTGGAATTTATCATGTGCAGCTAAGAATCACACATTTGTCCAAATCTAGCTGGGGTTACACTCTCTGTTTTTCACCTCTTCCCTGTCTCCTCTTTCTTCTCAATTCTTAGGCAATGGGGAGGGTTTTCTTACCTTTTCTACTCTTTTTACAATCTTGCCCTCCCTATCTCACTTATTTGACTCAAATTTTCTTGTAAAGCTACCTGCTCAGAAGGAGTCAAATACTATTTACCTTATCTACATATATTTCTAGCTGATATAGCTCTGTCTTTTAAAGTGACAAAAGTAAATGACTTTCAATAATTTTAATTTTGAGTAAATAATAAAGGTTGAAGGGATTCCATATTATTCTGAATACACAGTCATCCTTTGGCCTTCATGAGCTCACAAGTTGGATCAGAAGTATGCAAACCCTAGTTAAATAGCAGCTGAAGCTCTCAAGCCCTTTTGCAGACATCACTGTTTAATTGATGCAAACTGGAAGCAAAAGTGATGATAACCAAAGAGAATTTTCCCTTCTGTTTCCCTTAGTTGGGAAGTTAATACAGTTTTCATGTCTTGTAACATTTTTTAGTGTTCCCATGGATAGCTGCATAACCACAGCATGACAGCCAGGGGCACTGGGAACAGAGACACTCCAAGCTGCATAACTGCAAGGCTCTGGGACAAAGGACATAAATTCTTTTAAGAAATTAAATATTTTTTTAAATGTAAATTTTATGTGGACTTGTGTGTGTGAGTGTGTGAGCTGGTTTTCCACTCCAAATTCAGTGTGGAAAATTCCTGTAGCTGGAGGTACTTTTCTGTCTTTGAGTCTGAGTATCCACTGAGATATAATATTCATTTCATTAGGCTCATCAGTGTTAATGCTGTTCAGCTCCATTTAATGAAAACAGTAAATTAATATGTGCAGTAGTTCTTTCACTAACTAATTGATAGATGATGAAAGTTCCTGTGTTACCAGCTAGTACATCCTCAAAGAGAGTAACAAGAAACAGTGGCTTAAGGGGTTTTAAAAATGCATGTTTTTGATGACAGTGATAGCCAGTATATGCTATCTAAGAGATAAATGCAAAAAAAAAAAAAAAAAAAAAAGTATGGCTACCACTGGATAACAAAATCTTATACAAATAATTTTCTTCCCTGGGAATTTAAGTAGCTATTGTTCTTATGCAGGAATGGTCTTTGAATACATATTTCAGTAGCATTATATACTTTAGCATAAGGATTATCATTCTGAAATCTGTTCTCATAGTTGGATTTTTTAGTGGACTTTTAACTTTTGATCGTGAGCTTGCATCTAATTGAAGTGCTTATATGATTTACTCTGCTGATTGCTAGGCAGGAAAGCCTTGAATTACTAGATATTTTCCAGGAAGTTAAAATGGGGGATGGCAGATTCTCATCTGATGTTAACAAGCTGATCTGCTTAACATTGATCTGTATTGATCTGCATCAAAGGATGGGAAAGAAACCTATCAAGGAAGCACTGAAGGACACTGCTGTCAGCAACAGAGGTGAACAGTGCCCCAGAAGCCCAGAAGACTTTATCAAGTCACAGTCAAACACCTGTTGCCAAAGGAAACTTTGAATGACCAGCGAGGGTCATGAAATGAAAAAGGGTCAATAAATGAAAAACCATAAATGTCACCAGTACTGGCTTGTGGATGACTTCTGTCTTCCTGAAAAGTCAGCTACTGGCTTCTTGTTCTCTCTATAAACCTTCTCTGCCTATAAAACTTAAGAGGGATAAATCACAGACAGATGAGAATTTAAAATGCAAAAAGGAAATGAAAATAATTCATTTTGGTGTAGGAAGTATGGAAAAGACTCCAAATATGAGCTTGCACATCTCCCAAGTCATCATATTTTAAAAAGGGAATGGATTGATGTGAAGGGAAAGCAGATTTAGTAATTTTGTAGCCAAATAGGTTTACTCAAATTGCAAGAAATCTCTGACCAAGTCTTGCAACATGAAAGCTACCCAAACACCATACAAACTGTATAAGGCACTGACTTGTTTAAAAGTCACATTCCCCTTGTCTTAGTAGGTCTGCAGTGGTGAGGTGCAGCTCATCTGCAAGTGCTGAAGAACAAGGGCTCATCACCATTGTGTTTTCTGAGTTCACGTATCCCAGAAAATACACTGCTTTCCTGAGACAAATGTGCTGCTTGCTCCATCCTGGTGCTCACCAGCTACTCAGATTTGTGCAGTGCCAGCCACATGGTCCTCACAAGTGAGGTTTTTTTTGGCAGGAAAACCATGGGGTGCTTGGTGAAGTAACCTGAGGGCTGCTGTGCTTCTGCATTTATTTTAATTGATCTGAGCTGTGCCACAGTGCTGTGCAGAAATAGAACTTGCAGAAGTTGCAGAGACTGAACAATGTGGTAGGCAGTTTTCATTTAGGTAGAAGTAAACTTCATAAATTCAAAGCTTTTGTTTTCTTATCACAAGCGTGATTTCTCCCTATTATTTTTTGCAAGTCTCAGTATTGTTATACTCCATATGGACAAGCCAAAAGTCTTGTCCCGTAGACAGATGGAGCAAATGAAGGAGAAATGAGTATAAATGCAATCAAAATTATTTAACTGGAGGCTTGCTCATGGTATTGCATTCTTTATTTTCTACTTGGTGAATTGTCTTTCTCTTATATGTGATAGCTCTTATCATAAGGCAGTGGTCTGTATAATTATTAATATAGCGGAATGTATAATTTCATTTCTTACTTCTTTATAATGTAATTTTTAACTAAACAGTATGTATTTTTGAACTAAATGTGACAAAATAGAGACTAGTCTATGGAAGTGTCTCTGAACTTCTTGTATAAATCTTAAATCTTATCATTAGGAGTATAATCTAAAACTTTCCTGCTGAGGTGAAGTGTGGAGTGGTATAGTCTCTGTCTCTGCTTTCCAGGTACAGTCAATTTTTCTCTTTATTTTGGTTCATTTTGGAAGAATTTTATACTGTTGAGAATTATTTTAAAGTGCTGCATTGTGTTCTTCTGTACCATTTATATTTGTTGTGTGATAAATTTGGTATCTGAGCGATACTTCCCATTGCTGAAGTTTAAAAGGTCTGTTTCTGAAGATTGATAAAAATGGCAAAGTGCAGGACTGCCTCAGGTTGTATATTGGCTTTTCTTTGCAACCTTCATGTTGAATTACCACTGAGCAAAAAGCCACAGCAATGATATTTTAAAAGATTCATGTTGTTCTGTATTTTTGGAAGAGATCAATGATGCGGTGGTAAAGGAGATGAAGGAAGGCACTTTGTTATCTGTGTCCTCCTTTAAATGTGATGCCAGGTGATAAGTTTTCCTTTTATCTCTGTCAGCCAAACTCCAGTGCTCATGTAACAGTTTGTATTGTGTTTTTTCACTTGCATTTAAAACCTCTAAACATGTTAGACTGGCATGTTTAGCCACATTTCAGTTTATTGAATTTTTTGTGTGTTGTTGTGCCATACAAATGCCAGGCCAAAACAAAATATACTCTTGCCTTTATTTTCCTAGGCACTTAATTTTAAGTTACCAAAGGCTTAACAAATTCCCCAAAATCTTTGCACATGAGATGGAAACTGTGATCTAGAGCTCCCCTGAAATGATTTCGAGTGTTTCATCCCTACCCTGTACAGACACCCAGTCCCAGCCTACACTGCCCATGCCCTGGTTTTGAACAAAAGGGTTCAGTGCTTTGCTGTTGCCCTGGGCCCCGGCAGGCAGTGTGTGACCCAAGCTGCAGCTCGCTGATGGAGTAGTGGGAAACACAACCTTGCCTTTACTATTTTTATACTTAGTCCACAAGTAACATTATAAAACAGGATTCCCAGCTGGAATTTAACTACAACAAAGTCTGCTGGAAGAAAAAAGGTGCTTCTCCCCTTTTCTTCTCATCCTGAGATTCATTCCTGGGTAATGTAATATTTTATGTACTCTTATATTACATTACACTGTATTAGGTAATTTAACTGCTGAATAAAACGATAATTGTCTCATGGAGGAAAAAACAGAGTCTTAACACTTCTCTTGCTGTTCATTTTGGCAAGAACACTAGGAAACTCATGTTCTAGCATTATAATAATGATGGTAATGCTGTTCTTAAATTCCAATTATCTCCTGGATTTATTATTCCCTTTTCTGTTTTTTGGTTTGCAGTTTTTTATTTGGGGTGAAACACTTATTTGCTTTTCAACCCTGGTTAGCAGCCTGTTTCTTATGGCTGTTTCAATCAATTTCTCTCATTTGGGTTTTTTGACTGTGGCCTCACTGCACTTGCACATTAGCAACACTGTAGTTTGAGGTGATATGCAGAAGAGAAGATTGGATTATCTTTAGCCATTCATTTTGCTAAATTTCATGGCAGTGCTCTGGTATGTAAAGAACTTACTTTTATATGTATTCCTACTCTGGTCTTATATAGTTAAAGAGGGCTTTGTTGTTGGGTACTGGATTAGATGCACCATTGATCTTAATGCAGTCACTGGTGTTATTATTTCTAAGTAAGAGTAAAAGTGTGAGCTCTTAATTATCTCTCTTTTTTTACTTTTTTTTTTCCCAATTGTTTTTTACTGGCTCCTGAAATCACAAAGCATTAGACTGAGCATAGGAGCCAGACAAATTACCAGAAGTTGTTTGGGATCCGTGTGTCTCTTACTTGTTAGACTGTTATTTAGATGCTGAAAAAGGACCCAGACATACCCTATTCTTCTTCCCATTTCTATTTGACTGCATGAACGTGTCTTTTCACTCCTTAGTGCCTCAGGTTACCTCTAATCTCTTAAAGAAGGAAACCAGTAGGCTTGCCATTTAGTTCTTCCTAAAGATTTAAAGGAAATGAGAACTGCCTTCTATATCTAAATAAGTCAGGAAAAAACACCCATGGCATTATACCCACTGTAGGGCTGTGATTGCAACTGGAAACTGCATATTGCATCGCTGATATAAAACTATCCAATATGTAGCAGATCAGGCTGAAAGCTGACCTTTTTAATTATCCTTGGCAAATCTCAAAGAGAAGTTAGTCAGATCAAAGGAGGGTAGCCATGACTGACCACCCATCATTCTGACTCCCTCTATCTGTGAAAATCTCTAGCACAGTGCCAGGTGGACTGTTGGGGTTTATTTTGCAGAGGTGTGATGGTTTTGGCTAGGGTGTAGTTAACTTTTCTCACAGTGGCTGACATGGGGTTGTGTTTTAGATTTGACATAAGATTGATAATGTAGAGATGTTTTTGTTATTACTGAGCAGTGCTTACACAAAGCCAGGGCCTTTTTTACTTTTCATACTGCCACACTGGCAATTAAGTTGGGAGTGCTTGGGATGCTGGGACAGGTGACCCAAACTGACCAAAGTTCCATACCATATGGCATCATGCTCAGTATATAAAGCAGGGGAAGAAGAAGGAAGGGGGATTTTTGGAGTGATGGTGTTTGTTTTCCCAAGTCATCGTTGCAGGTGATGGGGCCCTACTCCCCTGGAGATGGCTGAACACCTGACTGCCCATGGTAAATTGTGAACTAATTCCCTACTTTGTTTTGCTTTTTTGTGTGGATTTTGCTTTTCCTATTAAATTTTATCTCAACTCACGATTTTTTCCAGCTTTTACCTTTCCGATTCTCTCCCTGATCCCATGTGTAGGAGAGTGAGTGAGTGAGCATCTGCATGGGGTTTGCCTGCTGGCTGGGGTAAAACCATGACAAGGGCATGAGAAAAACACATTCACTTTAGTTGCCCTACTTTAGGGAATTATCAGCCCTTCAGGTGCAACTTCACATCCAAAATTACTGCCCTCTGAGGAGAGGGTGCCCAGAGCTCGCTCCCCCTCCTTTGTTGCCTGTGAATCCTGCCTTCTGTGAACTTTCAGGTGCCCTTCTGACAAACATTTTTTTTTTTTGTTTAATATTGAAATTTCTTTCAGACAACCTTTAATAATAAATCTATGAGGTAGAATGCTCTTACTTTTTTTCCTAGCTTTTAACTGTCATGTTTATGTATGAAACAAATTATAATATCCAATAACTTTGTATACCTATGAGTTTTTATAAATATTTAAAATGGTTGCAGTCTGTTTAAAATTTCCCATGCATTAGAAATGCAAGAGACTGTAAATTAAATTTATACTGCATACTTGAATATTGGATGTCAGCATATGCCAAAGTTATTTGGACTAAAGCAAATGAAATACCTAATACAAATGCAGTGATTTGCCTTGACATAGTGTCTTGATTCATTGACAGCTTACACAAGTACAGAAAAAAAGACGACACATATTTCAAATTGTTCAGCAAACTTAACAATCAGGTCAAAGCTGTAATTTGCAAAGCTAAATAAACTGACATAGGCATGGAACAATATCAGATTTTGAGGTTCTTTCTTTCTTTTTTTTTTTTCCCCCTTTGGCTTCTGTTACTTATTTTTGTGCTTTATGGATCTCCTTTCTCTGTGTCTTGTAATGTTATCCAGTCATGTAGGTACTAGGAATACCATACATGCTTATTTCCATCCAGACTTTTATAAAATCATATTTCATTTGTTTAAATTTTCTGTCCTTGGAAGCAAAAATGAAAAAAATAATCCTGAAGAGTCTTCAGGAAGTGTCCTAGCTACTGTTGTCTCACATTAATGAAATTGTGGCCAATAAAAATAATGGAAACAAGAAACAAAACAAACACACAATTTGCAGTGCTCAGACTCTGTCCTTCATTTCCCTTCTGTTTTTCAGTTACTTTAATGCTGTCCTCAAATTAATACTGATAAGTATTTTTAAATACAGTGAGAGAAAAGCATTGCTCAGCCTTTCCAGTTATTCAGATTCTTCAGTTTACTCTTGCTGGTCACATAAGAAACTGGCAATTTTGTTCCTATGCTGTTATTTCTACCTATTTCTTTAAAAAAAAAATTAAAATATTTTTTTGGCTGAAAGATGTGCAGGTTGGAGGGCTCATGATAACCAATAATGTAAGCAAGGATTCTGAAAAAAGGGTAGGAGTGTAGAAAATTTACACAGGTTCAAAATTCTAAAGAAAAGAAATAGTTAGTCTGGTTTAGCTTCCTCACTGCAGAAGTCAGAGCATTCCATGCATTTTGCTTCGTGCTGATCTACACACTTTTAGTCCCATTTGAAACAGTCTTTCAGGGGGCATCTAGAGATGGAGAAACCATTTATTCTGTGAGTTAACTTTTCTGTTCCAGAATGTACAGAGAATTTCAGTTGAAATTTGCTAGTTTGGATATTGTTTTTTTATGACCTTCTTTTCTCCTATGAGATTAGAATCTTTAATATAATATTATTTTATATCTGCAATAGTAATCTCAACCTTTTATGTTACAGACTGAACTGACTGCCATCTGAAGCCCAGCCAAAGGGGTGAAATGCAGAGCATGAAACTGATACAGAGACATTCCACACCAAAAAGACAAGTGGAAATAGAGTGGCAGCCACATGATGCTTTGGTGCCATGTAGTGGGTAGAGGGAAGAGGTCACATGTTAATCATGGGCTTTGGGAAACAGGAAATCAACTGAGTATATCCCTATGAGGCTCATGCGCACTGCTTGCTTCGCAGCTCTTTCACTGCAGAAGAGGCAAGAAGTGTACCTTGCAGGTACTGTCGAGTTACAGGCTAAATGACCTTGGATGGAATCACTGATGGTACTCTCCAAGTATCTCAGGTTTGCTATGTTGGTAAGTAATGGGAAACTAGAATAGACAAATTGGAAGTAATTAAGATAGAGTGCTGGAGAATTTAATAGAAAAGTAGCGTGTATTTCAGAAGAACAGTCGCTGCTCCCTAACAGGCAGAATTGTACGCTTGTGAGAGGCTAAAAATGATCCTTAATCACCTGTCCTGTAAGAACACTGATGGCCATTTAAAAAATGACCCCAGTTAGTAAGGGAAACACTACGTCCAAAAATCAGCAGAGTCAAAAAGAGAGCTTAAATTTATTCAGCTATCAGTAGCATGACTAGAAAAAGGTTGTTAAGTATGAGTTATGGTTCCATTCCACGTACTACAGCCCGTAGCAATGGATATTTTAATAAACCTCACTTGGAAGAAAATAAAATTATTTCTGTGAAAATACCTGAGGTGTTTTGAAGATACCGGAATCCAAGGAAATATATTTTATGGCAAGCATCCCTATAATGCAGAGAAGTAGTGGAAACGTAAGCATGTACTGAATATAGAACAGGCTTGAGGAAATAAGAGCTGGCAAATTTAAACAAACTGTGTGCCTTGAAATGTAAAACAACCAAAGTATATTTCTTCAGTACAACAGTGACTAGTAGGGCTAGTAGGATACATTTATTAGCTGCAGAGCAACTGAACTCCCTATCATGTTAAATGTAACACCCCCTGAAGAAATAAAATGTTTTGATTGAAAAGAAATGGGCCCTTCACACAGTGCAGCCAAGCTCATTACCAGCCAGTTTTGTCTTAAATTGCCTCTCAGGGTGCTGTGCAAGAGTCCATGCTGCCCCAGCAGGCAGCAGCTACTCAGGTGGAGGAGAGGGGTGGATGGGCTGGACTGGAGGGAATGTGCCATGCAGGGTGACAGAGGAAAGGCTGCAATTAGGAGGTTTCACCTCATGCTCCATGACACCACTACTTGTTGCTGCTGTGACAGGTACACTGGCAGCATGGGAAGATAAACTATTTTTAAGCACAGCAGCCTTAGAATTGTGATACTTCAAAGGCTGCCTGGCAAGAAATCTTCTTTCTTGGAGCTCTTTGCTGCTACTGCACTAGGTACCTCTCTGCTTGGCTTCAGTCTCAAACCAGCCCCAAAGAAAGGCTTTTTCTACTTACTGATGCAAACTTTTGTGTTTTACTCTGCAGACAAATAGTACAAGAAAGTTGTTTCTGATGAATCAGCCTGAATACCATCATGATATTTGTCAAATAAATGCACTACACAGAGGTAGTTATATTTTTAGCCCCCAAAACTAAGTTAATCCGTTTGCACAAGGTTGGGGAGTGCAAAACAAAAGCAAGCCAAAATGTGACAAGGCTGTGGGCAGTTCTTCTGCTCTTATGCAGTGCAGTAAAGGTTCTAGGTACCTTAACTTCTGGAAGTGGTGGAAAAGAACACTTTTCATCAGCTGTGTCTGTAAAAACATTGACTGGGCTGTGCATAGCTGGACACTCATTATGAACCTTTTTCCCCAGGAGAGCACAACATTTCAAAAGCTGTATATTGTTATTGGGGAGATAATTCCTCAGGTAACCACTTGGTATTTTTACCCATCTCTTCCCAGTTTCAGTGACAGTGTGCACTGTTGTTTCCACGAGGGAGCTCACCTTACTGCTCTGTGGACCTGGAGGATGACCTTGTCTATGCTGCAGAAAATAACGTTACTATGCTGTTGCTACAAGCTCCATGCAAACCCTTATGGGAGGAAAATGTCATTTTATTTTAAAAGAAATCTTTCTTCACTCACATTTTCCTTCTCTACTTCTCATAAGCATCAGGACAAGTGTCTCCAGATGGACATCAGCTCCAAGACCTCACCAAGCTACCTGGGTTGGGAAGGGTGGCCAAGCTTTGAAGTGTTCTTTGTGCCCTGTAAGAGCTGCTGCTGACTTTTGCCTTCCCATCGCATCCCATCCCATCCCATCCCATCGCATCCCATCCCATCCCATCCCATCCCACGACACCTTTGCAAGTCCACGGGTTTTCCTCACCATGCTTTCTCACTGTCTTTGGGCAGCCTAATGCTCTAGCCTGTCTATCTTCCCACTTTGATGAGAATCCTTACTGTCTGAATATTTTAGTTTGGATTTAGGCTATCCCTGGATTTCTAGTTGTCCTGGGAAACTGCAAATAGCTCTGCTGTGCTGGGGTATCCATGACCATAACCTGCTCACCTGGGTGCCACCAGCATGCACTGCTCTTATGGCCCTTATGTTCCTTTGGGTGCTCCTGCATCCAGATTTACCCACACAGTCCCTGTTCTTGCCAATCTTAATGTTTTTATTACAGTTATCTAAAATACTCAGCAAAGCTCTTCAGTGACTCTTGTCCTCACTTCCACTAGCCAGAATTTTTATGAAGTGAAATGAAGGGAGAAATCTAATCTTACCTGTCCATGCGATTCCTAATAATTCAGAATACACTGTTCAACATCTGCCTTTGCAAAACAATTTCAATTGTTAAAAATCTGCAATGAAGAGTACCTCAGGAAAAACATTAGGCTTCAATTAATATAGGTAGTGAGACAAAGCAGAAAATGTCTGTGTTCAATTAACTAGTTCATTCCCATCTTTCCTCTGTTGAATGTTACAGTGACTCTGCAAAATAGCTTTGGTTTGATATTTTCCATGACTTTTTTTGCCCCAGGCAGATGAATGAGTCTTTGTAGGGCCTTTAGAGTTGTTTCCCTTTGTTACTGTTAATTTTGAAACAGAGAGTAATGTACTTTTCTCTAAGACCTTTTTTCACATAGAAAAGGTGCACTGCCATGCATATTTAGCTGTTCAAACAGAACTCAAAGACCAGGAGCTGCAGCATGGCTCATTAGGGATTTTTTGAAAATATAATGTTGATACATAGAAGAAAACTAACACAAACTTTCAAGGATCCATGAATTAAACAAATCAAGTAGACTCACAGCAATAATAAAATCTTGTAAGTAAAAAAAATAATTCAGATGGAGTGTTTTGGTTTTAACTGTTGTCATTCCCATATACATTTACATACTTATAGCTACTCTGATAGTATTTCTTCCTGCCATGTTCCTGTGCTATAACAGAAAATGGTTTCTAAAATGTAATACCATACAGCCTCTATGGCCAGAGCTGAATTTTCTCTAGGATGTTTGACATTAATTTAGAATGCAGTGTCATTTCCCAGGAGTTATGGGTTAATTCTGAAAAAAATTAAATGACCCTCAGATACATGTTGCATAACTAGTTCTCACTCATCCACATTCAAAATGAGACTTTTAAAAGAGGCTCCATCTAGCTCATATCTGCAAGTGTGATCTCAGGGAAAAATAATTGCTTTCAAAATTACAGTTACTTGACTAGAGGCAAAGTTTAAAAAATTTCTACCTCTTTAAACAAATCACCTTGCTTTTGAAACTTATTTCCAACTTTCCAGGTGGTTATCTTTGCCAGAGTTTCAGGAAAGAAAATAATATATATGAACCAACAGGTAGTGTATAATTAAGGCCTCCTATAAAGGCAAACTACTGTGTATGTAAACATCTCAGCAGGGAAAGTGTGCTGAAAAGCCTTTTTATTTCACACCAGTCAGTTTTAGGTAGTTGTTTTCTATGAACTCATAAGGAAAAATGTTATCTCATTTCAGGGGATTTAAGCTTCCACTGTATTTTTTTGTTAAAAATACTTTTTATAATGCTTTAATGCACTTACAGGTACTCCAGATTAATAAAATAGCTGTCTTTAAGTTCCTTCAAATATCTAGATTAGCTCAGAAAACTGCATGAGTTTAACACATGTTCTCCTTTTATAATGAGAGTAAATACACATTTTCCTTTTGATCAGGCAGTAGAAAGTAACAAATTACTGTTTTCTAGATGAAATTAAATGGATAGTAGTACTTGTTTAGATGCATGGATGCCTCAGCTGTTTAATATGAAACCCCTTGTTTGGATGGGTGGGTTTCATCTTTACTTCTGAAGATTTTGGCCCTGACTCTTTACTCTCAGGAAAAAAAAAAAAAATAAAGGTGCCTCTGACGTATTTTCTTCCTTCAATGTCTCTTTTTTTTTCAGGAGGCAGAGTCAGCATTAAGTCCCATGTGAGAATTTATCACACTTCTAAAATAGTTTTTTAGATTTTAGCCCATTCTTGCTCCCCAGCTGCTCTGTCTGGCAGCCGGTGAGTTTGCAGGTACAGAGCAGGCCCTTCACATTTGCATGATGTGGGTAATACAGGGAAAATAGGTACATCAAGTAGAAAAGGTCTGTAGGCATTGGACACGTATTCCCGAATGGCATGCCAGGGATGGCAGCAGAATAACAGCATGCCTTGTTGCAGAATCAGGAGCTGGGATGTGATCATTGTTGCAGCTGTCCCCTCCTGGGAGCAGTACCCCTACCATGGCCAGGTCTGTGGTCTTTGCCTCTGTCTGCTTCCAGGTTCACTCTATAGAGCAGCAATTCAAGAGCTTTAAAGTTCGTGGTTCTGTATCATGGGCATAGATAACCCCCAGCAGTGCAGGCGCCCTTGCTTGTCTCATAATGCCGAAGAGAAGTTGAAGCCTCATGACATGATATGTATTCAGGAATATTTTGCTCTCATTCCCTAATTCTGCAAATGTTAAAACTACTTTCAAATGTATCCTGAATTTAGCAAACACTTTAATGTGAAATCACAGATGAAAATTGTTTGAGTCTTCTGATTTTCCTTTTAAAGCTTTTCCCTTATGTTAAATCTAAGTATTAACACTTATGAAAAAAGGTCAAGGATATTTAGGTTCAGGATATCCTAGCATGGAAGTATCAATCCCCACACCCAAACCAGGATCTCAGGGGGTATTAACCACCAGTCATTTTCTTTTATATTATCCTTTTCAGATCCTTTTCATGCTTGGAAATGCATGTGGCTTGTTATGGAGAGGGCAGTGTTACCTGCAGGGTGCTAAGGACTGGGAGGAGGTGCCTACACCTTCTGTTGTTTTACTAAATGAAACAGTGAACAAATGCAGAAAAAATCAGAGACGGATTTGACATCCTCATGGACAGTGCTGGGAACCACCCAGTGATTCAGTGCAATCTGACTGAATCGGCAGAGGTTCAGCCTTTGTCTTCTGAGTGGGGTGTGTACCTCAGCCCTAAGAACTATGCCTGTGTGTTGGGGAAGAAAAGGGGGCTACAGACAGCTTTCTTGGTCTCCAGATGGTTGCTGTTTATTGCAAATGCATTTAAAATTAAAGAAAATGTTTGTTCAGATAAAAATCTACCTTCTCCTTTTCTTTTTTCCCCCTTTCTTCCTTTGTTCCTTTTGTCCTTTTTGTGGTTTGTCTTTCATATATAGTACTCTCTCGCTACAAAAAGCAACAACACAAACCCAACAAAACCAAACTCTAGTCACTTGCATCTACTTGTACCCACTTTTCTGTTTTATCTGCAAATATGTAAACCTACACAGTTGTCATCTAATCCTTTATCGTTTTATAGCAGGTGATATATGATGGTGGTTGTAGAGACAGGCACAGATGTTCTAAAAGACCTAAATCGATCTGGATCCATCTCTTGTGTTTCCTAAAGTAGCTTCGTATTTAGGTCCCAGCTCCCTTTCTTTAGAGCCAAATGTTTTCTCTCAGTTAACGTGTGTAGAGGACAACTGTAAGCCCTTCACTATGGCTTTCCTTTTTCAGTTCAAGATAGTAATTTAAAGACAAAATAATAAATATATCCACTTATACGTGTTATCTATAGATATTTCTGGGTTTTTCTATTATTCTAGCTCTCTGTTTTACCATAAGACACATCACATGCCTTGCAAATTCCTAATCACTAAACAACAATAGCCATGTATTAGCACTGCAGTACTAGCCATTCTGGGTGGAACAATCCACAAGGGGAGAAATGGTGCAAAGAATATTGAGTTTCATCTGACAAAAGTCAAGCAAAGACTATTTCCATGAAGTGTTTCCATCTTTATTTTTTATGACCTCTTTGTGGCTTCAGTATAATGGTGCTTGGAAACTTGGGCTACGCTAGATTTTGGATCCTAGTTCTAAACAAAATAGACAGCCATGGATATATAACATTATACTCACTAGTGGCTTAAAGTCCGTGTTGTAGGTTCCATTTTTCAGTCCCTAGTGGGATTGTATCTTATACTTTTAAGGGGTATCAGTTTTTCAGAGGCCTACCCTTTCTTCATCATAGTGTTACTTGGACACATATTTCAGAGTGCTGAAGCATCAGGTTTTTGCTTTTACAAAGAAATCATGTGTACAACCATGGACCCTTCTCACTGCAATATTTATTTGATTTATGTGACACTGAGGTTTGCAAAATCTCCACTGTTTTCTAGTCCATGGGAATGTGAGAACTGCATTTCAAAAGCGGATCAAACATTGCTGGTACAGTCTATAAACAAACCAAAACACCCTGAGGAGTGTGAATAAATCTGGAGCTCATTAATCCATATAAAGGGCTGATGCTGCACCATTGTCATTGAGACACTGCTCCATTTAGGAGTCCAGGTGAAGTCATCTCAGTACTCCAGGAATTTTCCCTGAGGCACAGCTACCAACATCCTGCACAAGATTTACTACAATTGTACAGCACAAGGCTCTGAGAGGAAAAGTACTTCTGAATACAAGAAGATCATTTTAAGACGGTGGATGGAGCAAAAATTTTGGAAGAGGTAGCAGGAAATTAAAGTTATTCTCTCAGCAACAGTACTGGCTTATGTTTCTTTGTGTAATAGAAGGAATTTTTGGACAGAAAATGTTTTGATTTGTTCATGAGCAGAAAACACAGGAACTATCCAAACTTTCTGCACATACAATTTAGAAGTTTCTATACCAGTTCATGTAGGACACTCATGGGTTTCCAGGTTCCCAAGGACTGAACTATAGTTTTTCCATAATTATGGGGAAATTATTTGTTTTCTTAAAAAAATCCCTCACTTATGATAAAAGGATGTTTAAGTGCTCATTGAGATTAAAAGTTTTAAATTCAGGAGGGCTTTATGCATTCTGCAGCCTTTCACTGCCAATGCTTGTGACAGGCTAAGGAATTATTAGCTTCAGAAATGTGACTGCAATATGCCATTTCCTTGTTTGCAGAAGATTAAGGGCTTTTTCTTTATCTTTTCTCTTTTCCTGCTTTAGTCATGACAGAAAGCTGACACAAAACATGACCGCAATTTATACAAACATAATAGGTATAGATTGTGTCAGGACAAAGATCTGTCTCATTCATTAGTCTGCCTTTTGGGAGTTGCCTTGGGAGCAAATGTGAGCACGCCAGGTTGTCTCCGTGCCCCTAGTAGTAACCTGGACTTGTATCTTTGCACTTGTGTGCAAGAACATTAAAAGACCACAGAGAATGCAGGGGGAGAGGAAGACACTTGCAAAAAGATACTGAGTTTGGGAGTTTGGCTTAATTTGGGACAAATTTCCTCTTTCCTTCACACTTCGATTAGAATCACCAGTTTACAGCTACTTCTGACTAATGACAAACACTTGGAGTGAAATTTGATCTTCTGGATTCCTGCCTAGCACAGAGGGGAAGGATGACCTCTGTCGTGCTGCTGGGGACACTTTCCTAATGCAAGACAGACTTCCTGAATGAAGACTGTGATTAGATCTGACTCCCCCTTAGCCTTCTCTTCTCCAGATTTAAAAACTGCATTTACCTCAGCCTCTCTTACCATATCATGTGCCCCAGTCCCTAATCATTTTGGTAGCCTTTGACTAGTCTCACTCTGTTTGACAGTCTCCCTTTTGTTCTGGAGGGCCCAAGCCAGGACACAATACTCCAGACGTGTCTTCACCACTGCTAAATAGAAGAGAGCAATCTTTTCCCAGGGTGTCATGGTTAAAGCAGTTTTGTTCTGGAGTATTTACCCTCCATTCATGTAAACACAGTTCCCAACAGTATCAGGTGTAAATAACATAACTCTTAACTTTTATCTAGTTGTCTTATTCTTTGCCTTAAGTCATTGTGGTCTCATTTGCAGAAGTTCTGGTAACTCCTTGAAACAGCCGAAACCCACCTGAGTCAAGTGACTTACTTTGAACAAAGGAGATTTTATTTAATGAGGTTTCTGAAAAATGACATTCTGATGAGCCCAGCTTATTGCAATAATATCCACAGCTAGAGGATACATTGTTATTTTTAGAAGTCTTTGTGACTTGTTTCTGATCTTTCTGCTAGTTTCTGCTCATGCTAGAAATTGCTGAGAAGCCTGACTACAGTTTGTGAAACCCTCAGACACTGAAACAAGTACCACAGAAAAGCTCATGAGAGCTACAATAACTGCCTTCAGAGAAAGGTTTGAATACTGTATGGAATACAGAGTGAGAACACAGTGCAAAATACTGAAAATTTTGTATATGAAGCAAAACCAAATTGTGTCTTGTGCTGAAGTGGAAGGAGTCCCCAGTGAAGAAAATGTAACCTCAAATTTGCTGTCTGTATCAGAATACATACCTAAAGGCATCCTTAATCTTGGTATTTTCTATCTATTGCACACTTCTCAGCATTTATGTCATTCTTGTAGCTTTAAGAGTATTTTTTCCTTCTAATTTAATAATATGTAAAATGTAGTTATTTAAAAAAGCATAAATTAAGTTGTACCTAAAGGTCAGCTAATATACAATAATAAAACTGTGCAGAATAAGAAATATTCATTTTTTTATATCTTCTGTTATTTATGGTATTTCTCAGAACCCTCACTGACCACAATTAGTGATACTGAAATGTCCTTATAGGATAATTATTCAAAGGAGAATAAATATATCATTGTACAACTGGAGTTGGAAAAATTAACCAGAGGCTAGAACAACCAAAATATTGCAGTAAATATAATTATAAATCTGAGTTGTTGGTACTGACACTAAGCTGTTCTTTTGAGTTCTGAATGTGCCTGAAATGTCATGTGAAAGTACAATTGCCTCAGATGTGTCTCGACACACTCAGAAGCACCACTGCTCAATTGGTGTCAACTGTGGCTTGACATCTGGTTTCTATACCCCTTTAAAGGAGTATGGGAACCAGAGCTCTTGCTGGTGCTGTACTCTACCTACCCTAAAACACCACAAAGGGAGAAACATTGTGAAAGAGATGATGCCTTGCAGTCCCCTTTTGCCTAGTAGTTTATTTTACTAAGAACTCTCACCCATGATGGAGAGAGATGTTCTAGACTCTTCTCCTCCATATCCAGCTCCTCTGTGGCTGGACATTCACTCCTACTCCTAAAAAAATTGTTAGTTGGAGCAGGGACTACAACACTATGTTCTCAGATTAGATTGATGCTACCAGGTGATAACATATCCTGGGGTATGGAGCTGATCTTAGATCCACAGATGTGCTTTATGCATTAAAGAAGAACACATCAGACAGGAGACAATGAGCCCAAATACTATGGACTAGCAAGAAATGCATAGATGTTTTAGGATGCATTACTCATTATTACATCCCAGATCATTTGCCTGTAAGGGAAAAGTTTAAACTACCTCATTACAGAGTCCTGCCTATCTGTGCACTCTGTCTGAGCAGGTGAAACCAGACATAGGTATTTATTTGCTAGCGCCTTATTCTGATACTTCAGTGTAGTAAATATTGAGCAGTAACACCATAATAAACTTCAGAAAAGTAATTTTTAGTAGTCTGAAACAATTAGAACATGATAGATGTCTCATTATTTTTGGTTTCCTCGGTCATTGAGACAAAACCAGGTGGCATGATACATTTGAATGTTCCCTTGTCCTTCTCCAGAGTTTGTCATGCCTATCCTATTCTTGATTGGAATTTGTATAACCTATTATTCTTAAAGACTTTCAGAAATGTCTATCTTATAACCTTTCCAAGCCTATTCCTATGCTCTATTATCCATCCTATGAGATTTTCCTCATAATGCTTCAGCTCCTTACTTCATACCCACTCAAAGATATGGGGAACTGATTACTATTTGTGTCATTATGGTTTGATATGGTTTGATAATCCCTAACCCTAACCCTAGCCCTAACCCTAAGCTATCTGAAATGATCCAGCCTTTCTCTACAAGATTCATTTTTTTACTCTGGACTCTTTACACTTGATCTGGTTTTTTTTGTTTGTTTGTTTGGGTTTTTTTGAGCATAGTTAATACTAGTGGGGTCACTACTCATTAAAGGCTGAGGGAAGAAAAACTCCCAGAGAACACCCTGCTCTATTTGGTAGTTTATATACTTGTGTGTGTGCATATGTGTGTGTGTGTATTTTCTCACAGAGTGCTTGTCTTTTGTTTCCTAATAGCATGACTAGATTCATTAATATTCAACTTAAAATGAAACCTTCCTCTCAAACTCAAGTCCTTTCCTTCACAACTGTCACCTACCTTTCTGCACATGCAGCCTGTGGATCTATACTATAATGTATTTCACATGTCTTTACTGGAGAGCTCACTGTGCACTATTTCTTAATTTCACACAATCATCTTAAATTCTAACCCTATTTTCCCCTCTCCTTTCATCCCCTCCCAGTTCAGTGTCATCTGCAAACTTCATAGGCATGTTCTACTGTAAAGGTTCTTAACAAAAACATAGAGGTGTAACCATCTCAAGAGAGATCCTTTAGAAATTCTACTGGCATGTCTTCCATTTTGACAACAAACCATTAATAAATCCTTTTACTGGTTTCCAAATATTTTAGATTTATACTCTTTCATCAAAATCTCTGTCTGACAGGTTTTTCTCAGAACTTGTTTTCAGGAATATCATATAAAAGTGTCCAGCTTTTCTGAAGTGAAGATATGACATATACTGCTCCTCCTTTTCTCTCACAGAGCACTTAAATCAAATTTACAAATTCTAAACTGGTTTATGTCTTCTTGTCATCATCCAAGTGTCTATAAATTACAGTTTTTGTTCCTATATTTTTTCTAGAAAGTTCATCCTTGTTAGTGTCTAACTGCCCAGCATTTTCTTTATTCTTTCTTTAGAACTTGCAATATGTTTGCTCATTTGAAATCTTTTGGACCACAACTGTTCTCCATGAACTCTGAAAATTGTTGGTGGTTGTTGTTTGAGATTGTTTCAGTCAGTTCTCTAAATACTTTGCAGTGAAACTCACCAGTCTTAGACAATTTTGAAATCTATAGCTTAGGTAGAGTCAGAGGTGTGCAACAAAAGGCAAGAGACAACATGTACAGGTTGCAGTTAGATAAAAGAGAAAAAAAAAATCACAGCTTGAGTTCCTACTAAGCACTTGAACAGATTTCTCAGTATGGTTGTGGAGTTTCTGTCTGGATAAATTGGGAAAATGTTGAAGTTGACCCTTCTTTGAAAAGGGTTAGGACTAGATGACTACAGAGGTCTCCTAAGTGTACACAGTTCTAGTACTCTGCATTGATTTTATCACTTCTCTATTTCCTCTGAAGTTCAAGGTTAAACTGATTTTTGTCTCTGATGAGTGGACATGATCAAGACAGATGTAAGCATAACAAAATGATGGTTTAGTAATAACTGAACTCTCCTAACTTTCTGCCATCCTCCTTTCTACTCAATGACAGCAGCAGTGCCCAGTCCCTTTGTGTCAATTGTTACTGCTCATCAGCTGTGTTCCCAGCTGTTCTGGGAATAAAATAGGTAGGTCATGTGAATGACAAATGTTTGTAAATTGCGTCACCATGGTTATAAGATGGTGTTCCATATTTCTAAGACTTGCTCTTATAAATTACTTTTCTTGTCTTTCATATCCATCTCATATTTCTTTTAATTAATTTCCAGTATAATGCTATTATGCATAACTTGTAGGGCAAGCAGAAGGCTTTTGTGTGTGTGTATGTGTGATTAAAGTCTAAGTGTGCCCTATCATAGGCCTATGCAAACAATAATTATCATCCCTCAATTAAACAAATAAGCCAAAGTACTCTCCTTCATCTGTGTAAGGTCAGCTATCTCAAAGCGCATCTCCCCTTGGGAGAGGCACTGGGAGGTCAGTCCGTGCTGTGCCATGAAGAGGTTCATCGCTTACACTGTAAGTAAAACCAAATTATTACTTCCTTCATCTTTGGTGCACTTAGTCATGGCACAAAGAGGGCCTGTGAACTGCTGAGTTTCACATTTTGTTAAGAGTCACATTTTTTTTTAAGTTTCACATTTTGTTAAGAGTTAAGAGCTTAAGTTGGATTACAGTATTTTCTGCCACTTCTTTGAGCTGGTCCCCGCATTCTTGCTGCAGTCAGTTTCTAGGAAAGAACACAAAGTTATGTTTTTGTTAATCCCCCTACTTGAGCCCTTACCTTTTTGTGCACAAAGCCTGCAGCTGGTCTGCCAGTTGATAGCTCTTCCTTATGTGAGGAGCTCCTGTGTGCCTTGCTGTAAATATAACTAGTTTGGCCAGCATGATCATTGCTTTTTAAACCATTTGTCACAGCCCTCAGTGTATTGTCTGTGTTCTTTATGATACTAAGCACACAGAGGAACTTATAAAATAATGTGTCTGATTATTTATTCTGGAAAGTAATTTCTGCTGAATGAGAGGACAGCAATGACTAATATATCGTGCCAGCTCTTGGCAGGCTGACCAGCCCAGCAAGCTGACCAGCCTGCAAAATCCCTTTGTTTGTAATCATCCACCAAGCAGAGATGCCTTTCAAAACCTCTTTTTGAGCTCTTTATAAGTCCATCTATTTTCATTCTCCCTTTATGTTTTCTCCCTTAACATCTTTCTTTATTTGCCAAGAGCAAAACCATATTTTTTCCCAGCTGTACCTCTAGCAAAATGGGAAGTTAGAGTGTACTATTTTTAGGTGGTGTGTTGACACCACCTTTTCTCCTCCGAGTCTTCAGATTTATTTTTATTTTGTTAATAAATCCAGAGTGTTTGCATATCTGAGAATTTTGCTAACATTATACGTTCACATGAAAGGGCTTTCTGATTTACATTAATACTCACTTGCATCTTTAGAATCTGGTAATTTTGATACAAACATTCTGTTTATGATTCTGTATATTGTATTTGCTATGAAGCATGTTAGCTTGTAAATCCAACAGCTAGCTTGTCTAATGTCTTATCAGCAGTTCACTCAAGTGATTCATATCAGTTCAAATGTCTAATTTCTTTTTCTTAAATTATGTTAGGCTTCCTGAATAATTATCATATTCTTTTCAGCATTCGTACACTCTACCATGCTTGAAGAATGTCACTATGCTATATGAACATGACTGACAATTGTTTCAGTGAAAAAAAGTTTAAAAAAACATTAATACCTTACAAAAGGAACACTCCTTTGAAAAGTTAACCTAGTACAGGCATCTCTAAGTAAAATTACAGATGTATTTCTAATGTATTATCCTAGTTATAACATCTCAAACTCCCTTTACTCTTTTCATAAGCAGCATTGTCTGTAAGGATTTCCCAGTAATATTAAGCTTTTATCTCTATTTTGAGATAGTAGCATATATTACTTTACAGATGCTAATTTCACAGAGGCATGAGCATTCAAAATCTTAAAAGAGGTCATTGTCAATGCACTAAAGTAGATGTCCTTGCACCTTCTTGTGTTGGAACTGTATGTCAAACCAATTGTGAGTTCAGTATCTTGCTACTAAGACATATGCAAAGAAAAATTCTATTTTTTTATTGCAGTCTTTAGGGAAAATTCAAGAAACAGGGAGCAGAGGTAAAAGATATCACTGGTGTATTCTAATGGAAGCATTGTCTTTGGCTCTCACAAATAATTGTGAGCAGCATATGTACTCTGGGAACTCTAAGCGGTGTATTTTTGTGAGATGATGGACCTCTAGAGTCTCCCTGATATACTGTGTCCTCCAAGGTATTGTAGCAAATGCGATATCAGAAAATGCTCTGGAGATAAATACTGAAGAAAAGGTGGTTCACTAGAAAGAGATCGTAAAAGACTTTCAATGGTGTACAATCTGGGAAAGCAATTTATTATCCTGTGCATTTGGTAGCCTGGAACATACGTCCTTAAGCAACAGGTTTGGTTGGTTCCTGTAGAAATGAACTCTGATTATTATTGTTTTTATAACACCACTTCCAGTGGTTAGTTGAAAGTGCTGTCCACAGGTTATCCATTCTAAGATTTCAAATTCATTATGGTCATTTTTTCAGAACAAAGAAATCCATTTTCTATTACCCAGAAGATGTTCGCTTCATGTGTTTCTCAAAGAGCACAATTGTGGAGGTTGCTGGTGGTGAGTGAGTAATTGACTAGAGAAACTTTCTGTATCCACTTGGGCATGATAAAAAGCTGGTGCTGTTCACAGGAAACATTATAAGCTTTTTCTTTGTACAGAGAACTCATTCTTTGTCCAGGTAGTAAGTGCAAATAATTGCATGCCATTTAGTTGAATAAAAAGATAGATGACAGAAAATAGGAGACTACTATAGCAAAGAGAAGAAAAAAATAATTACTGTGTAAAACTTACAAATCATTTTTACCTCCACAGAGCCCTTGAGATAAGAGGTAATAGTCTGCTTAGCTACTTTAAAGGGAATATGGTCTTAGAATTAATACCACATCCTTACAAATTAAAAGTAAAAAGCTTTTTTACATTCTACTGAGACCTCCCTGGTATGAGCTGTCATGGCTTGAACTCTTTCGTTGCCATGTGGTGGGCTGTGCCACAGGGCAGGGCTGGCACAGCCCTGCTAATAGTCTGGAGGGGAATGGGTAATGGGGGAAAAATCTCAACAAGGATAGAAATCTGCTAATCAGCCCATGCAACACCTCAACACCTGTGTCTGGAGCTCAGTTACCTTTATTTCATCTCTGGCACTCCTGTCTTTCTACTTTTCTCTCTCCAGTCTAGTAGAGATGGTGGTAGACAGAGGTCACATTTCAAATTAGTATATGTCTTCTGAAGTAATTTTCTTAAATTAATCTTGTTATGCTTAGGTTTTGAAAGTCAAAAGAGAAGAAGGAGAACAGGATACCATGACATGAAAAGCATTTCTAGAAATCACAAGTAGGGAAGACACAAGGTTGTCAAAGAATAGCAAATCCCATAGGCTCAACTTGTTCGTATAGTGAAGTGGGTTTTTCCCACTTTATGTTTTGCAACTCGAGACTCAGTTTCCTAACTTGGAACTACAGTTTTTTTCCTTTACTTAGCAACTGAGTATAACAAAACACAAATGAGCTACAGTACTGCAACATAAATTGCTTTCCCTAGTTTTTAGCAAAACATAGCGTTGTAATTTAACATTGGATAAACACTGAGGTTCAAAGACATCATAATCAAATAGCAAAGAATAATATATTTTTGCAAGGCTGAGTATCTCAATGGCTACATAGAAAGAAGCACTGAAGGAATTTAAGTACCAATGAGGAACTCATTAAGCATGAAGGACAGTACAACAGGAAAGAAAACTGCAAATGAAGTTCCCAAGAGTAATATGAGAACAAAATCTAAACCCCAAATTGTCACTGAATATAATAATAAAAATCTGGTTTCAGTCATCTTGTAGATAGGAGAGCTCAAAATTACATAATTTAATAAAAGCTAATCAGCACAGATCAATTACTGGAAGCCCAAACTTCAGAAATTTGCTTTAATATTTTTGTGTGTACTGCAATGGATAAAAGCCACAATGTGTCTGTATTTCAGGAAATCTTTTAAACCATACTGTGGAATAGATTATTCTGCAGAATATGGGGGAAGGCACCCAGAGCAGTTATCAGGTGAGTGCAACAAGCCCTGACTCAGGGAGAGATCTCCCCAGTGGCATGGGACACAGGCACACTTCTCTGCTGAGCAGCCCATGTGTATATATCCTGCAGGAGGTAAAGGGAGGATTTGTGTGCTATGGCATACCCTGCCCTGAGAAAGGATGCAGATTGCCTTGACAAGATGGCCTAGTTCATCTTCCTATCCGTTGAGACGATCACAGCCCTCCTGCCCATGTCCAGCAATGGGGCATTTCATCCGTCTTTCCACTAAGGTACCATGGGTTAGATTCAGTGTGCTGAGGCACCTACCTTAGAGCTGTACATTTGGTTTTCTGCTGAAGCACTCTTCCTTCATCTGAATGCTGCTTCATTATCCATCAGTGAAATGTGACTGCTTTCCTCCAGGGAAACATTTATTCTCCTGGACCTGGGTTCTGGGTCAGAGCTAGGAAGAGATGAAGCTTCCATTCGTGGGTTGTATTTGAAACACTTATTGACTTGCTCGAGCCATTTAATTTCTCTTTGCCTCACTTATACTATGCCAAATAAGAGAAAATATGCCTTCATTCTCTTCTGGGGGTTTTTATCCCTTTATATGACAATGACTATTTTACCACCAAGCATACTGGGTTTCGAAAGGCTACAACAATGATTAAGGAAGCTCAATGCTATTGCAATACTGATAGATATTCATCAAAAAGCCATGCTGTGTTTATTATGGGTCATGTGTAAGCCAAGCTCTTTATATGCTTGAATAAAGGAGAAATATTTTGTCTTTTTTGATGCAAGGATTTGTTTCAATGTCTCATCCTCTGAACAGATTCAAATTGTCTTTGCCAAAATTTTAGCAACATTAAACATTTACTAGATATCCACCTTCTGTTTTGACAACTCACATGATACATATCTTTCTATGCTCACTAATCAAGGTCACACTTATGAAGATAAAAAAACCTGCCTCTGATAACAGATTTTCTGTTTGAGGTAATTTTCTTATTCAAATGCATGTTAGACATAAGAGCAATTCTCTTTTTTCACTTTTAGTTTTCTTCACAATATCGTCAATTTTAAAACCATCTGGAAACAAATTTTAAATCAAGCACAGTTTGGTTGTTTATGCTATTGCTAGGATGATGTAAACAGTCACATTATACACATGATAAATTAGCTGTTACCAACTGTTTTGTGTCTTTCCTCCCTAATGAAAACAGAAAATTGTAAGCACAGACTACCATGTTTGACGAGACTGTCTCTGATCAAAATGGTGGAAGAACTCTGTCTATGAACTGTTATCCAATACATTAAAAAAAAATAATTGTGCATCATTCAGAAATAAGGGTAAAATATAGAAAAATTAAACACTGGTATCATGAGGAGTTTTGGTGCTGGAGCTCCACCTTCCTCTGTACACTGCATAGCAGATTAAGTTGTTGCTTTTGGGCTAGTGATAGCATTTACCTGTGCAGTTTGTTGCTTAGTTCCAAACCTACTTCATGTTCAAAGACTTCTTTTGATGTTCTAATATTGATATCTGCTTTTGTTATATACTGTAATCGTTCCTTTCCTTGTCTTATAGAGAGTGGAGAGTGATCATAAGCTGTAAGAGAAAGACCTTGTACAGGATTCAGAGTGAAATAGCATATTACTCATTCAGTTGTTGTACTCATCTACCATATTACGGCTGTCACCGAAAGGTAGTCAGAGTTCATGTTGTACGCTATGTTTGTAAATGGTGATGCTATCTCATTATTTTCCAGCCTGTCTGCAATTAACCTCTTGTTTTGAGTGTGGTGAAAACGTGCAGTAACAGCATACAACATTTCAAACATATTTCAAAGTGCATCTTTGTCACTTCAGTCACTCACAAGGGAAACCAATGCTTCCTCACTAATTTTCATGCGTGCTGGCCATAAATAATTCTTATCCTTAACATCATATATTAGAAAAAAAGGAATAAACTTCATTAATGGATTGGGTTTGTCATCATCTAAATTTTGATAGCTTCTGAATCTTAAGTAATGCAAGCAGTAGCAAACAAACTCTAAGGAAATGATCTTGCCTCTGGAGCTGCCTGTGATGAAGACTGGCTGAATGCTACTCCCAAAATGAAGTCACTGTGCTGTCGCTCACACCCTTGGGAGAACTCACAGTACCCAAATTTACTAGTTCTTAGCACCTCACCCTCACTCTGTAGTCAAATAGAACACTCCTTCAGAAGGCAATTCCACCCATCCTTGGATGATAGTAATAAGAGGTGAGACAAACTGTTCCTCTGGAGTTGCCTGTTCTCCCTAAGAGTAAACTGTGGAATGATGAACTTCAACTCAGGAGATGAACTTCTAACCTCTGGCATTGGTTGGGCTTTGCCTGCTGATTTTTTTCTTTTCTTTTGCGAGACAGCTGTTCTAAGCTAATCATCTGGTTTCCCACCTACAGACAGCAGGGAGCAAAGATACTCTCAGGGGGATGATTCATCCTCTCCAAAGATAAGTATCTGACACAGGTGGGTGTTAGTTAAAGAAGAAAATGTACTGTAAATTCATTTCTGCTGCTATTGTTCACTACTTAAGCAGTCTCTTAGGAGGAAAGCTTCTTATCTGATTTTTCCTTCAAAGAAAAGAGTAGCTGACCCACCCCGTTGCTATAGGATCCCTGGATGTTAGTCTGAGCATTGTTTCCCCTACATAAGTGATGGAAGCGCATGGAGGAAAGGAAGGCCCTTGGGAAAGGTGTGAGCAATGAAAACTAATTTGGGACAAGTAAGAAGGTCTGTGTGAGAGGCAGTGATGGCTGAAACAAATAAAAAGGGATTTCTATGAGAAGAATGGTACAGGAAATCAAATAAAGCAAGTATTAAAAAGCAAAGAATATGTGGGAAAAAAAAGATAATGAATACAAATGTCATCAGAAATGGATGGTAAATACACTATGAAACTGGTGCGAAAAAAAAGATGCCTCAAAGCAGGAGATTTTGAAGCAGTTATTTACAAAAAGAAGTGTAAATTGCTGTTAGCTAAATCAGCTGTTTTATTATGTCCATTTCAGGATAAGTTCTTGACTGAGGCAGCTGAAGTGCTTGCAAGATGTGCCTGTTTGATATTGCCAGGCCAGGCCATTAGAAAGAGGTAAGATCTATATTGCCCAAATATGAAGTTCAAGAAATGCTTGAATAATGCTTTCAGACACATGGTGTGATTTTTGGGGTTGTCCTGTGTAGAGCCACAAGTTAGACTCAAAGATCCTTAGGGGTCCATTCCAACTCAGAATATTTTTTGATTCTGTGATTTACCTGTGATTTACCTATGAAACCCACCATTGTCCTAAGTATACAGCTATCTAGGGATCTTTCACCTTGGCTAAAAGCCCCACTTCTCAAACTAGTATATGTTATGAGTGAATATAAGGGAGGAACAGCATCAAGTGATAGAAAGCACCTAGAGGTAACCCAAAAAATCAAATATCTTAGTCAGGAAGACTGAGGTCTCCAGAAAAGTTGGACTCATCCAAAATCAAAATTTGGATGAGTCCTAGGTACTAACTCAAAGATAAGAAATCAATTAAAAGGGAAATAGTAAAAATACAGTTTAAAAAATTGTTTCCCCTTTTCTCAGGTCCTTCTTGGATTGTGCTACCTTCAGAGTGATATGATCTTCCTCAACAAACATGTATGTAATTGAAAATTGTTCAGTGTGTCCTAATATTGGGAAAGCTGTTAGTAAAGCAGTAAATAAGGAAGAGGTCCAGTGCTTAGTGTCTGGTTCCAAATAGTAGTTTGCAATTAATCCTGGCTGCATCATATAGAATATTTCAGACACTCAGCAGCATAGCAGTATGGCAGTATCTAGTCAGATGTGAGGACACTGATTTATTTTGACATTTGAAACAGAATTAACAGATAGGACTATATAAAAATGTGGTTTCAGGGAAGAGGCATTTTGAAAATTAAAATTATTTTAATGTAACACATTTGACCAGTTTTGTCTTTATAATAATTTTCTTTTCCCTCTTTCCTTCCCCAACCACATAACTTGATTGCTGAAGAACATCTAAATGTCTGATGAAAAAAAAGTCTTCAAAAGTTAAAAGTGAAAACACTGTTGCTCCAGCTAGATATGTCATTTAAGTAAACAAAGGTGTGGATATACATCACATTATGTGATTAAGACACAGAATCTGGCCATAATTCTATGTTGCTCTCCACATCCTTTGTTTTGCTGATTTTGTAATGGTTTTGCTATATCAATGGTAGGGGGAAAAAAACCCAAACTGCTCCTACCAGGAAAATTTTTCTTACATTGGTAAGCATTTTGAATTCATGTCATGGATGCATGGAAATAATACAAAAGGACTCATGTCCTTTTCATCTCCACAGACTGGAAAGCTGCTTCTGTTTTACTCAATGCTTCTAATAGCAGGAAAGTTACTCCTTTAAGGTTCACTCATGAGGGAAAGGAGAATTACCAGTTTCTTGATTTTTGTTCATCTATTGATGTATGTACAGACTGGGGAATGAGATGCTGGAAAGCAGTACCACGGAAAGGGACCTGGGGGTCCTGGCCAATGGCAAGTTGAACATGAGTCAGCAGTGCCCTGGCAGCCAGGAGGGCCAACCCTGTCCTGGGGAGCATCAGGCAAAGCATGGCCAGCCGGTCGAGGGAGGGGATTGTCCCACTCTGCTCTGCAGTGGGGCAGTCTCACCTTCAATATTGTGGGCAGTTTTGGGCGCCACAAGTTAAGAAAGATATTCAGCTATAACAGAGTGTGCAAAGGAGAGCAATGAAGATGGTGAAGGGCCTTGAGGGGAAGTTGTATGAGGAGCGGCTGAGGGCACTTGGTCTGTTCATCCTGGAGAAGAGGAGACTGAGGGGAGACCTCCCTGCAGTTACAACTTCCTTGTGAAGGGAAGAGGAGGGGAAGGCACTGATCTCTTCTCTGTGGTGATCAGTGATAGGACCTGAGAGAATGGCCTGAAGTTGTGTGAGGGGAAGTTTAGATCGAATACTAGAAAAAGGTTCTTCAGCCAGAGGGTGGTTGGGCACTAGAACAGGCTCCCCAGGGAAGTGGTCACAGCACCAAGCCTGACAGAGTTCAAGAAGCATTTGGACAATACTCTCAGATACATGGTGTGGTGTGTCCTGTGCAGGCCCAGGAGCTGGGCTGAATGATCTTTCTGGGTCCCTTCCAACTCAACATATTTTGTGATTCTGTGATAATGATTACACAAATATGCCCCTAGAAATAAAATTGGAAAACAGGACAGATGTGGTTCTTGCAGCAAAGTCAGCCACTCCACTTCTAGCAGCACAAGGAGGAAGCAGAGGAAAAATGTTCAAATATTGAAAAGTGCTCTACTGATTTTTTATTTTTTTTTTAACTAGAATTGTACACCTGGTTTGCCAATTTTGCCTGAACATTTTATCTGTAACATGATAATGGTTCAGATGTGATTCAGTTCAGGACTACATCATCTGAACTGAGATGATTGCATATTGTGTGCATATTTTACTGTGACAGTCAGTGGGGATTTGGTCAGTCTAAGAAGACATTCAGCTGGCCAGCCATTTGCTTTGGTGCTAGCAGAAGTACTCTTCTACTGGGTGGATCTTCTTTCACCAAAGTGGGAGTTCAGCTCCCCAACGTGCCTGTAAACACCTACACATGTGGTAAATTTGAAGTGAATCTTACTCTCCTAGGCTATGGTATCCTGCTCAAGCAGGCAGTAAACCTAATTATTTTTTTCTTTCCTTCATTCTCTTTGTTTCCATAAGGATTTACTTTCTTGGGCAACAATAAATACTTGGCCCCAGCAATGTGGATTCACAGTGCACCAGCTGTGATATATTAACCCCATTTGGACAGAGAATTCTACTTTAGTATGTTTCATGTTTGTTAAGACACATGAATGCATCACTTTCAATTAAGACACATCAGAAATATGCACTGGGAGTCTCTTCACTTCATTTAAGGTCATCACTAGTCCTAGCTCTTCAGATCTAAAAAAGGCTCTTCTAAAACAGAAACCTTAGATGCTCAGGGAGAGAAGGGACTCCAGTCCTCCAGAGAAAGACTCTGCTGTGTCTAAGTGCTTCACTTCAGTGTACAGGACTTAACTTCATGGCTACAGTCCACAGTATTCACCTGAGGACTTTAGACAAACAGAAAACTACCTAAGCTGCACCTACTATGTAAGCTACATTACAGAGCTGTACTGTAACTTAGACTAAAATAATTATTCTTAGGTCATTTTTTCTTAGCTGTTGACATTGTTCTTGACACAGCAATGGTGCAGGCCTTGGATGCAATTATAATATAAACAAACCCCAACAGTTTGACAATGGATCATAGGAGGCTAATGGAGCAGGGATTCTTTGAGTTCTTTCATGTCAGAAATGAAACTGCATTCTTTTGGTATTAAAAGTAAATCCCTTAAAGTTCCTGAATGTCTGTAAGCCACTTTTAAATATGTTTCAGCCTCAGTATTTGTAGCACTTCTCAAAAGTCTGAGAAAGAGATGCCTTAAGCTGCGTATCAGAAATGCCAAATGGTCAGCATAAAACTACATCAGTGTTTTGTCAAAATGCTGAGAAAAGTGGAAGGTTCTTATCTTTATGTTCCAGACTGACAGCTGAGTTTTCTTTTTACTCAGAAGGATTATGAGCACAGTATGTTTCAGAGCAGAAATCTGAGCATTAGAAGTCTACCCATGACTCTGGACTAAAGCTGATCCATGAACCAATATAGGCTTCAAGAAAAATATTGGTTTCCTTCTTTGAATTAAGTCATAGAGTCACAGAATGCTTGTGTTGGAAGGTGCCTTAAAGATCTTCTTGTTCCAGCCCCACTGTTGTGGATAGGACCTTTCACTAGATTGGGTTGCTCAGAGCTCCATCCAGCCTGGGCTTGAGCACTTTCAGGGACGGGGCATCCACAGCTTCTGTGGGCAACCTTTTCCAGTGCCTCTATACAGCTGCACAGCTCACTACCATTGGCAAACTTGCTGAGGGCACACTCAGTCTGACTGTTCAAGTCCCTGACAAAGGTGTTAAACGGTGCCAATCCCAATGCCAACCCCTAAGGAATGCCGCTTGTCACTGCTTTCCACTTGGACATCAAGCTGTTGACTGCAATTCTTTGAGTGCAACCACACAGGCAATTCCTTATCCACTGAGCAGTCAATTTACAAAAATCCACTTGTCTACAATTTAGAGAGAAGGCAGTCATGTAAGACAATGTCAAATGCTTTGTGGAAAGTCAGGTAGGTGATATCATTTTCTGTTCCCTTATCCACCAGTGCTGTAACCCCATCATAAAAAGTCACCAAATTAGTCAGGCAAAATCTGCTCTTAGTGAAGTAGTGTTGACTCTCACCAATCACTTTAGTTTCCAAGTGCCTTAGCATAGTTTCCAAGAGGATCTGCTCCATGATGTTACCAGGCACTGAGGTGAGACTGACTGTCTTGTAGCTTCCTGGGTCTTCTCTTCATGGTGTTAAAAAATGGGTGTGGTGCATGGGGGCGGGGCGTGGTGCTTCCCCTCCTGCAGCCACTGGGAACTTCACTGAACCACCACAACTTCTCAAACAGGAGGGATAGTGGCTTAGTCACTTCCTCCTGCTCCTAACCTTCTTCTGCTGCGGGTGTTTCTTCATTCTCCCAATACCTAACTCTGCCTTCTGCCCCATCTTATTGGTAAAAGCTAGGTCAAGCAAAGCACCTGTCATTGTTGGGTCCTCTGTCACTTGGAGAAGGAAGTTATCAACAATGCATTCCAGGAACTCCTGGATTGTTTATGCCCTGCTGTGTTGTTCCTCGAAGAGATATTGGGGTGGTTGGAGGCCCAAGGCTTTGAACATGAGGCTGCTTCTGTCTGTCTATAGAAGGACTCATCTGTTCAATCTTCCTGATTGGGTGGGCCATAACAGACCCCACTACAATGTAACTTGTTCCTGTCCTCCCTGTAATCCTGACCTATTAGCTCTCAGTTGGCTCCTCAGCCAGCTCCAGGCAGAGCTCCATGCGTTCCAGCTGGTCATTGTCATAGAGGGCAACATCCTCCACTTGTCCTCCTCCTCTTTTCATCAGTCTTCATTGGGAATGTTTTGTACTGTTCATATTACACCTCTGGCATTACAAATCTTTTATTTTAAGATCATAAATCGCCTCCAAGAAGAGTAATTAACTGAAAGCTGAGGTCCTTTTTTCTGCACATCTGAGAGCCCAGCACTTACAAATGTGAGTTCCTTCCGCTACAAAGCGGAATATTTGACTCCTTTAAGACTCTGGAAGCTCAAAGACAGAAATAAAAGGTACCTTTGTAGGTGACTTCCATTCACATATCATATCTAGTCCAACTTATCTCTGCTACTTGCTTCAAAGGCCTTGGACTCTGTATATGACAATGAATGGATAACCATGGTTGGCTATATCAAAGTATGAGTGTATATTTTCAGATTCTTCCTCACTTCAAAAGGGACTCTATATGTTAGTGTAACTTTTAGAACAGTATAACAGCAGTGGTCTGCTGATCAACAATTTTAGGTCCAAAAAAGTGGGATGCTTATATATAAAACGGTCCTGCAACAGCATCTGACTCCAGCATCATATAGCCTGCAACAGCATCTGACTCCAGCATCATATAGCTAAGACTTGTCTGAGAAAATCATGCTCCTTACACCCTGTTCATTTCAATACCATGACACATGTAGGCAATACACTGGAATAGACTCTTGAAATAAGATGCTTGCTAGCAAAGAATAATTTAAACAGTGCAAACAATTTTGAGGGAAAGATTTTTTTACTCAATTTCCTCTAATCCTTTTGCACATATATTTTAACTCCCAAGAAAAAAATCTTGTATCAATTACTATCCATTCCTGTGGAATGTTTTGGTTCATTTTAAACTCCAAATACAGCAGAAAATAGGTCTATGTTCTGAAAAATGCATTACAGAACCAAACACACACATGGTTTCTGTTCCAAAGGCCTTGTGTCTTACCTTTTTTTGTGCTGTAAATAGCAAAGATGGGTGACGGAAATCACAGGAGTACCAAGAAGCTCCAGGGTATTGCATATTAAAATAAAACAGAAGGAATAAATTATTTCTAAAGGGAGGTACACATAAACCTCCTAATATACTAACTGTAATGCTCCAAACATGTTCCGTTGTCTTTTAAAGAAATACCTGATTTTTTTTCGTCCACATTTTCAATTCTACGCTGTTCGGTTATGTCAAACTCATTCATGAGTTTGCTCTTTTCAGTTCTGAACATTGTTCATTAGGATTTTTTCACAGGGAGTTCTTCCTTGGATCAACTAAGGAAACATTTTTCTCTACCAAGATCTTTGGTAAAACCCTCTATCATGATTTTGCTTTCTTTCCTTAATACACTGTTTTGATGACTTCTTACTTCTTCCAATATGATCTAACTATAGGACACACTAAAAATATTATATTAAATTCCCCTCTTCCAAAATAACTTTTGATCTAGTTCTGGCCTAAGATATTTCCTTCAATGAATGGAAGGCTATAAAAATAGCTTACTGTTGTAGTTCAACTGATATCTATATACACTGCAGTCTGAAGGAGGAATACAGTTGTATGTTTCAGTCATAGAATATTAATTTGAAATATATTGATTTTCCCCTTAGATCAATACTTTCATAGCATGTATATTTTAATCTATATGCAAAGTTGATGGTACCATTTGAAAAGCAATAAAGGTAGAATTTCTTTTAGGTAGGTCTTGAATCCTAAATATTTTATTATGACTACCGAAATAATTGACCATAGTTTTTTTCAAGTTCATCTGTTTGTGTGGTTTCCCACACATCTGAAGAGGAATCTGTGAAAGTGCTATGTTAAGTCCTATTTTAATTAAACTTCAAAAGTGTTTACATATCTTTGTTGCTTTCAGGCAGGGGACCTCAGCACAAAAAAATTCAAATGAATTAAAAGTTGGTCAAAACACTTCATAATAAGAGAAATGTAATAGAACTAATCAATTTGTCATACATGTGACTGTTTTGCTTGGTATTTTCCTCTCTTTTGGACAGTAAAGGGGGTGTCGTCATCCTGCTTGTTCATTATAGATACTCGAAATCACATTTCACAAAGACACATTTACTGTAATGTGCTAATAGGCATTGTAATTGATTTAAATGCTTGAATTGACTGAGAGCATTCATAGATTTTTTTCATTAGTTGGCTGCAAAACAGAGCTTATGAAAACTGGAACTTTTTGTTACACTGCACAAAAGGCCTTAGAAAAGTTTCTGTGATGAATAAATTTGGGTTTTTTTCAAGCTGCTGTTCTGAATAGTTTTCAAGTGAAGCTAAAGATTCAGGTGCATCAAAATGCGAATGTACTGTTTTACCCTAGGCATCCACTCTATGCATTTTAAGGGAATGGTAACCTAACAAAATCCAGGATTTAAATAACCAATGAGAAGCAGTATTTGTCAACACATTTCTCCAGCTTGAAGTTTCCTCTGGATGCCACAGAAAGGACCACACTCTGTTAATCAATGAAGGAATGAATCAATCAATAAATGATATTTAAAATGCTGTATGTTCTTCTTTGAACTTCAATAAACCCTTGAAAAAATCAAGGCTGAGAGTCTAAAAGTCAAAGTTGAACAGGCTACAACTTCTGTTCTTTCTTCTCCTGGAGCAAGTTTCATATTGGAGCAAGAAAACCAGGATGTATAGAAGAAGACATCTGTACTCCCAAATTTAGCACCTTGCAAGTGTCAAAAAGCTGCTAAGTAAATTCTTCTGTAGCATAGGGAAAAACAATCCTGCTGTCATTAAAACTCAAACTATTAAACTTAATAAACTAAGCTTACTGATTGTTTATAATGGGAAAAGTGAAAACAAGCTTAGCCATGATTCTTGGTATGCAGCTCAAACCTTGTCCCCTATTAACTTCATCATTGGCAACACAGAAATCTTAGGAAAGACTGGTTTCAAATGCAAACCTGAGGGAGAAGAACAGAAAAGCTGAGCCTGGCAGTATATAGAAACCAGAGTGCTGACAAGGTAGAATCAGCCTGATACAGTAAATCACATTGGTTTTATTGTTACTCATTGAGGTCAGTTAGTGATTTCTATTTAGGTAATAGATTGGTTTCCACATGGATTTTTCTCTTTATTTGTGCTGAGCAGCTGTTATATTAAAAAGGTTTTGATTTACGAATATTGACAGGTCATGTTCTGCTTTCAGTTATAGGAATAATGAAATTCAATTCCACCCGTATAAATCTTTTATGCCAATAGTCAACTTATATAGAAATAGGTGAAACCGATGGTGGCATTTTGATATCAAAATGAAATCTTTAGCAATGAAACACATCTATGCATTTTTTTGAATCATAAACATTCTAGTCTCATCTACACCTACCAACTATATATGCCCCCGATATTTATCTCAGGTGTTACAAGGTACTGGATTCTGAAGGCATTAGGTTTTATTTATTGTCATTATATGATAATTCCTATGTTTTTAAGAATCACTGATATTAATTTGTACTTGTTCAGGTAAGTATCTTGATAACGCCCCATAAACAAAGTGAGAAATATTCTAATTAGCATACATAGTGCATAAATTAATTCTTTGCTCTTTCAGGGGCAGCGTCTTTTACTTTCTGTTTGCAGAACTTTTGATTTATACCTGAGATTCAGTCTTTGCTATCATTTATTGTAAAAAGTATTTTCATGTGGAACAACTTTTAAGCACTGGTAATGATTTTTAATGTTTAAGATTTTCTGGGATATTTTCACAAAGCTCTCTTGATTTTATTCTGACTCTAGAGTTTGTTTAAACTGCCCTAGTGCTCACAGTCCTAATTTAAAAATATACTGAATCTCAAAACTGTTAGAGTGTTCTCAGAAGAACTTCTCCTCTTCTAAGCTTTTATGAAGGAGTGATTAGAACAATAATAATATCCATAAAAGTACAAAACAGCTAAAAAGTCTCTGCAAAGGATTCAGAAAATTCTCAAAACCCCACTTCTCAAAAATTCAATGCCATTGCATGGCAATACGGGCTACTTAAGAATATAAAAGCTACTTTTATATTTGCCAGATCTTTCCTGTATGAGATAGTTGTGAGGCTAGAATGTTTTTCAGTCATTTTGGACTAGGGGGAGAAGTTTGTCTGTTGTATTTCTCTCCCCTGGGAGACTGTTTGCTGGCCTACAGCAGTAACTTGTGCTGGTTAGTCCCCTCTGAAATACATACTCATACTAATCATCTCTTGTTGGTACCTTCAGTTAATTCATTCAGTCCTTTACACAGGTCAAAGAAAGGGTATCTATAAATTACTTTTTGCCTAGATGTGAAGTGGGTATCATACTTTATGTATCATACATACTTTTTTCCATAACTGGATTTGTGGGAGTTACTTGACTCCTTCAATCAAATTCTTAAAGAGCAGAGTGAATAAACACCTTCCACCAGTATTAGCCAAGGTGTAGTTAGTTCTGGTTTGAGATGGAAGAGGTGAATTTGTTAGCATCTCTGATTTCCTGCCATCTCTGTCTGGTATGAGTCTATGATATATCCTTATCTGTGCACAGTGCTTTATATATTGCGTGATATTGTTGTTTATTTGTCTCTGAGCCTATGTAATTGCTAGACTATGAAGTTCTAATTTCCTAAGGAACTGCTCCATCTGCCAAATTCTTACTTACAAGGTAAGCTTACATTAACTGGCACATAACCAATGCTTATTGTATTGCTTCACAGTTTGGGTTTTAGAGAGGATTTTGCCAACTCAGCTGCAGGGAGTGCAGAATTGAAACCACATAATCCTCCATGCAGTAATTTGGAAGCTCCTGAGAGTTTCCTGACAGCTGCACTCAATTCTGTACTGACCCATGGTTCAGAGTTCCAGTGGTCTCCAAGCACATGCAGGAATAAATTGGTCGTTGTTAAGATTTGTGATCTGAGGTAAATAAAACTTCCTCACTACTGGCAGTATCCCAGTTGCAGCAGAAGGAAGTTCATGTAGTACTGCAAATACACAGGAAACTGCTCTTCAAACAAGAAAGAAGGAAAGAGCTATTTTTTCTTACATTGCTTTATTTGGGGAACATGCTGCCAGATTTGGAGGTGGAGTGAGGGAGCAGGAACAGTGGCAGAGGTGGAGGTTTCTTGTCAGGGGAGTCAAGGTCATCCCATGAGCAGGGAATATACAGCTTCAGGATCAGAGTTATGGGATGCAAAACTCTCACTGGAGTTTCAGCTGCATAGGATCCAAATGCATTGGTCAGCTATTAAATGAAAATTTCTTTTTCTTTTTTTTTAAAGAAGGCCCATTTTCAGTTGTCAGTGCTTACAGCATAGGCTGAGCTGCAGCCATTTGTGGCTTCGAAGTTATATTGAGACATGATCCATATTCCATGTCTTGACTATATTGTTAATCAGAAAATGGGCTGCAGGGGATCTCTTAAAATGTCTTCTACTGAGTTTTGAGGAAAATTAAGCTGGTTTTAGTACCCTTTGACTTCTCTCCTGATAAATGCATCATCATTGCAAAGCAAAAAGTATAGATTCTGGTCTTAAAAAGAAAAAAAAAAAAAAAAGGCTTTGGAATACCCCATCACTGTCCAAGCTGAGCATCTTGATATTCTTACAATTAACTCACAACTCACTGTATGAATTTTCCTAGCAAACCCTAGCTTTGTAGCACCTAACAAAGACCAGACTGTAATACCTGGAGCTCACTTGATGCCATGGCCTCCACAAAGGACGATTTGAGGCTTAGATGGGCTTGAATTTCCAATGCCTAATCTCTCACCTCTGACAGGAAATGACTAGTTCCTTAAATTAATCTATATCTACTTTAGCAAGTGGGACAGCATAACAGGAGTGAATCAGAATACAAGGGATTTTGTGCGGAGGATCCTTCATCTACTCTATATCCTCTGCCATCCAAAGCACACTCACAGTGTGCAGAGTTTGAAGGAACTGCAGCCTTACTTCAGCACCCAGGCTAGTGCTCCATAGAGGTGCTCTGGAAGAACAGGTGCTACTTCTTCTAGCTGTCTTTTTCTTAGGGAATAGGACATGGACCATGAGATTTTGGTAGTCTTCTCTGCTATGGCTGCTTTTATCCTCATTTACATGACATTCTGGCTGCAGTAGATAAGCTCAGAAACAGGGAAGGTGGATTGCATTCTCTGTGGGGTGGATAACAACAGGTTCAAAATTTGCAAATGTGTGAGCCTACTATGAAGAGGTGTTGCTATTCCACTCTCAGTGAATAGAAGTTTGGGGTCCATCTCTCCATGCAAATGAATGACCATCACAATATGAAGTCTTGCAGACCTCAGCACTTAGTGTGTCGTGGATAACTGTTTTTGAGGACAGCAACTGTTTTGGATGAGAGCAAAGTAGTGAAGGCAAATTCAAAAGCCATCCTCCAGAACTATTTTTTTATGGAGAGTGAAAATGGGAGGTACCAAAGAATTGGCAGAGAATTTAGTGGCACTCCCTGGATATGTATGTTCCCAGAGCCCTCCAATATGTGCTCAGCCCACAGCACCCTCTGTTAGGGCACAAACATTTTCAACCTAACTTTCAGTTTTATTTAAACTGTTGGTGGCATTTTATTTCCTGTGTGGCCTAATTAGTTTTAGACAACAGAGTTACTTGGACATGTGTTAATAAGGGAGGAACGTACAAGGTAGGTTTTGAAAAAAAAAAAAAAGACATAATTCTTGAGATCTTTGAATAACTGAAACTGTTTGGAAAAAACCTGTCAAAAGCGAAACCAATCCTTACATTTTGGAGTTGGTAGTGAAAACTATTGTGCTCTTGTCTGTATTATAACATGCATTTATCCTCACAGAAGAAACATCTGGATTCTAACAGAACTGTCATTGTCATTTCACTTCAGATGTTTCTTATCAAAATACTTAGAAACTTGAAAGGGTCTTCACATTTTTATGCACTGGCTGTGCTATTAATATATGACTACCAAGTAAGGGGGCTTACAGTTTCAATGGGTAAATGAGGGCCCTCAGCCAAGTGATGAGCTAAGCTAAAATTCTAACTTGTACTTTTCTCATTTGTTTTTTCTTCTACTGTTATGTCACTAGTATTGTTTACTATTGTTGACACCATCATCATGACCATCCTTATTCATGATAATCACACTTCTAATGTATAATCTGAAACTGGTATAAAATAGACTTGATAGCGTGCCTGCTCAGCAATTTAGGAGTGAAAGGACAAAGCAATTTGCTGTCTTTGCAGCTACTCTGCAATTGAATCCCCTGTCTTCTCTGCATAATTTGAATCTTTTTATCCTGTGTATTGTTGATACCATCATGAAGCTGTGAAGAGTACATACTGCAGAAAGCAAACAGGCTTCCCTGTATTCAGTTCTAATCACAGAATCACAAAATATTCTGAGCTGGAAGGGACCCACAAAGATCATCGAGTCCTTACTCTTAAGTCAATGGCCCATATGGGGATTGAACATGCAACCTTAGCGTTTTTAGCAACATGCTAATGTCACTTTCCCTTGTCTCTACACACTGCCTTCAGTTTTTTCTCCTTTATTCAACTCTGTCATGCAAAGTCTTTTTGAGCCTATTTGTGTCACAGGAACTCTGACAAAATCCACTTTAGCTAGATGAATAGGAAGAGAAGGTAGTTTAACAGAATGTTTCAAATGTGTGTTGGTGGAAATCTCTGTGATTTTCTTTTAATAGTTAATATTTGGGACTTGCATTCCTTGAGAGTTTCTCATTGGTTTTCTATGCTCTTGTCTCACTGAAACCGTCTTAAATGTGGCAGGAGCTGTCAGTGCTTCTCTAGTGTAACATGAGAAGCCAGTGAGAGAAAGCTGGATACATTCTCATCTGCAGAATGAACGGTCATTGTAAGCACTGCAAAGTCAAAGGATGTCTATAAAAATCTATTGCTGTATTAGCATTACCGATTTGCTTACAACATCCAAATAATGTTAAACTACTTTTTCTGTACAGTGATTTAAAGACAAATAAGTTAACATCCATGTCTAATCAGATTTGCAAATCATTAGCCTGGCATCTATGAAAGGATGTGAAAATATAGCCCTACAGTGCGAAAAGTAATAGTACTTTCAGACTTCTTTGTATCACTTATTTTCATCTTCATTTTACCTTAATCCCCAGGTCAGTGATCACTACAGTTTATCAGTAATATGAATGTTGAGATGCACCAGAGTCAGGGAGAATTATTTGCCTTTTCAGTGCATAACAATGCTTTTTTCTTCAGTGTAGAACTCAGATTAAAAAATAAACAGACACCTATATCTGGGATAAGATTGTTTTCCTAGCTTCTAAATGCCTGTATCAGTTTTACCTGGATTCTTATAGAGTTTTTTGTGACTAGTATAAAACATCAAAAAATGAAAAAGCTTCCTACCTGTTCCTTAAGCATAAATTTCAATTAGACTGCACAGTACATAGTCACTGGGTTATACAAACTGGAGGAACTGTAATATTTAAAGTAATGGTTTGTAACAGGATTCCCTCATGCACTTTCTGCTACAGATTCAATTTCCCTGGAGAAAGAAATGATAAAATCCTTCTTTTATATTCTCCACTTTGTCTTTGGCTTTCCAATATCCTTATGGAGTTAGAAGAGCATCATTTAATTAACATTGCCTGGTTAAAGCACAGTCTTCCAGCAATGAAATCACACAGGATATTGCTGTGCCCGATGTGCAGCAGAACATCGGTAGCCAGTGTCCAGTGTGTCTCAACAGATTTTGTGCTCTGGAGAGGCCTAGCATACTGTGAAAAATAGTTCAGTTAAAATATTTTTGCAAAAATATAATGAGGTGTAAACAACACAGAGAAAAAAAATGTGGGGTTTTTTTATTTGTATTTTGGCCTAAATATAGACATTGTCTCTAGTCTTGTCTTTATTTTTTGCCAGTTAGTGTCTAGAAAAATCTTACATTGTGGCAATCACAGTGGTATCTAAGGAAGGTTTTCTCACACAAAGGTGCTTCAAGAAGTCACAGGGAAACCCAGACAGTAAACTAAAATGTGCCTGAAAAAAGTGAAGAACATTTGTTAATATGTTGTGCAAAGGTACTTCAAAACTTGAATTGGATCCGTTTGGAGCAGTGTCTCAAATTGCGTTGTTCAGAAATGCTGTGGGGATGGAGTTAATCTTAAATGGAAAATTGCAACTGCAACATCCCTTTGCAGTTCTTAATGAATACTAACCCTTCTCTTTCCATCTTTCTTCCCTCTAGTAAAAGTGGAAAATCACATTGTAATTCTCCCATCAGAACTATAAAATACAATTTCTCCTGGCTGCAAAGACATTCCTAAAGGAATATAAAGTATTTCTTCAAACATTGACAGTGAATAAAAATGAGAACCAAGAGGTAGAAGGAGTACAACTTTATCTAAATGGTGCTTTATAGCTTTAAATGGTAGAAAGGAACAATACAGGAGGTTATTACAAACACTTAGAATATTTCATATCATCAGACTGTGTCATCAAATAAAGGCATATGTTTTCATTTGAAAATGTTCTTTTTTTTCCAAGCCTCTCTGTATATAATCATAAATTTTCATTGGTGGTATAACTTGGAGTAGACAGCGCTTGTGCATTAACATTGTGTATGGCATGGTTTGAAAACTTCAGTATCAAACACACAAGTTAAATTTTCCATTTTCAGTGCCAAGACAATGCACATTTCTAGACTTCTTAATATAATCTAAGACTGAAATGGAAAAGACAGCAGCTGCTTTTGATGATATCCACTGCAGCTCTGACAGATGGCAATGAACAATATGAAATCAGTGTTTCCCAAAAACATTTTATAATTGAGGATTTTTGCTGCCTGATTTGCCACCAGCACTCCAGTAAAAACATGTAGATTTATGCTGTAATAGTGCAGTTGGTTTTCGTGAGACGTATTTCATTGAATATCTTCTTTCATTGATGTGTGTTAGAGTGGCTGACGTCTCCAACATAGACTGCAGATAAGTGATACTGTTAGTCTTGCGGATATGTGCAGGGCATGGAAACAGAGAACAAATTTCTTTAAAAAAAAAAAAAAAAAGAGCTGTGGCAGCAGAATTTTGCTGCCTTGCCTAGGGATTTATGAAAGTTTACTTGCTTAATTGTTTCTTTCACCTTGGCTGTTTCATTTGCCCTGTGTGATGCCACCTTGTCTTTTTCACTTAGTCTCAGTAAAAATGAATCCTTCAAGGAGTTTTCTAATACTCCCAGTGGTACAGAGCAGAATAATTTTTCCAACATTTCTGAAATGTGATCTGAGGTGTCGAAACCAATCACCTGCCCAGAACATAGAATCACACATCCTTACTAAGCATTTTGTCTGTGCTTAATATGTAAATATAGGTTGCTGTTTGATGTTTCTTTAATGGTAATTCTATGTATGGGGTAATAATTGTATCATCTAAAATATAAATAAAAATAAGAACAATAAAGAGTCTTTGCTTAATCTTCTCTTGGAAGAGCAACAGATGAGTCTCCTGCAAGTGGAATTAAGCACTTGGAATATGTTCTGCAGGATGATCTTTTCTGTTATTGGCATAGATATTACAATAAAGAGTGGAGTACCCTGAAGAGAGAATAATGCAATTTTTTTCCACAGTCATGGTTTGTTAAATTTTGAATTTTGCTTAGATACTGGTTATAACAGGGCTCGAATACAAATGTTGGGGGGGACTAGGTGAAGGAAGTGGGAGGTAACCTTATGTAGAAGCGATTAATATTATTGTGGGCAGCTTTTTCTGTTGTGATTGCCTTATAAACAGATGTTAAAAATCAAGAAGTGATTATAAACATTTTTCAAGGCCGTGGAGTCTTGCGCTGTACGAAGACCTTAAATCAGCACAAACTAAAGAGACATTTAAGAACGGATTTGAGAGTGACCTATGCAGAGAAGTTGCAGAGAGAGTTTTGATGGTAAAGAGCTCTTCCATCTAGAAGACAATGTATAATACAATTCTCTAGTTATAAGTGGACACTGGATAAATGCAGCTTGATATTAAGATTGAGGTTTGTAGGCACACAGTGGCTGCAATCACTCTGGAGGAAACAAGATGGATTCATTTGATCTCAATAAGTCTCAGCTTGGCATGTGTCTTTGAAGTATAAATTATTTACTTAATCAAATCTGAATGAGAAATTATTTGAATTAAATTCTACTGTCTGTACTGTGTGGGAAGTGAGACTGAGACCATTATGTGTACCTTCTGGATCTAAAATCTATGGACCTGGAACTGGAATATTTATGGGGCTGATTTTAATATAAATCACAGGTCTTTAACAGAGTTGTAGCAGGATAAAGTGTACTTTAAGTGAGAGTAAATGTAATTTATGCACACTTAAAAGGCACTTTACACTGCCTGAGTAGTGTGAAGAGGACTTAGTATAGTGACAATAAATCCATACTTGTTTGGGAATAAAAGGGAGCCTCATGATCATCTGGTGTGACTTATGGCAGAGCACAAGCTATAGAACTTCATACAGTGTTTCCCACATCCACGCCAAATGATGTGTGCTTGATCTTTGGGAGGGGTGTTCTGTTTTATGTCTTCATAACAGCTTCTTGATTTCCTTCACTCGAAACCTAGCACACCTTTCAATTTCTCTTTCAAAGACAATCCTGTTAGGTGAGGAGTGAAATATTTTTCATTGCCTCTGACATTCACAGACAGACTTTATCTGGTGAATTTGAGGAAAATGGAATTAAAAATAAGTAAGTGGCTTTTAAGAGAGGGACTGAAAAATGCACTTTCTTCACTGCCTTAGTTTTCCCCCGAATAAGCCCAACATGTTGGGTTAGGTTATCTCCCTGAAATTTGCGAAGATGATTGGTTGTACTTTTTTATTCTGATTAAAAAGCTTGCTTTTGTTTGACTGAGTTACAAAGAGCTAAATCATAGTCAGAACTAACAGTATAAGGGGTTTTGTACAACTGTTAAATGACACTGCACTGCCTTACTGTAGGGCATGCTACACTTGCCTTAAAATATCTTTAACTTTAGGATTACGTTCAGCCCCAGTACTGTCTAGGGGATCAGTTCATTTCCTGAATGTAGTTGCCATGTTTTGGGAGCTGGATCAAGCTGTGAGGTAAAAATCTGATGTTTTTAGATGGGCCCATCAAGGTTTCTCAAAATGAGTTTGCCAGACCAGTTTGGTGCATGTCCACAAATATGAACACATGTTCGGCAACAGGTGTCTCGGTTCAAAAGTCCCTTTCAAATATTATTTTTATTTAATTTATTGTAGTTTATTTACTTTAATTACTTCTCTTTGGTACTGCTAATGTGCCCATTTTCCCTCCAGCTTCTAAGTCATACTTTTTTCAGTAGGAACAGTCTTTACCTTGTATCTAAAACTAAATACTTGCAAGAGACTTGTGAGTGGTAATGGCTGGAAACCATATTATGCTGAAAAGTTATACTCTGAAGTGACCTAACAGTAGCTATGTCAACGATTTCTATCAGGAAATTGTGAAAATCTCAAATTTGTTCAGGGAAACAGTTTTAAATTTCATTACCTTTCATGTCACCACTGAAAAAGGCTGGAAATTAATGGGGAGGTCATTTGTGGGAGCTGCATCTTTGCCAGTCATTTTACTATGACAGTGGCATAGATCTCTATGTGTTTGTGGTAAACAAGTGTTTATGTGTGTTTATGGGGCTTGTAAGACCTTCACTGAACATCGTCTTAGTGATCACAGTAACTACTGCAAGATAAGGGGGAAACAATTTTTATGTGCAAATGAAAAGCTCGCAGAAGAGAATAAGAAGTGAAATAAGGTCTCATCTGATGCAGACCTTTGAATTTTTTATGCATTAATAAATATGAAGTGTCAGGTTATTAGGGTCTTTTGTTTTCATTTGCTAACTAGACTGGTTAGTCCAGCTTCTTTTTCTATCTGTCTGTGTGGTCAATATATTGTTATTAATATTACATGTTTTGAAACTAGTTTTCCATACCAGCTGTTAAAAAAGTAGGTGGATATAAAGATAAAAATTATCATGAAGAATGTGTTACACAGAGCTTGAAAATCTCAGATGATAGAGATTATTTATGAACTTTTGAAGTGTTGCCAAACAATATTACCTCAGTGATGTTTATGGATTTAGAGCACATACAGGATGCTTTGCTTGGGAAAATTCAATAGATCTTGATGAAGGTTCCTGAATCCCTAATTAGTGAAGTACTTTACAGAGGCTTTTTGGCTTAAGATCTATATAGGAGAGAAAGCTGCAATATACTTCTCAGCAAACCATCATGAACTTTCCTGTAATTGGACTGAGACTAAAGCAGTATAAGAAAGGCCGTGGCAGGGACTGGAACATCTCTCGTGATGCTTCTTCACAGATTTCTCAAGCTGTGTTTGGTCTCTGCTGAACAGTGTGCTGGGAGAAATGCTTGGAGTGTTTTGCAAAAGTTCTTCCTTCCCTGTCAGCGCCAGGTTTGTTCTGTAATACCTGTAGCTTTTAAATCCAGTCATAGGATACTTGCACACGTTTTGGTTTAGTTGATGTGGCTTGCTGTATATTACTTAGTATGTTATTTAATATTTATGTGTGACAGATTAGCAACCACCAAAAGTGCAATCTTTAGAGAAACTTAGAAAAGTCTTTGAAAGGGAGATAACACAGAGGAAAAAATTGTGTTAAGAGTAAGAAAGACAATTGGTGAGTTGTAAAAATAAATTATTAAATTGCTTTAGCTAGGAAAGCTTCTTCAAAGCTACAAGAAAAATAATACTATAACATTATGACTAAAATCAGGTGTCAATAGCCAGCCTCTGACAGCCATGCTTAAAGTCAGTGCTGTGTACTGAGGAAGTTCAGCAGTAGGTTGCTTTCTGCATATTCCTGTGCTAATAGACCTACATATACAGGGTGACTGTCATAGTGATTTGTCTTTTACATTGCATTCATATTTATTAATGCTACAACCTCTTAAATGTGATAGTTCTTTCACATAGATACAGTCCAGAAAATCAAATTCATGTTTCAAAGCTTTATGATTCTTGCTACAGTGAAACTGAGTAAAAAAGTAATTCATTAAATATTTCCCAAATAATTAATTATTCTGCAAGAAAAGGCTTAATGTGTTCCTTCTCATTCATTAACTATTAAAAATGCTTTTAGACCTTTATTGATAGCTTCCATATGCTATCGTCTAACTTTTTAAGAACTCTTCACACAACATAGATTTGTCTTCTGCATTGAAAAAGAACCCTGCTTCAGACAGCTGAAACTGAGATAAAAAATGGCCAGATAAAACCTGGTAGAATGAAAAGGATGCATAGAGAAAGAAGACTGCCTAATGTTTATCCAGAAAATATGTACTCAGAAAAGTGAAATGTCAATGATTTGAAGTAATATTATTGGATAAGAAATAATCATGCTTATAAATTCTTAACATTTAAACAGGAGAAATATATTCTTCTATTTGTCTCCTGAAATGCTCTATCAGACTTCTTGATTGAACATTTCAAAGTGTGGCAGAGTAGAGACTAACATAAAAAAATATTGTATTCTCATAGTGATTTAGAAATAGAGGGATGGAAAAATCAGTAAATGCATGCTAAGTTACAGTGATCATCAAATTAAATATGGCGTAGGTTTTGGGTCAATGTTTCAGGTTCAAAATATGGCAACAGGTCATCAACCTAATCAAAATGATGACATTTCAATTTTTTAATATAAAAAATTAATTGCAAGATTTCTATTTGAATCTGTATAACCTCTTTGTAGCTGGAAGATCATGAGCTCATGTTATTTAGGTTTCATGAACACTAATCAAAACACATTTCAGTTCTATCAGTTCCTTGGAGGTACTTGAAGTATGAATTAAATCTTTCATACAACAAAACTAGGTGTGAAATGAGGCACTGCTCACCTCGTATGATTTTGTAGATCATTATTTGTATGCTCTCCTCCCTCCTTACTTGAAAATGAAAGACATGACACAGATTTGACACAGAAACCTTTTGCTAAACCTTGGTGTAATATTGAGAACACGCTGCTGTGCACTTGACTTAGTGCATAGATTTGCAGCAGAGAGAAGCACAATGAGATGCATTACAACATTTACAGAAATGCACAAAGTGCCACAGCCTTGCAGTTTCTAACCTCTTTTTGATTACAGATCCTGGCACCATCCTAAAGAAGATAGGAACATGTGATGGCCATACAACTACTGTTAACAGACTTGGTTTTCTTGTTTATTTTATTCCTTAGAAGTAATTCACAGATCCACATACACACACACACTTTGCAGATATGAGATAGACCCCTAGAATATATTACAAAAATCTGACTGTACAAAAATGGGAGGAATACAATCTAATGGTTTCCCAGGAGCCAAACAGCTGCTGCTTTATGTTAATTTTGCAACTGTACCCTCATGGATGGAGGCTTATCTTCAGGTCCATATTCTTTTTATTTCCCTCCCTTTACGCTGTATATCTTCCTTCTTTCTTCACTATAGGCATAGTCTCCAAGTGAAGGTCTTAAGCTTCACAAGGTTCTGTGCTAGACTGTACTGCTGGTGGCAGCTGAAAATGCAGTCATGCCAGAGGCAGCAAACCCACAACCTGTACCTGCCATGATTATGGCACATCCTGGACCACAGCCCAAACAGATCAGCAGGAGTGAGGATTTGCTGGCTAATGCAGGAAGTGGCCAGGAATTTCACATGGGACAAACTGTAAGTCACCCACTGCAAGGTGGGTGCATGGGAGAGGAGGCAAAGATCTGAACTCCGAGTTCATCTCCTCTCTCATCCTGAGGCCTTCTTCAGCTGCAGGTGGAAGACTCCATCTGGCTCTGGCTCTACAACAGCTAAAATAAATGTCAGTACAATTCCAGTGAAGACATGTAAGAACAGGCTTTTTCTTCCTTTGTACCACATAATTGTGCCCAGTTACTCTCTGTGACATATGGAAGCACAGTTACCTGTCTGATGAAGAGAAAACACCACACTTCTACAATAACTTTGAATGATCATTGTAATACTGTAGTGTTTGCCCACAAGAATCAGTTCTTTACAGTCACTTGGGTTTCTGGACTCCTGTTTCAGACTGGAAAATAAGAGATAATCTAAATGATGTTTTAGACTCAGAAAAAAGTAACATTAGTTCTGTGATATCTGCCCCAGACACAGGGCAGACATGGACAATTAATCTCTGCTCTGACTCTATTGATTTAATCTGAGCTGGATAGGAGTAGTCATAGACCAATTATTTTTCAAGTCTATTTATGCTGACTATCCTAATTTTATTTTCAAAGTGTCCTCAGGTAGAGAATTTCAGAGAAAAAGGCTGAGCCATATTAAATCCTTTCAGCCATCTTTGTAAATACATTGCCTTGCATTTGGTTTTGCTATTGGAAAGATGGATGGCTTGTTTTGACATAAGAGAAATGTGGATTTTGTACATACTGATAACTGTGAAGAACTGGAAGTTCAAATTAGGAGGCTAGTATTTCCTATTACGTTAAGAAGAAATAGATAAAATTTAATTATGGCTGTGGAGAAAAAAGTATGAGCTACATATATGAATTTTTTCCATGGTCTGTTTTTAATAATCATATATTGAATTTTGTCTCATAACTTATGCTGTCTTTCTGAAACCAAATTATTTTAATTGTATCTGTGGAAACTTATCATAGAATACATACACTAGTGTGAGTGTTCTCAAAGGGAAATGAAACTAAACAGAAAGAGGTCCACTGGACTGTTAAACCAACATAATAAACCTTTTGGAAAAACAGAGCAGACTGAAAAGAATTAATATTTATAGAAATTTCTGGAAGTGCTTGCTTTTATATTTTTTCTAAATAGATTTGCTATTATGCAATTTACATGACTGACAAATATCTTAGAATTAAATGAGAAATTTGCATTTAACATAAAAGTGACAGAAATGAGCCCTAGTTTGTGATCATACCTACCTTGTATATGTCTCAGCACATATATTCTACTTCCAGAGGGGCAGAATACCTTTTAAATCCTCAGCCTTAACTTACCAAGAAATATAGTTGTTGTCCCCTATCTGAGTTCATCACACAATGTTATGATGCCTCTAAGTTACAAGATAATGTAAATTCCTGACAAATTAAAATGTATCTATGTATGTGTATATATATATATATGAAATTGATGTTTAATGTTCCTTTGAACTCATACCACAGTGAATCTGAGATAAAGTTCAAAACCTAGGGGACAGAATGGCATAAAATTACCTTAAAAGCATTTTGAATTTATATTTTCTTATGCAGGTCTCACTTCTGAGAAGAGTGTTGGCTGAATGGTGGTGCCTAATGTTTTGCAAGTAAAAATGCTGAAAGGCTCATCTCTGTGTGTTTGAATGTACATTTAAAATATTCAGAGAAGCTAAGTAGTTTATTATACTTCTGCTGATTTTTCCTCACCAAATATTCTGTGTTAAAGCATTTAATGAAGCTCTGAAATGCTTAAACATAAATAACTAAGGATAAGTACAAATGGTTTATCTAGTATAACACATTTAAGGAATCAATAAAGACCATTAGCTGTTTTAATTAAAAATAGACAATATATGGCTTTCAAGTAAAAAATTCAACAACTTCACCTATCTCTCCAGTTTGGTCCTGCCAGAAGAAATAGTGCTTTCAAAATATGAACATTTGAAAAACCCGTGATTGAACCCATGCAACAGCAATCAATGCCTGTGCGTCTTCAGGAGGTAATCACAGTTGCTAAATTTGGTTATTTGCTTTCTTTCGGTACTGTATCATATTTGTTTCTTGTTAAAGTTGTATTGATCTTCCACCAAACAATTTTTCAATTACTTAGCATGCTGACAGGGCAACACTGTCACAATGGATACGGGCAATTAAGTAGTCAACATTGTGAGAGGGATACAATTTACACCATGTCACGTTTTATAGATAATGTTATTGGTAAGGTGCATGTACCTTGAAGCAGAATTATTAAGTATTGGCTAGGAATTTGCAAACTAGCAAAGTCATATGCTCATTTTGTCACTTGTTAGCATCTTATTAGTTCATCTCTGCTTTAAAGTTGTTTATTTTGCTCTTTATGAGTTAAATATATGTTTATAAACCACTGACCTAGAAACCTATGAGGCATGTTTGGTTATTTCATACCAGAGATATTTATAAGAACAGTCTGCATCTTGCCTAAACTTTGTCAAATAAATGGAAGTGCTAAAATCTTGTTATCCCTTCCTTAAAATGTTCAAAGGGTTGGCAGAGTTTGTTAATGCCATTTCTATACCTTTCAGAAACTGCTGTCATATAAATAGGAAGTTTCATAAGCATCCACACACATCACCTAAATTTTCAAAAGCTAATCCAGAGTGACAATTCCAGCTCAGGCAATTTTCTTCTTCTGGCAGTTCAACCACCTCTACCTTCCTTCTCTGAAACAGACCATGTCTCTTGCACTCTCCAAATATATCATTAATTGAGAAAACCACAACAAAAAAATGCATGCTCAGCAAAGTGCACTTCATTCAGCGTAGTAACTATGAATAATACTCCTGGAGTATCTCCAAGAATCATGAAGAGGAACATGCTGAGAAATCTCAGGAAGTGATGGAGCCAGATGAGGTCTGCAAGTTAGACATGTCAACCTGGCTGATTTCCCTTTCACTTCCAAGCACAGCCCAGAACTGGCAGTGTGCACTCCTGTTCTCTACAAGGTAGTATCTTTGGGGCAAGTCCTTTTCTGTCCGCCTTGGTTCCAAGTCCTCAAGCTCCAAGTGTTCCCTCCTCTCTTGCTGTGGTGAGATATTAACTTGGAGTGAGGACAGGTAGAAGCTGGCTCTGTGATCCTGTAGGCTGTGATGACATTGTGCCCAAAAGCAGTTGTAAGTTTTGCTGAGCTAGAGGCAAGGTGGGGCAGCCACGGTGATCCCGCAACTACATTTCGCTTCTTCACTCCAGACCCCCTCTCTGATGAGGGACTACTCTGAGAGGTGAAGCATGCGGACACCATGAGAAGGGGGAGAAAAACTTCTTGGCACCCTGTGGGGCATAAAAATGAGGTACATGCTCTCCACCATGGCTAGGTCATAGGAGAACTCCTGTTTTTTCCCACTGAATATGTCCCAGTGTGGTGAAACCAATATTGACCTGATGGTGATGTGCAAGGAGAGCCTGCATGCAGGATGTGGCTGTTGTAGCCTAGACATGAGGGCACTTTACTGAGAGTAGAAAGTTTGAAAAACTGATTACTATTCCCAAGTTTCTTGCTAAGGGGATTATGCACCTCCAAAACCAAGCTCATATCTAAACTTAATTCACATTCTGTTCAGACTTTTATATTCTGCTTAGGTCCCAGTTTAGAAATATTATTTCTTCAAAAAATGTGTTGCTTTTAAACGTGGGTGTAGCCAAACTCTCTCCCAAAGGGAGCTTACAGCTATGCGTTTCCTGGTGTCCAGGAGACAGCATATGGCTTCTACTACAAGTGAAGGCAAAGGATGAGGAGCAATGGCATGAAAAAAGGATTCCCCTTCCTTTTTTTTCACCCAAAGAATTGGAGTGGTAAACATGTTATTTATTCTTTGAAATTCTGTGAAGACTTTTTTTCTGACTTAGTGACTTTTCTGTAACCTTTTTCTGATAGACTGATGTAACTTCTTTTCAGTAGTGCTGTTGATGGATCTATTAACTTAACTATAACCTGTTGTAACTATGAGATGAATGGAGTATGGGAAGTACTCATCTGAGCTACTTCATATCTCAGAGGATTTCAGCAGTTTTTCACATGGTGGTTTTATATTTTTGTTGGCATCAGAAGTCTACCTAGAACAGCTCTTACCACCTACCTACAGACACTGGCTTACATGGAGAAAAGCATTACCATACTTCAAAATCTGCTCCTTTAGGTGCATGACAAAAGCTTAGGGTGCAGTAGAGAGTGCAGGCCAACACAGTATTGAATTCTCTGCTTTTGTGCATTAAATCTAAGACATAACCATGATTGAGTGGTGCAGCACATTGAATAAGAGATTGTTTTGGCAATCATTTCCAGTACCACACTTCCACTTATTGAATAACCTTTAGCCAATAATCAGCACACTACAATGGTGTTAGTATTATTTCAACATCATTCATCATTTGTTGATGATCTTTTAACAGTACAAAATCTGTTCTCTCTTCAATTCTTATTGCATACGATGCTAAGCAGAACATTTTAGAGTTCCTTATTTTAAATGTGCCTATTGACTTTACTGAACAGAGCTACATTATTGTAAAAATTATTCCAAATATTTAATACTAGCTCTGCAAGTCAGTATATACAACAACTCTGGAAGCTCTGACCTGGCAAAAGATGTAAAGATATTTTCATTCCCCGTGATGGGAAAGAACATCTAGACACAACCCTGTGCAATGTGGTCTAGGATGATCATGTTGGAGCAGGGAGGGTGGATCAGATGACCCACTGTGCTGCCTTCTAACCCTGACCATTCTGTGATCTTGTCATTTTACATTTAAAAAAACAAAAAAAAGAAACTAAGTGTGGAGAAGTTATTAGTCCAGCTTTGTGGTCGAACATTGGCAAAGCAAGAAGTAGTACTCAGGACTCTAAAACCCAGGCTGCAGTGCCTTAAAAAGATTGGCAGGAAAACAAGTGAAAAGAAACACAGCAAAGTAATGGAAGTTGTTGTTTATCTTCTCTGGTTATATAAAGGAGGAATGTGTTAAAAGTATACAAAGCAAAATATTTCACTTTCCATCCACTCAATTAGTCTTGGGACCACTTCTTTTAAGGACCTTTTCTGCAATACAAGGGTGAAAATAGTTGAAACTCAGACCTTCACAGATCATGTCACTGAAGAATTTTAATGGCTGATGAGCAATTTACCAATTTGTTTGTTTAGTCTCTTTCTTCCATCTAATGGTCAGCAAAATTACTCCTCAAATATTTCATTAAGTTTTATAATTACTATTTATTGATTACCTTGGATTCATTATTTCCAGACTCTTCCGTCTCTAGAGGAACTGATCTCCAAAACATGTCTTTTTGGGTTATGTATTGCTCCAATCCATCATAAGGGAGTTGAATTAGTTCACCATATAATAAAGGAGTTGCTATTCTATTACTCAGTAATGTAACTACTTGACAGCAGCACATAGGGAATGCTCCAGTTTTATATCTGTTTGGCTTCAACATTCAAATATTTTAAGTTATTTTTTAAAGGTTTAATCAATAGTTGTACTGAAAACAATAGACCTCTGGTGGAAGAAGCTATTCTCAGAATAGGAAAAACATGGACCTTTCAGAGTAGGTCTAGAGTAGGTCCATGAAGATAATTAGAGGGATGAAGCACCCCTCCTATAAGGAAAGGCTGAGAGAGTTGAGCTGTTCAGCCTGGAAGAGATGCCTTTATTGCAGCTTTCCAGTGCCTAAAGGGATCTTATAAGAAAGATCAGGACAGACTTTTTAGTAGGGTCTGTAGCCATAGGACAATGGGTGGTGATTTTAAACTAAAAGAGGACAGCTTCAGACTAAAAGTAAATTTTTTTATTGTTTTTAATGTTGAGGGTGGTGAAGCACTGGAAGAGATTGCCCAAAGAGGTGGAAGGTGTCTCATCCCTGGAAACATCAAAGTCTGAGCAATGTGATCTAGTTGAAGATGTCCCTGCTCATGGCAAGGAGGGTTGGACTACGTGACCTTTAAAGGTCTCTGGTAAACCAAACTATTCTATGATTCTATGACTCCAGTGATAATTTTATGTGAATAAAGTGATTGAAAATTATTTAAGCAATATGTCTTAGAAAATGCCATCACAACAAAGGGCTTGAAAATGTAAGGAAAATAATTTCACTTTGCTTTTGCAAATCTATGCTTTTTGTTACTGCCAAAACACTAAAACAGAGATTTCCAAGACCCTTGTCTCACTAGGCACTTCTGTAGAACCCAGCATGGTCATGCTACAAACAGCCTGCTAAATAGGACAAAGATGTTAAGTGTTAAGTATTATGTCCCTGGCATAATTTTAGTCTGGACTGACTAGCAGTCTCACCAACCACTTCCAGACTAGTCTGAGGGTTTTTCATGGTCAAGGAACCACTCACAATAAGAAGTTTGGATGACAGACCAAGGGAGTCTCAGTGCCCCAAGCTGGAGGGCCATGACTGTGAGAATGGTCAACTCCCAGTTGACCCTGAAATAGTGCAAAATCTTCTGCTCCGGCTGGATCCCTATAAATCTGTATTACCTGATGGGCTTCTTCCCAGAATGCTCAAAGAGCCAGCTGATGTCATCACAAAACCTCTCTTGATTTTTTTAATAGACTTTGGAATCTGGAGAGCAGTATTTTGGAGAAGTGCTTGGGGGTTCTCATGGGTGAAAAGCTGGGCATGAGCCAACAGTGTGCAGTGGCAGCCCAGAAGGGCCATTGTATCCTGGGCTGCGGCAAAAATCATACGGCCAGCAAGTCAAGGGAGGTGATTCTGCCCTTCTGCTCTGCTCTTGTGAGCAGTACCTGAAGTGCTGGATCCAACTCTGAGTCCTCAACACAAGACACAGACCTGTTGGAGTGCGCCCTGGGGAGGTCCACAAAGATAATCAGGGGGATGGAGCACCTCTCCTACAAAGACAGGCTGAGAGCTGGGACTGTTCAACCCAGAGATGAGAAGACTCCAGGGAAACATCATGGTGGTCCTCTAATACCTTAAAGAGGCTTATAAAAAGGTTGTAGAGGGACTTTTTTGTATGGGCAGATAGTGGTGGAACAAGAGTCGATGGTTTTAAACTAGAAAAGGGTAGATTTGAGTTAGATGTTAGGAAGAAATTCTTAACTGTGAGAGTGATGAGGCACTGGAACAGGTTTCCCAGAGAAGTTGTAAGTGCCCCATCCCTCAAAGCGTTCAAGGCCAGATTGGATGGGACTTTGAGCAACCTGGTCTGGTGAATGGCATCCATGCCCTTGGCAGAGGGGTTGGAACTAGATGATCTTTCATGTCCCTTCAAACCCTAGCCATTTTATGATTCTATGATTCTATGAACAATAGAAATAAACACAGTGCAGACTCCCAGTGAGAGTTCTTTGGAGGCAGGGATCACCAAAATACACCTTTTTCAGATGAGCATGCTTTTCAATGTGGTACACGTGGATTGGTTCACGGTGGGTTTTAGAATTATTAGGCGAGTATCATTATCTTTATTTTGGCCTTATTTAGTAGATTCCAGACAGAAAACACATTCACAGTCTGTTGACTTGAACAGATTATTATATCAAATATGGCTCACCTTGAAATACACGACTGATTTGCTACAGGTCACCAATTAAATATTTGCTTTCCTGGAGGTAGTTTTCTGTCTTTGTATCCAACTGTGTATCCAATATCAGGCATTCTGAGCAGGCATTGTTTGACAATTCAGGACTCTTTTTCATCTTCGTCAAAGGATGTAAAAACCTACTTTGGATACCCTGAAAAATAAAGTAACTAGTCATTATACTTCAGTGTTCTTGTTCTTCACAAATAGTAGAAATGTCTGCTACTAACTTGCATTGAGTTTTCACAATACAGGTAAAAGACTCCTGAAAAGCAACCAGTGTGCAAGATTTTACCCAAAACAAGGCAGTAGTCATGGGAGAGTGACTCACATTGATGGTGTCAGGGGAGAGGAGACTGCATGGTACTTCTGAGCCAGCGCAGAGCACACAAGTGAGTTAAAAATCCTTTATCTTGCTAGCCAGCATGGAATTCATAGCCATAAAATTCCTCATCTTCGCAGTCAGAATGTGTCTTCTTCATGTCAAGTCGCACTGAATTTGTCTAAACTAAGATTTGAAGGAGTTTTTTGTTTATTTATTTTTACATAAATGCAGTAAATCTTTTCACTTTTGTTTTGGAACATGGGTGAAATTAAAACATTGCCAACTTCATTAAACTAGAGGGGAAATAATATATGGTATCCATCCTGATATTGTACCATAGGCATCCTTAGCGCTATTAAATTTTTAAAAGAATGCTCAACATTCTGTCTGAGATGACTACATTCCCAAAGGACCACTTGTAAAACAAGATGTTTATAACTTAATGAGGTTGACTTATAGTACTTAAAGAAAAAAATGGATAAGAGAAAAACCTTAGTGCTTGAGGATTTCCAAGAACAATAGATCTGTCCGTGCAAAGATTGTGTCCAACTTGTATCAGGTCCTTTGCTCCGAGTTAGTTTTTATATGTGAATATCATCTGTTAACATTTTACATTATGTACTTTTCTGCAGTTTCCTCTTGTAGATATAAAAAACCAAAGGTCTAAGCAGACCCACATTTAAATTGAACTGGAAGTTTCATTAAACCCACTATTTATTATTCTCCTCCTCAACCAGCTACAGATAATGATAAAGATAAGAATTAGTGACTTAAATACAAATGCAAATGGTATCAATAGGATACATAAGTTCCAGTGAGACTGTGAATTAATTCTGTTCATGGGGAAAATACCTAAATAACTTATGCCAAGTTATTAAGTCTTCCTGTCCCTTGCGGTGTAGTTTCCATAACTCATGGAGTTTATTAAAGGGTTTGCATAAATATAAATCATCCGTGGAAAGTAATTAATCCTGTTACCTGTTTGGTAAGAACCCTCATGTTCTATCCTATTAAATACGCCATATAAATATTAATAGTCCTGGAAAAAATGCTTATGGAAAAGGTAAAATTTCTGGGTTTGCTTTTACATTTTACTGGAGTATTAAGCTGGTGGGTTTTGCCTTTTTTTTTTTTTCTTTGTATAAGTAAGAAACTATGTGCTTAGTGTCAGGGCATAATTATGGTAGCAAAATCAGGCATTAATAATGGCTCATTACATAGCAAGGCTAGTCATACTCCATTGAACTCTGCAAGAGACTTGCCATTGATTTCAGTGAAAGCAAGGTCGAGCCCACTGAGTTTCAAGATAATTGCTGTAAAGTAGCCATTAAATAATAAAAGAGATTATTAATAACTGGACACTAAGAGGCTTTCATTTATCATTTGATTAATATTTTAAATTATCCTGAATGCAAAGTGATACTCAAGAAACAAAGTGTTGCAGCTTGTCTGCATAAAAGTGTGTTGTTAAATAATTAACCCATCTAAACCTGAATGAAGGGTACTTTATACCAGTAATTCTAGAACTACTTAAAGCAATAGATAATTGGTTTTCAGATTTATCAGAAATCTTACATATCTAAAATACATACTATATACAATACATATTTGTGAAGAGAGCAAACTAACATACAGTTTTGGATAAAGACTAATCTCAAACATTTTTAGGCTTTTCTGAAAAAATTCTGCTTTTATCCAGGAATCATAAGTTCATTTTGTATTTTGTACTGAATGGCTGAAGAAGGATTTCAACTCCATAAGACCATAAAGTAAGTAAGGTTATGAATTAATAAAATTTATTAAAAAAAAAAGAACCCCAAGTAGGGGCAACTACCTGAGCAGCAACCACCCTGTAAATGTTCTGAGGAGAAAAAGGGCAGCTTGGCTCACTCTGGGAGGAGATGAGAACCAGAAGGGCATTTCCATGTGGCACTCCACACTCATGAGATGGGTCCTGGGATGAGAATTCATCCACTGAAACTTAATTTGGACAAGACTGAGAGAATGGTAGCAGAAGACACCAAGGAAGACATGAGAAAATATGGGCTTGAGTAACAGGGTTTCTAACGTCCTGCTCTCCAAAAGAGAATCAACTCCAAAAGCCAAAAAAACCCTCAGTCATATATTTTGCATTTTCAAGTCTTTGATTTTTTCCTTGATAATCCCAATACATTTTATGGAAGTGGAATGTAGAAGTAAACTCCTTGAGTTCCTTTTTTTCTTCTTTTTTTTCCTGACACTCAACCTACAGCAAGTCGGCTGTGTTACCTTCTTTTTTATTTAAAAATAGGCAAGAAGTAATTTCATTTAATTGCTTGTTGTTATACTGTAAATCAGTACTTCTAAAGATAGTTAGAATTAGTGCTTTTGTTTTCAAATGCACATGTATTGCAATATCAAACATCTGTAAAAGCGCATAATATTCAAAATTTTCATTACGGAAATTTTTATAGTAGCTTCACACTCGTCTGTGGACAAATCTGCATTTCCTTCTCCCTTTAGACACATGAAAAACATGTCTTTGGTTTGTGTCCTCAAAAATACAGAAAATAATTGTGCATTTGTGTCCTTGCTTGTATTTAACTGTATGCTGTTTTGAATCCAAATACATTGAAAATGTGTTCTCTTCATGACGGGTCATCTGAAAATTAACTAACTCAAAGACATGTGAACAATACTATTACTTATTATATTCAAATATTCTTCTTAACAGTAATTCAGTTCATGACTATTTAGGTACATCATTACCAAAGATTGGTTCCCATTGGTGTCCTTCAATTGCTTTATGAAATAGGCATAAGAACTGCATAGATGAGAAATGTTCTATGTGAAAAAGAGGCAAGAAAGAATTTAATATCTCTTTGATGTCACTCAGCTTCAGGTAGAGAGTATTACAGCTTACAGGAGTGCTAATTAAAACTGATAGTTATTTCATGTATTTGACATGCCTTTCAAATAGCTTGTAAAATTTGCTATTCCTGACATGAGGAAGTTCCTGAGTCCATGAACATGTATGATTTACAAGTCTTCCTTCTTTTCCCTTCCAGATGTACATGTAAATGATCTTTGAATGCAAGAACCAAAAGATGGAGCTGTACATGCTAAGCACAAGGTCATGACAATTCGCACTAGGAAAGAGCCTTCTCTTTTCCTGTCACTTTTAGAAGATCAAAGAAAGGGAATTGATTAACCGAAATGTGATATTGACATTGTTTTCCTTACAATTGTTTCTAGCAAACAATGTGATTTCTAAGGTAGGATAAAATGACACTTACTAACATCACCTTGTTAGGGAATGTGACTAGCAGCTCTGACTTCTTAGCCTTTCCCCAAGTGACAGCAGTCTCAAACACACCTCAAATTTTCCCTAACGCTCTGAAGGAGACATTGTTGCAGGGAATGTTGTCATATCTGTATTGTATCAAAATCAGTAAATTATTCTCTTTTTCTTTCTTTCTTTCTTTCAGTAACATTGGTTATTTCTCTACTAATAGCCCATATGGCCTAGAACAGATTAACAGGCAAAAACTATGAAGTGCCTATGAAAGATCATTTTTGCTCTGAGGAAGATTTTTCAAAATGTGTGAAGTGTACAAAAGAATATATAGAAAAGTAAGTCATCTTCAAGACTATTTCATGACAGCTTCCTGTTTCAGCTATCTTAAGCCAGTTAGAAAAAAAATAAACACCTTCCTGATGCCATGGCATATTTATGTATAATAAAGGCTTGGACCACTGAGACCAGTGTCAAAACATTGGGTGTTTTTGCACTCACAGAGAAATAAGTGTAGGATTTTCCTTGACAGTTTGGGGAGAGGGGATTTTGCTGCTTTGAGCCTGCTGTTGTGCATATTGTTTATTTTGGTAGAGAGTTTACTGTTGTGTAATTTTAGAGTAATTCCATTGTTTGATTTTTATGATGATGGTCCATACAAAAACAACAGTCAACAGAGGGGTAATTTTGACCAGTGTATGTTATTAAGCTGATATCCACTGTTAGATCATACTGTATTTCCCTAGTTATTCTCTATTTGTGGTTAAATACCTTATTCTTCACTTTCATTTATTTCTTTCATAGAATCATATGATGGTTTGTGTTGGAAAGGACCTGAAAGATCCTCTAGTTCCAACCTGCCTGCCATGGATAGGGACACCTTTTTCTAGAAAGGTTTGCTCAGGTCTCTGTCCAACCTGGCCTTGAACACTTCCAGGGATGGGGGATCCATAACTTCTCTGGACAATGTGTTCCAATGCCTCACCACCCTCACTGTGAAAAATTTCTTCTTAATATCTAATCTATATCTGCCTTCATTTCCCCTTGTCCTATCACTGTATGTTCTTGTAATAAGTCTCTCCAGCTCTCTTGTAAGCCCCTTTCAGGTACTGGAAGGCCTGTTAGAAATACTTAGTTTGGCATTTTGATTCTTTTGTCTTATCTAAGGCTGATGAGCATACATAAAGAAATTTGCTCTGTAAAAGTTTGTCTGCTGGTATTTATAGTAATTTTAGACTAAAGGTTTTTAGGACAAGACAGACTGTATAATTATTTTTTTTTTTTTTTTTTTTAAATCAGGTATTTTCAGAGGTTCATAGTACGACAGATCCATACAAGTTGGAAGGAACCTTATGAAGCCCCTCCACCCACCCCTTGATCAAATAACAAGTTCAACCATGTACTCAGATCAGGTTACTCATGTCTTTTTCTGATCAGACCTTGAAAATACCCAAAGAAATTAAACACAACATATCCCAGGGTAACCCCCTGTATTGATCTATTTGTGACAGCCATCCAGGTAAAGTATGACCCACTAATTATTCTGTAAGCTCAATGATCCAATAATTTTGTTTTCCCCATCCAGTCATCCACCCATCCAGGCCATAACATTCTAACTTGGATACAGGAATATCATGGAAGATAGTGTCAAAAGCCTTGTTAAAGCAAAGGTAAATGATATCCCCTGTCTTTCTCTTATCCATAGATCCAGTAATTTTATTATAGATGGCAATGACATTGGTAAAATTCTTGGAAAAATCAAAATCTTTTCCTCTTTGAACCCTGTTCCTAAGCACAAAAGTGTGGGAAACCTTGCTTTTGAAGACTGAGGAAGACATTGAATATGACAAAGCCCTTATCTGCATTTGTCTTACTAAGTCATATGTCCCATTCAACAACAGGTCTGCATGTTTTCTTTTTTTAATTCTTTTCCTACAGAGGCAATGGTAGAAGCTCTTGCTGCCCTTTACAGTTTTCCACATACTATCCCTGCATGCCTGGACGATATTCTTCTTTTGTAGTCTATCCTTTCACCTACTTCATCCTTTTTCTTTCTTTTCTTTTTCCCTTTCACTTTTCCTTTTCCTCACGGAGCATTGTCACAAGTTCTTTCTTTGGCCTAGTTGGTCTCCTGATATGTTCACTCAAGTCTCCTGAGCATCAGGATGGATCATTCCTGTGCTTTGACAAAAGATGCATTTGAAACCTGAGGTCCTTTGAGCTTCAGAGCTACACTCTATGGGATCCCATATTAGTTACCTGAATAAAAACAAGAGACACTATGGTTGTAAAAGCAAAGGCACTGTCTGCAGCACTAATGATGCTGCCAACTGTTAAACTGCAAGGTACATACACTCCCATTTGATCCCTTCCCCTTGACCTGAAGGATTAAGGAGGAAATCAGCAGAGTCCCTGTGCCTCACTTTTTCTTCCAGACCTCAGTGTAGGCCTTCTCAGTTTGCTCCATATGGTCCTGAGTAGTGTCATTGATGCCCATTTTGAGCAACATGAGATAAAGGACTGGACAAGCCTTTGCAGCCTCTGTAGCATGGGAGATCCTGTCCTCCAGAAAGCACCAAACCTCCAGTGACAATATGCCTGCTTAAGCTGCTGCTATCTCCCTGCATTCATCCTCACCAACCCCTTCCTCCTGGTCCTGACTTTTGGTTCAGTTTTTCTTTATGGATATGATCCTCTCCAGGGTCTATTAGGGCACTTTACTTATATTGCAAGTTCAAATTTGTGAGCACAGAAGAAGCATTGCTCCTCTGTCAGAAGTCAGAAATCTTCATTTTCCCCGACTTGAGAGTATCCAGCCAGCACTTGTTCAAGCCTCCAGCTGTCCCTCTTTCCTAGCATCATGTGGCTCAGCATGTCTGTAAGGTTTCTGCAAAGACTCTGCCTCTTATTCATGAGGGATCTATTTGAGGCTTATCACTTGGAAATTTCTGAAATATCAAGTTGTTCTGAACCATACTGTGCTGCCACAAGAATATTGCTTTTCATATATTAAGTATATCAGACTAAGCAAAAGCATTTTACTTCAAAATCTGTTTATATCCTAATGCCATCTGCTGCTGGGTGGGTTTTTTCATGAAATAAATGGTGATATGAGACAAAGGTCATACTTACTGCTCTATTGATATTTCAGCATGATACACAATTTTGAAAAGGAATCTCAGGCAGAAACGATTTGTTTTGCTACAGAGACTGGATGTAAAGTTTAAATGCTATGTTGTAAAATAAAGGCCAGTTTCTATACCTTGGGCACCCTTGAATCAGCACTTTCATTACTTTTAGGACAGCTTCATTCTAATGTAACAACACTAGAAGTTATTGATATAGGGAACCTACAGAGAACAAAGGAAGAACAAAGCAATTATTTAAATTACATGGTGGTAGTGATCCTATAGCTAATTTGTATACCTTTATACTTTCAGACAACCAAGTAGTAGCTAAGAATTCCTATTATTCATCTCCTGTGATGTCTTAGAGTACATCAAAATAACCCATTGTAATGGAGATTTCATTATTCTTTCTAGTAGCAGAAGATAATATTCTGAGAATGTTCTAATGTAAAATGTGAGCCTTGCAATGGAAACATCGTGGTAAAATACTCAGGACAATGTCCCTGTTCCCCATATCTTCTCAATTACATGATACATTGCCATGTGTTAGAGGGTGGTTCTGCTACTCATTACTGGATCTCAGGTAAATAATGCATAAAAAAATCTTCTTAACAAAACAACAACAGAATCACAGCAAAGCAAACACTGTATTCATCATATTTTTATCATTATGAGTATCATTCATAGTCAAAGCCAGGCTCAAACAAATGGCACTTTTGCTGATGTGGTCCTTGGCTACATCATGTTCAAATGCTGGCCCCACAACATCCAAGCAGGCTGACTGTGCTCTCCCTGCACCTGATAAGGTGCACACAACAGAAAGCACAGCCATGTTACAAGGCAATGCAGAATTCCAGCTAACCAGGAGGGAATGCTGGACACAATGTTGTGTATTAAATCCCGCTCTGCTTCAGTACCTCAGTGTGTTATTCAGTGCTTGCAGAGACAGCTTCTGCTAGATGTTCACAGATCTGCTCTTCTTAGTGGAAGCCCTAACTTTAGCCTTGTCCTATTGCTTCATGCTTCTGGACAGAACTTGCTGATGGAACTGACAGAGAGTGCATGAGAGGACAGGGAGGAGTTTGGCGCAGAGAGCACTGGAGTGGGTCAGGACATTCCCCTGAAGGGATACAAGCATGATTATGAAACCCCGCAGTTCAGATATAAGCTCATCCATTGAACTACCACATGGAAGAGTGACAAAGGCAATGGAATCACTGTTTCACAGGATAGCATGACTGCCACGGTGTCTGCAGCAAGGCTTGCTCTGGAAAATGGACACAAGGAAGGATGCCAGTCCACTGCTTTCAGGGAAAAAGCACTCACCTTCTTGGATCCACAGCCAGATAAAATGTCAGGCTGATTTCAAGTGGTTCAAAATTTATAACAATTGGTGCACGTACAGGTGTGAAATAAGGGTGCTCAGACATCAAAATGTCAAATGCTGAACAAGTTACAAAGTCCAGGAAGCTCCATATTTAGTAATAGCAGAAGAAAATTTTTGAAGACTGCATTTTTATTAGGCTTCTAAACCATTGTAAACCATAGGCTTCAATTTCTTCTCAGAAGCCCTGGTGTAACCCTAGTTACAAATGGAAATATCTCTTAGGTAACAGTGGCACAGTCTAGATCCTTTAAGAAACAATTTTCAGATGCTCTAAGCTCAATTTTTTCATTTTAATAAAATGAAGTCTGTGCAGTAAGAGTGGTTTAAGATCATGAAAATCTGTATGGTTTTCAATAGCTAAGGACAGTTTCATAACACAAGTGTGCCAAATAATGCTCATCTTATGTTGAATCTTTTTAAGTATACAAACCCACCATAAGTATATAATCATACTCCTGCCTCTCTCTAAACATCGAGTCATTGTTGCAAATGGTCAGGGTTGCAGACTGCATTGTATTCTTACTCATAGGTATATATTCTAATAAACTATTCAGCCCGAGGTGTTAATATGATAATGACAAGCAGCGAATTTCCAGCTTAATTTTTTTTTAAAGCAGTACTTAATGATTCCTCAAGTTACAGAATGCATGATTTTAACTTGCACTTTATTTTAACATTAAATGGATACTTTCACATGCTTCTTGTTCTGAGGGCATGCTATTTATACTAATCAATTGAAAAATAACAATGTAAAAGTGCCCCTCTCTGTAGCCAGAGAAATATACACGTATTTTCATGTTAAGGATGTTACAACTTTGCATTTCTAAAACTGGACTCTGCTTAGAGAAAGTGTCCATGTAATCAGTAATACTACTGATGCCATGTGTTAAAAGAGAGAGATGCATCTTGTTCTGTCTCAAAGAACTATTTTTGTCACTTCTTTTTTTTTTTTTTGTGGTTTTCCTTAGTCCGAAAAAAAACCCAACTACCTGTAGGACTGAAAAAAGCAATAGTACTATTTGAACGAAGGTTTTGTCATTCTTCTCAGCCCAGTATCCCAGGCAAAGACATCAACAACAAATGAGAAAACACTGCAAAACTATGAGGAACTGTTCATCTTTTAGGTAAACTGATGCTGGATATAGTTTAAAGAGAAGGAAAAGTTATTCTAAGAATTAAATACTTATGAAACATTTAGAATAATAACTTGCAGATTTCATACAAAAAATTTCAAGCATCTCACCATCACTTAAAAAAATCCAACCTGATCTTAGCTTGGGAATTAAACTTAATCTTGGAGAAAGTAACAATTTAGTGTCTCCTCTTAAGCTTTTAATATTCATTGTTTGTGTTCTCTGGGTTCAAATAAAGAGAGGAAGAACTAGGGTTCCAAACAGAAAAATAAATTACAAAAGAGTGATAATAACTTCAGGTGTCATTTTACTACAACTCAGTGCTGCACATTTCATAGAATTGCTCTATCCCTGAGTCACTTGCTGGTTTTTTCAAAAAAAAGCACTCTGCCTTTGCAAGCAAAGCAGAACTTATCTGATACTTTCACCTCCACATTACAATACCTGCTTTACAACAGTCCCTGCCTCCAGGTTAGCATTCTGGTAGAATGTGGAGATGTTCTTGACATTTTCAATGGAATCTGTCTGAGATGTTATCAAGATCCCAGGCCTTGGTACCACACAATTGAACAGTTTTTCTGTGGGGCTGAAATTATTTTACAGCAGAACATTTTGGGTAATCCTAAAATACCATAGAAATGTTTGTATTGTTGTTATTAACTCTTCTTAATTCCTACTCAGAAGACTGTCAATCTCTTTTTGTGTCTTCGTACTTGTATTGGGTTTGCATGCTGAGGTTTTGGTAACAGGGGCTACAGGGGTCACTTCTGTGAGAAGCCGCCAGAAGCTTCAGCCACATCCAGCAGATGCAATCAAGGTTGGCTCCAAGACAGACCCATTGCTGGCCAAGGCCAAGCCCACCATCAATGCTGGTGACACCACTGGGCTAACAGATTTAAGAAGGGAGAAAATTTACTTTGCAGAAGCAAATTGCTTTCAGAGAAAAGAGAAGTAAAATTATATAAAAGAAACAGCTCCTCAGACACCAAGGTCATTGAAAAAGGGGGGGGGGGGGGGGGGG
>JAWWEW010000112.1:82671134-82685515 GCA_035583185.1 Anabacerthia variegaticeps | reverse complement strand
TTAGAAATCCCTTACTTCTAAAGCTATAAAGATCCATAAAATACACACCAAAAATACATAAAAATCCTTAGGCATCATCCCATTGAGCCTTCTCTTCTTCAGAGTGAGCAGCCTCAACTTATTCAGTCTCTCCTCGTATGTCAGATGGTCCAAGCCCCTCATTATCTTTGTGACTCTTTGCTAGGCTGACTTGTATATCCATGTCTGCCTTGTGCTGGAGAGTCTAGAACTCGACCTAGCATTCCAGGTGCTCCTCACCAGTGTTGAGTAAAGGGGAAGGATCACCTCCTTTGACCTGCTAGAAATTATTCCCTTTCGGCTGCCCAGGATGATGCCACCATCCACAAGGATTCATTCCTGGCTCATGGTTGTCCACCAGGATCCTCAGGCCCTTCCCAGAAAAGCTGCTTCAGCTGCAGCAGTATTATACACTACTTAAGCATTAAATACTAATAAAGAACTGTAAATGGTGCCATTTCTTCTGCCTGAGTAGATTATTTTCTGCAACGGGAGGCAGTTGCTTTAATTGTCTCCTATTAAGACTACTAAGAAAGATTTTACTGTCATTTAAAGAAAAAAAGAATATTTAATTGTTTAAAATGGCATCATTTGTGATATCATATCATAGGCTATAAAGTTCTGCTTTTACTTAACCTACTAATAATATGCCTTTTGATTTACTTAGAGTCACAATTGCTCACTAGAGAGTGAACACATCTGAATTGGAAAATGAGCCTTTCAGCTACTCATTTTTTGTTCTAGATGAGAAATTAGACTGAAACTTGTTCTCTAAGAACATCTTTCTCAATCCCCAGAGCTTCATGTATAAGAACCAAAGGCATTAGTTCCCAGTGTGAAACTGTGTAGATAGGTTTTAACAAGAAATCAAACCACTCTGTGTTCCCAAATCATTCTATTCAGTATAGGGTGAGGTGTTTCAATTGTTGCTTCTGCAGAAAAAATGAATGGAGGGTAGGTCTTCAACAACCTCATCAGGGAATGTGGAGGCGCAAATACCAGTCTCTTTACTCTTGTGACCAGTGACAGGACTCAAGGAAATGACATGAAGGTGAGTCAAGGGAGGGTTGGATGTCAGAAAAAAGTTTTTCACCCAGAAGGTGGTTGGGAACTGGAACAGGCTCTGCAAGGAATGGTCACAGCACCAAGCCTGACAGAGTTTGAGAAGTGTTTGAACAACACTCTCAGGCACATGGTGTGACTCTTGGTATGTTCTGTGCAGAGACAGGAGTTGAACTAAATGATCCTTGTGGGTCCCTTCCAACTCAGCATACTCTATGAGTCTGTGATTCTCCTGTTGTCATGTCCCAGCAAGAAAACCAGTCTAGTGTAATGTCGATTTTGCTCTGGTCCATCTGGCCCATATATAAGATGCAAGGTGCCAGCTGTGCAAGAACAAGGCTTTGTATATCCTAGCTTATTTGAAGCTTCCTGCCCCATGACACATCTGAATACAAGTGGGAGGGGATATCTCTAGCACAGTTGTGTAAGACCCTACAGTGCCTATTTAGGCAGCAGTTACACTAACCCTGAGCATGTGAATCCAGTAGCAATCAAGAATATAAAAGCACAGTCTCGTTTCTACTCCATGAACAGGAAGTGTGGGCTAAGTTCTTCAACAACTAGCTGACTCTAACTTTTAGATTTTTCCTCCAGCTTGTTGTGTTTACCATGCTTTGCCTGAATTTCCCTAATTTACTCTCACTTGGCTCTGGGGTGGGGGACCAGTAGACCAGGTAATTCCATATCCTCCTCTCAGTGATCAGGGAGGATACCTCTTGACCAAGGAGTCACATTTTCATGCAGAAATGTGTCAGTAGAGGCTCAAAGTCTTATCAGTAAGCAATAGAAATGCTTTCGTGATGGCCTTTGGAACTTTGTTCAGTAAGCAGTTCCACTTCTATTCAAAAAACATGAAGTTCTTTAATTGCTGATTCATGATGCTGGCTTTTGGTGGGATTCAGAGAATGGCAGGCCCATTGTCTGACCTGCACACATCCAAGTAATGTGTTTGGAGCTGGGCATCTCTGCTGTCCTAAGACCCATGGGGTCATGTTTTTAAGCCCTTTCCCATTTCAGGCTATTGTTCAACAGAGCACTGCTTCAGGCAGTTTTCCCTGTGGAAGGATCAGGGTGTGATGCTCAATTTTAAACTTGTGTTGTGGCTCTGTTGTTGAGTACCAGACTGGCAAGTACTGACATACCTGCCCTTCCAGTGCCAGATCTGCAGAGATGAGCTGGAAACAGGAGGAGCTGGCCTGCCAGCATCAGAAGTTTTAATGTAGCATTTTGGCAGTTGTAAGCTATATCTTGGCTTTTCCTGTTCTGTATCATAGTGACCCATTTTTTCCCAGCCCCAGAATTTGTCTTAAACCAAGACTGCAGACAACAGTTTTTCTAAAGCTGACATAGCTCTCAGAGCAAGGGACCATAATGCTCTACTCAGGGGCTGACCTGAGGGCTGCCTTGTCTCCTGATACCATTGTGGTACCTTGCATTAACGAGGCTGTCAGGTACATGGCTCACAACTACCAGCAGAGGAGGGAGGGCGAGGTAGTCAGACCCCCCTGTATACCTGGGAGTCTTTTAAGCTCTCAGACTTAAAGCGTTAGGTCTGAAAAGCACATCAAGCCACTGTTCATAGCACCTTGGAGAGCTGAGCAGACTGCTTCCTACGCATCTTGCTTGTCTAGTTTATTAGAGTTCCTGATTTAATGAGATGTGTTTAGGTTCCGAATCCTTAATAATCCACGGCTCTTCCACAGCCATCCTTTTAAATTTTCACCACAAAGAGTTTATTCACTGACAGCTTTAAGCCAACTGATAGGTGAGCATTGCTCTCTGGGTGGTTGTCTGTCTTGTAACCTGACACATAAATGAACTCCTCTCTGTGTATGTATATATATCAGGTTGCACTTGACAGAACATGTTATTCTGATGTTCTTTAGTAAATACTGTAAGCACCAGCTGTTCACTACATTCACTACACCCTTGTTTTAAAAATTAACTTATTGTTAAATGAGTGTTGCAAATAACCACTTCAGAGCTTTGGAGACATTTTATTTGTTCTGTCACATATACCAGCACGGCAATATTCATGCATGAGACAGATGTTTTCCCATGACAGTTTACACAGACAGAGCTCCTGATATCTGCAGTTTTGATAATAAAATGCACTCATGAGAGAAGAGTGAATTTTGATATTTCTTCTCCTCTCACCTCCTTAAGCCTTTCAGAAAGATAGTTTCTAATACTTTAAAAAGCCCATTGAAGCCTTGATTTTGAGGCAATTAAGGATATTCCCAAGCCAAGTGAAAAGGATTGCTAAAAGTCATAGACCCAGGCTACTCACAAAGAGAGTAAAATCTTGTGTGAAATCAGCGGAGGAAAGAAAGGAACATTCTTAAGAAACTAGGACATCCTAGTGTGATATGAAAGAGATTCCTGTGGTCTCCAGAAGTTGAAGTATTCCAAAAATGTTCAAAATACTGGTTTTGAAAAAAGTTTGAAAATGGAAGAATGGTCCACATCCTTAGAAAACCCCTTGAATGTTAAGTAAATACATGAGAAGGACACAGACACGACTTACAAGAAAAAAGAAAATATATTAAACATGTTATATACATGTTATTAGGTTTCCTTTTCTCCATTCAAAAGGGAAAAAAAAAAGAAAAAGGAAAAAGAAAATGCCTCAATTTTCTTATATGTTAGGCTTCAAATAATCAAAGACACTCAGATTATTGGTATGACATCCTTGGGAAGAGTAACTTAAACACCTAGCAAGGGTTACAGACAAATTTTCCCCTAATTCCTGTTTCCAGTGCAGGATAGCTGCAAACCAGATTACCTAAATTAATTATCCTTTCTCAACTTCAAGAGTAAAAATGAGAAGTTAATAGGGTTACTACTGGGGAAAACCTCTTCTCACAACTTCAGACTGCCAAATGGTATTCTGAGAAAAAAAAAAAAAAAGTATAATTCAGTGAGAACCCCTGTAAAAATCTTGTCTTTCCCTGCTATATAATGAAATCCCTTGAATTTTCAAATGGGTTAAAAGTGTATCTTGTGTGTATAGTCTTGGACTGATGGTGTTTTGGACACAGAGTCACTGGTTCTGTGTGTGGCCTTTTTGAATTCATGAAGTATTTCTGACTCTGAGTCTTTCCATTAAGAAAATTGGAATAAGGAAAGCAATCTTTCTATGTAAAATGCTTTGACAGATAGAAATGGAAATAGATGAACTAACAACTAGCAACATCTAATGGTAATATTAGTAACACAGAATTTAATAAAAAGTAATCTAAAACAAGTGAACGTCTACTGTAGTATTTCTTATCAGTAAATTTTTGTCTAACATAGAAATATGGAGATTAATTTCATTTAGAAAAGAAAGATATTAAGATGAGTCCATGAATTCCACTTTTACAAAACTGCCCATTTTTGAAAAACTAAAATAATGTGGTGATTTTCAGTGACTACACCAAACTATGTAGTAAGTAGCAAGTGAAATATTTCAGTAAAATTTTAACACTGTTGAAGGCAGGTTGAATTTTGACATTGATATAAAAAAAAAAATAGCCTTTATTATTCAGAAAGATCCTTTCTGTTGCTTGTACAAGATTATAAGCACCTTCAAAGGAGTAACTTTGGGCCATTTTGACATTTAATAGTTGTATACAAAGATAAATATAACGGAACTTTAAAAATTGAGAGAAAACAGCAACAAGCTTATTAAACCTTTCATCACTATGAAAAATGTGAAACCTTTGTATTAGTGTTTCTTTAAATCAACTTAAAAGATTAAATTTTTCATTTAATTCAATTTCAGATCATGTGTTGCACAGTACCTGGCTCTTCAGAGAGGTAAATCATCCCAAAATGTGCTAAAAAGGTAGGGAATTATTCATCAGACCAAGCATGAAATCCTAGTTACTGTACAGGGAAAACCTAAAAATCCAATTTTCCATTGCCCAATGTTTCCAATTTTCTGTGGATTTCTTTTTTATTTTCAGTTTTAGTGCTGTTTTACAGATGGGTTTGAAAAAAAAAAGTAGAATAATTAGAAATCATTTTCTTTCAGACAGTAACACAATATATGAAAACCCAAATTAAATAATAATTTCAACTACTACTTCTTCAAAAGGAATGCATTTGTGATTAAGTTACCACACAGTGGGATAGTGATCTAATAAGCTTGATTTAATTTCAACCACTTAAAAGTATTTGTCACCAAAGAATTTTGATTTTTACCAAGGAAGATCAATGACAGAGGAAACTATAAGAATGTGAGATTGACATTTCTCTGGCATCCATTTAGGGTGGTTTTCTAATTTGGAGGGCTAGCAATTTGCAATGTCTTTGATCACGGCATAATAAAGTTTTAAAAAAATGGGAGAAACACAACTCTAAACTTTCTGTAGAATGATACCAAGCCCAAAGGGCAAAATCTGTCACTGCAAATATCACATATCTTGTGTTCTTCATCTACTATTTCATCTACCTCTGCCACAATTTGGCCCAGATCCGCTAGGAAGTGTTTCCATTTTCCTTTCAAACTTCTACACTGTTAAAAAAAATGTTAATATCATCATCCAATGCTTTTGTTTAACAATGAGAATAACATTCTACAGTTGTAGGAGAAATTAATATGTACAAATGCATCAAATGTAACTTTTAGAAGCTTGAAGTACACTGCCATCTTTGTGCGAAAAATACTCTCTTAATAGGGTAGACTTTTTTCTCTCATTCAGTGTTTCCTGAATGATACTGTACTTTATATTTCATTGACATCTTTGCCCATTTTAGATTGGCCCTAGTTTTGTTTTCCAACTCTTTGTGTGCTAAAGAAACAGAATGGGCTGACAGTTTTAGGACATTGTCAACAGAGGTTCCTTGAGATCCCTGATATAAATCTTGCTGAGTGTACTTGTGCCAGGTACACTGCTGCATCAACATAAAGCACTTCAAACTGGAAAGAGGCTCTGGGGACCAGTCAGACACCTATACATATACCTCTTTCCAGTGCCCTGCAATAGCTCCCAGGGTCTAAGTGACGTGGGAGAGATGAAGTCCACACACACAGTCTGTAAAACACAGTGGAGAAGCCTCAGCTGGCTCTCACCACACAAATCCTAAAGTACCCTTTAAGAAGGTTGTTTTCTTCACTTGCATTCATCTCTATGAATTCTTGTTAATCAACTTTACCTTCACCCTGCAGTAGGTTAGCATGGTTGTCTTTCCTCTGGAAAAAAATAGATTAATTTTTTTGTTATCACAAAGCAAAAATTTTTCACTTTTTATGAGGTTTCATACAAACCAATTCACTTTCTGAAAACCTTAGGGTGCAAACTAGGCTCCCTATGACCCAAAGCCTGGTGCTTTTACAGGATTGCAATGCCTTCTATTTTTCTGCCTTAAAAAAGCCAAACTAGTGTTAAAATAGTGATTTTAGAGACATGGCCTCTAAAAGACTAGTCTGTAAGTTTTACCATTCCTTTGGTAGTGTTTTGTTTCATGATGCATAAAGCAGCTTTAATGCTGGAAGAATATGGAAGAAATTATGGGAACCATAGCTCAGAGGTCGAATAAGGAAGCTCTAGAGATGTGCCACTAGAGTGCCCCTTCTTCAGCAGCCCATTAATTACCTGATTTTTTTTCTATCTAACTGGAGAAGGCCCATGATTGGCCATTTCCAGTAAAACAGTCTACACCAAAGGATCTCAAACTGAAATGCAGCCTCTTGACAATCTTACAAACTTTGAATAATAGAAAATATCTTCATTCCTTAACCTGCTCCTAACTTTTGAGTACCTTAGGCTTGAAACCACCGCCATGCCCCTCACCACCCCAACCCCAAGCAGTACCTGTGTGTGCAGTAGCTCTTGCAGCTCCTTAGGGTGTTCTGAAGCTGTAGGTCTAGTTGGCTGTCCGTGCCACACAGTAATTTTTTGGCTACTTTCAGCTTGCCCTTAAGACATGTCTGCTCCCAATTTTTTTAGAAGGTCCCCCTTGAGACAAACATTATTTCTTTTCCAAGGCTAATGCTGTCTAAAGCATTTCCAACTTTCTTTCCTCATGGTCTGTGCACTACCATGCCTTCTCATTTCTCCACAGCAGACTGTACCGGGAAGGTTTATGCTCAAAGTCTTCCCCTGTTGTATTTTGCAACAGTGGAGAACTTGCTCTTACACACTCAGCATTTTCCCTGTAAACCTTGTTGACATCAGGAAAGATTTTGATTATTTACACAAAAAAATGCCTGATGCATGCAACTGCCTGGAGAGTGTTGGGGGTATTTTACCTTTCTACACGTTCAGCTCATATAGACAAGAACTTTCAGTGACCTCGAGATCAGTGGTTTAAAGTCCTTTAGGAAATGAATGATTTTTTAAAAACACAGCTCCTGGGTTATTTGTCTATTCACTGAACATGCTGTGAATTCAGTGGTTTTGGAAACCAAAGCAGACAAAAGGAAGATAAAAATCAGTGTATTCAAGTATCTTCTACAGTGACCAGTGTGGCCAAGGCATAGTCTTGCGGAAGAGACATTCTCTTTTGGAATCACTGAGGGGATAGCATCATCCCCACTCAAAGCAGGCAGGCATATTTCCCTAAAAAGCATCTCTTTGCAATAGCAATTCTGAAGGAGATACTTCTGAAAGCAAAAGATATAAAATGAAGGGGTTAACCTTATACATTAAAAAGTTGCTCCCTCAGTAAATGAGCTACTCAGATTGTAAATACATAGATAGGTTTTAGATTGCAGAGTGCCTCACAGCAGCATCATTTCTTCTTTGGAAAACTATCTTACACATTTTGTAGCACTATTAATAATGAATAATACTTTGTAAAATCAAACAAGCTGGGAAACAATGTGGTATTGATGGCATGAGATAGAGCAGTATCCAAACATACATTCACAGATTGTAAATTCTCCTCATCTGCCTGCAGAATCAAAAAGCTGAATGGACTTCAAAGACTCTAAACATTATAGCTAATCATTTCAGAGATTTCTTACAATTTTAATGAAAAACATCATTTACCACAATTACAGTTTAATTACTTCATCCTCAGTATACTCTCTTGTATGATAGCTATCAGCACTAATTATTTCCTTTCCATTTTAGTTTAATAAAAAAGGAACGGGGCCAATGTAATTACTGGAGTAAATCTAGCTATAGTGGAGTAACACAGATGAGTTTTTATGGGGCATCTACTGGGGCACCACTCGCTTAAATTGGAGAAATTTCTACTTTGGAAGAAATCCAGAAATTTTAGTTGAAATAAGAACCATTTAAATACTACTACATTCTCACTTAAATGCTTAAATAAGCAGCTCTAAATCTCCACATAAACCAAGGGAACTATGTATTATGATTGAAAAGCAGCACAGCATTTGTGACCTGAAAAGGAAGATGACTGAGCTGTTACAACCTTACAACAAAAATTTGAATGACAGATTGTGGAAAACAATGTGATACCCTCAAATGTCTCAGTCATACAGTGTCTTGATAGCATGGTTGGTCAGGAAATTTCTGTCAGGTCTGCTTTTACCATTAGCACTGCTTAAATTTTCTGTTACTTTCACTACAATAAATAAATTTGAATAATAAAGTTTGAACTACTCTAATCTGCTTTTGTTTTTGATGGTGTATTTTTTCAGAGCACTCTGACATTCCCTCTGGCTTCTGGCTTAAAAAACACAGTACAGTCCAATCTCTGCTCTGACCTCATGTCCTGCAAGTCATGTGGCTGCACGTGCACCAGCAGATATGCAGTCTCCAACAGCCATCTGAATTCCACCTTTCTGGAGACAAGGAGAAAACAAAGATGCAAATTAATGGTGAAATTTCTAGAAAAGAAACATTTTCAAATAAACCCTTGGAAGATGGCAGAAGTAGTATTAAGCTCCAAATGACAGCATGAACTGTTCTGTTCCATGAAAATCCTAAGTGTGTTGATAGAAAATATCAAACAGAAAGTCTCATAATTTCTTAATCTTCTTTTTCTGCCCTGCAGAAATACTAGCATTTTTTATCCAAGAGAAAATCTAGTTTTCACTCGGCAGCAGTCATCAGTAAGTTTGCAAAAGGATTTCATTTGCAGCACAGAAGCCTTGACATTGATGAAATCCCTAACTTAAAGGGCCAAAGGACATTGGAATTGCCTGTTTTTCCCCCCTTTTTCTTCAGAACATTAATTTCACGTTCTAACTTCTTCAGACTGAGACATATTAGTTGTCTTCGCTTTTGAGCACACTTCCATTTTTTCTCTTGCTTTATGTTGCCTTCCTAGTTTGACCCATTTGCATGGTAAGTTTTTGGTAGCAGAGGGGGTTACCAGGGTAACCCCTTTCAGAAGCTGCTAGAAGCTTCCCCTTGTCCCACAGAGTCAATACCATCCAGCTACAAGGTGGACCTATCACTCACTAAAGCCAAGCCCATCAGCAGTGGTAGTAGCACCTCTGGGATAACAGATTTAAGAAGCCAGAAAAAAAACTTATTGTGCAGAAGAAAATTGCAGCCAGAGATGAGATAATATGGACAAGGAACAGCTTTGCAGACACCAAGGTCAGTGAAGCAGCAGGAGGAGGAGGTTCTTCAGGTGCCAAAGAAGAAATTCCTCTGCAGTCTGTGGGGAAGACCATGGTAAGGCAAGCAGTTCCCCTGTAGTCCGTGAAAGTCCATGGGGGGGGCAGAGATCCATCTTCAGTCCCTACAGGAGCCCACGCCAAAGCAGGTGGATGCCCAAAGCAAGGGGTAACCTTATGGGAAGTCCACTCAGGAGCAAGTTCCTGGCAAGACCTGTGGCTCCATGGAGAGGGGAGCCCACACTGGAGCTGCTTTTCTGGCAGGATTTGTGACACTGTGGGGGACTCATGATGGAGCAGCCTGCTCCTGAATGACCGCAAGCCATGGAAGAGACTGATGCTAGAGCAGTTCAGGAAGACCTGAAGCCTATGGAAAGGACCAACTTTGAAGAAGTCCCTGTCCCTCATGTCAACAACCAGGAGCATTTTATTATATTTTTATCTCCCTTGTCTAGCTGAGGAGGAGGGTGCTAGAGCATCTTTGGTGGGCACTTGTTATCCAGACAAGATCAGGCCACCACACCCATCCCATGCCTTCCCTGCAGTGTAATGCCATTTCTAAAGGTCTGGAAAGACCAGGCACACTGCTATTTGAGAAGTAATGCCTTTTCCTCTCCATTGTAAAATATATTTGCATTCCTCAATGGTCTTTACAACATTATTCAATCAATCCATTATCCAGATTATCCAGTCACTTAAGTTGTCTTTCTCAAATGCTCTAAGCGTGTCTCAACACCAGTAGGATGAAAAAGCTCTATGAATCGTTAATCTCTGTATTACAACCCATTTGTCACCCTTTTATTCTTTCTTTTCTTTTGAGTTAAAACCACTGCTGTCTGTACTCTTAATCAAACAACAAACAAATGTGACATACTTGGCATCAGTTTCAGTTGAAAAATTTTCACTTCATATTTTCTACACAGAAATGAAATGGGTCATCTGATCTTTAATAAAACTGCCTGCAGATCATCAATCTGTTAATCTTAAGATTAATCAACACTTATTTACTTCAAAAAAGAGTGGAAGCTCGATTATTAAAAACACTCAGCAGTAGTCCTATCCTTGTCCTTATTGAAGTCTATTGGCTTCTGCTGATGGTTTCTGTGAGTTGAAAAAGCCATTTAAGAAATCCCAGTCTCTGTGCTTTACGGACAAGATTAATGGTTAAAGAGCATCTTCATATGATGACCTGGGTCATTTCAATATCCAGAACTCTAAAGCTTGGAGTAATTTCCTTTCCATACAGAAATGTTGATATCCTCTCAAAAATGCTTTCAGAATGTTTCCCAAATTTCTCTATAAACTGCGGAATCCAATGACATATGACAGTATGAACACTTCAGTTACCCATTTAAACATATTTTGAGGGTTCTGCTGTTTTGATACTTCAATGATTTCTGTTTCTGTGCTTTCTACTGAGAAAAGCAAAATATTTGCAGAAGAGAAATTAAGGTATTTTGGTATCTCTTTTGTCATCAGATATGGCTCAAAACCTTCAATATTTCCAAGCATTAAGAATCAGAAGATACAGGAAATGAGCATATTTGGTATATTTAACTGTCAGAATTGAGTGGCTTAAACAATCTAAGGTCACCAAAAGACTTTTGTCCACTGTAGCAAACTGAAAAGAAACAGCTGCTCACCCAGCAAAGCCTATCCCTCCACGAATATGCCTACTGCAAAAGGACCTTTAGATCATATAAGTGGGTGCCACTGTCCAACTATCCCAGGTGCAAAAGGGTGTGCATACCTGAACCCACAAACTGGATTTCCAGGTCAGGGAAGAGTCTGATAAGAGGCAAATCCTTTGTGGTGGAATAATCTTTCTAATCGTGCCAATGTCCTCCTTTACATGGTCACTCTGCTGCAAAAATCCCTGTAGGGAAGCTCAAAGACTTTTCACTGATCACCTCAATGTTGGACTATGATGGACCGTGATCAATGGTGACATAATAGGCAGCCATAAGTCTTAGGAGGTGTCAGACTCATGACATGTCCATGACACTATCCACTGAAAAATTTCCTTGCACTAGGGGAGGTACAGGGTGTTCCCACATGAGCTTGAAGTGTATAGTAACTCATGAGAACTTTGAGTTTTGGGGGGGCTTCCCCCACTCCCAGTGAATCAAGACTATTGCTTCAATCAGCAGACACTGAGGACTGAGTTTCATCACTGGATACAGTGGGTGGTGACTATATATATATATATATATATATATATATATCTTTCCACCTTCTTTTTCCTTTCTTTACCTTTTCCTTATACATTTCCTTAGGTGATATTTTTATGGCTTACTATTGCTGTATTTGTTATACATTTCCTTAAATGCTATTTTTATGCTTTAATATTGTGTATTACTATAGATGGTAACATCCAAAATGGCAACATACCTGTTTACCTTTGAAGCAAAATTGTTCTAAAATAGGCCCTACATATATATGTTTACAAACACTGATTATTCAGTATCATTTCACTCTAATCCAACCCAAGGGATTTATTATAAAGAACCTGGGTTATTCTCCCCTTCTGTGTTGGGTCATAACATAAACACATTTGACATATTTAATTTATCTCTTATAATCACATCCTTCCTTTTACCATTATGTAGTCCTACTAATAATGGCCAATGTCCAGAACCTGACATCATTTAGTCAGTTAAGGAGTCCTGAGGGTATCTGAATGATCACAATATTTTTCTATAATATTTTTTTACCTACCTTTCTGTGTGAGTACCATCTGGATGAACATACACAAGATTTTGTCTCACAAAATAGAAAGTTGTTTGTTAAAAAAAGTCATCATAGAATCATCATACAACTGTCTGGGTTGGAAGGGACCACAGAAATTGTCTAGCTGCTCTCCTCTACCATTTGCCATGGCCAGGGGTTTCACCCACTAGGCTGAGTTGCTCAAGGCCCCATCCAACCTGGCCTTGAACATTTCCAGAGATGAGGCACCCACAACCTCCCTGGGTACCCTGCTCCAGTGCCTTCCTATCCTCCAAGTAAAGAATTTTTTCTTAACATCTAATCTAAATCTCTTCTCTTATAGTTTATAATGGTTCCCCCTTGTCTTGTCACTATCTGCCCGTATAAAAAGTCACTCTCTAGAGTGTGACTGATCTGAGATTTGATCCCAGATCCAAGATTTTTATCTTCGTCCAAAATTACAGAGTCTTAAATTTTAGAACAATAAATACCATTAAAATTTGTGTGAAAATAATAAGTGGATATATGATAGCACACAATTTCCAGGACCCCTCTAATCACTTACTTTGCTTTCCATCATTCTTCTATCCTCTAGGAAAGAAAATATTAGAAGTTGCAGACTAAGACTTTTCACAAGACAGCAGCATTCTGTTCTAATTTTAGAACCAGCTCTTCCTTCATTCAAACCATAAATATTGTAAATGTGATTCTCTCTTAGGTGAAGATGCAATGGGACTTCATCACTGACAACCCCAAGGGTTTTTCCAGGGAACAGCAGCATTCTGGCCCAGCTCTGGTTCACTAACAAGGTTGCCAGAGAACATTGTTCAGAAATTGCATTGAACTCCTTGGGGTTACCTGGGGGAAAAGACAATCTGGTCCATTGCTGCTGGGTTCTTCATTAACCTCCATCAATCTTACCATTTATACCTGTCATTATTTTCCAGTTGATAGAGTCTTGGCAAGGCTGGCACTTCCAGGGCATTCTTTGACAGGCGGGTTTTCCTGACAGCATTCATTAGCAGGTAATTTGCTGGTTACTCTGAAGAACCACATTGTATTCTGTGGTTTGCAGATCTCTAATATACACATACTGTGGCTAATGAATTCTAGCGATCCTTGCTATAATCCTTTCATTAAAAGATGCTCGCAGCCTTTTAAAGGAAAAATTAAAACACATCTTTTTTCCACTTGCAGATTAAAAAAACCTGCCAGCTTTTTATCCAGCTATGCCCAGTTGCAGTCACTGGAGTCATACAGGCTTGCTGCGAGGCTTTCCCCAGGTTTTCTTTCTAATTTGTTTCACTTTTGTTGGCTTTGTTTCACTGCCACTGTTTATTGTGTAAGACTGAGTTTCAGAATGCCAGCATTCCAGGTTCTCAGTCTGAACACTGAATGTTTATGTCCTTTATGTGCAGTGAAAACTGTATTCTAAGCAATGTTTCAGAGCATTTTTATTTGAAAACTACTACACCTCTGGAAAAAAAAAATCAAGAAATTTTTACAATGCCTTTTATTGATGTCCATTTGTGATACAAATTAGGCTGAACTTTGAATACTGTTTTCATGCCATTTGGTATTTTTGTTACATTGGTAGAAATATGTGTATTGGGTTTTTTGCAGTCATTCCACAGGTCACTCCCCAATACTGCATGGATCCACTGAATACAGGTTGTGGAATTTTTTTTATAACACAGCTGAACCATAAACCAGGCTAATCTACTCTTGCAAATCCAAATGCAGTGCTGGACATGAGAATACTAAACCCTTTCTGATTTTCAAAGCAATTTCAGTACATCTGTGTCGCAGCCCCTCCTATGTAAGAAAATATTTCAATTTCTATTTATAAAACTACTAATGCCTGATGCAGTTGAAATTCTCCCAGTGCCTCAGAGAAGAGAAATTCCGACTTAATGGGCACGTGATGCTCCATATTTTCTAATGGCATTTTCCTTTTTTCCCTTTTTTTTTCATCAATGCAAAGGTAAAGTGTGGCAATCAGCCTTAGAAGATGATAAAGCTCACCATAATGTTTTGGAATCATGCCTTGTGGGATGCAGTCTGC
>JAWWEW010000112.1:82580343-82660254 GCA_035583185.1 Anabacerthia variegaticeps | reverse complement strand
TTTTCAGAGCAGCAGATGGAGGACAGGTAGGGTACACTAGAGCATCTCAAATGGCACTCAGTACCAGCTTTGGGTGACTGAACCCCACCTATAATCTCCACTACCCTCAGAGCACACCACAAACACTAATGATTGGATGACATTTCCTCTTCAAAGCAGAAATATACAATTTATACTTTTTCTCCCCTGGCACTTTTAAATGTTTCAAAATGTCTCTATTAAAGCTCTGAAGGGGGAAAAGTTTGGTGTTCATAATTAATGGGATAAATGAGTTGTACAGAATCGTAGAATCATTATGGTTAGAAAAAATCTCTAAGATCATCAAGTCCAACTGTCAACATAGCACCACCACCACCTTCACCACTAAACCATGTCCTCAAGTGTCATATCCACACATTTTTTGAACAATTACAGGGAGAGTGACTCCAGCACTTTCCTAGGCAGGCTGTTCCAATGCTTTATAATCCTTTCCATAGATAAATTTTTCCTAATATGTAATCTAAACCTTCCCTGGTGCAACTAGAGACCATTTCCCATTTCCTCACATCCTCTCACTTGTTACTTGGGAAAAGAGACTGACACCCAACTCACTATAACCTCCTTTGAGATAGCTGTAGAAAGCAAAAAAGTCTCCTTCAAATCAAATAAAAAGTGGTAGTCATGGCTGTAGTGGCTCTTTTTGCAGCAACATTTCAGCTCTAATTTTGTCAGATTTGTCTGGAATTCTACCTTTGCCCTCCTTTTTTAGTAGTCAGCCAGGAGCTAGGGCTATATCTGTGCCTGGTTTAACACTTGTCCTAAAGGTGACAGAATCTAATTCTCTAGCAAGACAAAATCTCAGCTGCATAATAGAAAATCGTACATCCATATCAAAATACTGAAAAAAAGGTGCCTCCATGAGTTCTTCTGCGTTAAGAAATTTACATGGGAACATTGCATTTAAGGGCTGATGTAGATTAATTGCTTGTGTGCTCAGCAAGCCAATGAAGACTAATAAAGAATAATTAAATAAGAGCATGAATAAAATGCATGATGTAGGTCATAGGTATTGATATATAACAGGTGCTCACTCAAGTGTTTCTGTTATTCAGAGTCAATATAGAAAATCTATTTCTTTCATTTCCCTGCAACTCAACAATTGAATGGAAATTAAACTTTTTTTGGAGTGTTAGAGATATGTGTCACTGAAAGGTTTTGGAAAGCAGAAGATACCAAAACACATCCTCATTTTAGATAATACCTGGATGTGCTGAAAGATGAAAATTATTCAGGCTCAAAAAAGGTTTTACAGTCACTCCAAGGTTCTTTAATGCTGAATGCTATATAGTTCCTATGATGGATTTTATATCAAACAGTTGAGCAAGGCAATTCCCTATGAGTTTCTATTTGCACAAATGCCTCTTCTGCATCACATTTGCAAGTATCTTGGTCTGTTGTGCTCTGGGGACCATCTTCTGCCTCAGATCCTGTGTCAGCAAAAATGCCATGGTAGGTAGAATACAGAGAGCTGCCACCTGGGTTCCACCAAACCAGCAAACCATCAGTTCTTTCGAAGGTTTGGTTGTACTTCCAGCCATCTTACTTTCCAAGAGCTGCTATGCATGATACCTGTATGTCTCCTTTGCATGCATTTATTTTTGTTCACACTGTTCACTTTTGGCAGCAAGACTGTCACAATACAGTGCCTCTCTCCTTCCCTACTCAAGAAGGGATGGTGGTCCAGAAAGGTCCAGCACCAGGAATGGCAGACCAGGAGAGATGCTGTAGCATGATGGAGGTGAAGAAGCCCGAGAAAAGGGGCAAGCATCAAGGAGGAAAACAGGACCAAAGGTGAAGAAATAAATTTAATACTGTTTTATTGTAATTCTTGCTTTATTTTTCCAGGCCCTTATTTCATTTCACTCTTATATCTCAAGAGCAAGACTGTTCATCAGTCCTTTCCCCCACGCTCTCCAATGTACTGAAACAAGATTATCTTAGCCAGCTTTCACGTACTTTAAATCTTGATTTTCTTTGTTTGAATTCTCTTTCTTTTCTTCCCCCGTATATTTTTCCTGGAACTCTTAAGCAGGTATCAGCTCTAGCCAGTCTTTGCTGCAATTTTAATGTTCAAATATTCTAAGTGAATCATTTTTTTTCATGTCATTCCATTTATACCAGGAAATAGTACTATATCATGATAATGAAAAAACACTTTCCTAGAAATAGTTCTGATATTTGTTACGTGAAAGAACTTTTCATCCCCACTTCATGCTCCAGGATGTGTGCTGTACTGTTACTTTACATTTTTACAAGTAATGCAAGCTAACACTTCTAAACAGTGGTTAAGCTGACATGACTGGTTGACAAAACATATAAATAAGAAGCAATCTTTTAAAATTTACTTTGAGATAGAAAACTTTTCTTGCCACTTTCATATCACACCAGACTTTCTATGTGTATATCACTGTAGTACAGTTCTGCTCAAGAGAAACAGAGAAAAAACTGTCCTGCTGTCTCAGTGGGATAGGACTAAGTTATAAAGACTAAAATGAGCCCATCTCTGTTGGTAACAGTTAGGCAATTTTAACATGTTTATGCTCATAAACTCATTATGATCTCTTTTCCTTCAAGCTAGAGGCACTGAGGTCTTTTTTGATCATCGTGGGGTCTTCTCTTCCTGAATAGGTGGAAAGAAATGTTCCCCAATTGGACACTTAATTTCCTTGGGGACCTTCTTCCCCTTTACAGTCACAGAGATGTTTAGAGGGACAATTTTATCTTTCTGAACCAGGAAAAAGTAATATTTCTTGCAGTCACTGTGCTGTCGGCTCAGGAAGTCATCAGAGGTGGGAAGGAGAGGCTGTTTCCTAGAGGCTGATGTCACTCACAAGTGTCTGCTTGTTCATTAACACTGTAACAGCTCAGAGAAATTTTTTTCTGCTTCATCTAGTAAGCCAAGCGACCAGTTCCCATGCCAAGAGACATCCTGCATTCTGCAGTTTGTATAATGCAATCAGATGGCTATTGGCAGTTGAAATACAATCAAATGCATTGTTTTATATGGCAAAATCATACAGAAATTTTGAAAACTGACTGATTTCTCTGCTTTATAGAGCATATGCAAGGCTAGAATGTTCCTGCTTATAAACACTTATTGCCCATTTCCCATTAGAGATGATGGCTGCCACAGAGGAAAGCACTGGCAGTTCTGGCTGAAAACTATTAACTGGCTCATGAAATAAATACCTTTAAATGCTTAAAAAACTGCTGGGTGCCTGGCTTTTGCCTCTTACTGGTTAAACACTCTGATGCAAGCACTACAGTGTATTGGTCCATAGCCAGATACACCTTTAAAAAACAAGGTGTGGGGCCAGTCTGTCCATTGGCAGGAGGTCTCATTCACCGCCCTGGGAAGAGTTGGTGTCACAGTCAAAGCAATATCACAGGTGTCCTCCTTCACTAGCTCTTAACTGTGAGTCTCCTGACTAGCCTTTGCCTTCTCTCAAATGCCACTGAAAAGTTCAAATTAAGCAGCACAGTAGAGCTTTACAAAACGATTAATCTGTGTCGTTGTTCAACTAAGTAACTTTTTCAGTTGGATCCAACCAAACCATCAGTTCTTTCAAAGGTTTATTTTTACTTTCAGCCATCTTATTTTCCAAGAACTGTGATACATGGCATGTGTATATCTCCTTTGCATGCATTTATTTTTGTTCACACTGTGCTCTTTAACAGCAGCCCTGGCAGTTGGTCCAGTGTTTTTCGTTTTGCACTGCACGAATCAATGAACTGGGCACTAAACCATGTGTAACCATATTTGTCCCCATGGGGATCAACTACCTCACCACTTTGACACAGTGATGACTCAAATGCATTTTCCATCCCTTATCAACTCAGATTTAAGTGGTTGGTTAGCTGAAATCAGGACTTGTACTTAAAACTAGGTACAACACCTGAATAATTCCAGCGGGTCTTAAATTTTCAGTCCATCTCTCCAAGGGTCCAACGACTCATTACACCATCTCTGGCTGGGTTAGGGTTAATTTTCTTCATATTAACTGCTGGTTTGGATTTGTGCTGTAAACAGTGTTGATAACACTGGGTTTGTTTTTGTTATTACTGAGCAGTGCTTACACGGGGTCTGCTCCTCAACCCATTACACCAGAGAGTTGTCTGTGAGTGCACAAGAAGCTGAGAGAGGGACACAGCTGGGACAACTGACTCCAGCTGACCAAAGGGATGTTCTATATCATATGATATCATGCTCAGCATATAAATTAGGAAGAAAGTTGCTCAGAGGCAGATGCTCAGGGACTGTCTGGGCATTGGTTGCTTGATGGTGAGCAATTACTTTTCATTTGCATCATTTGTCTTTCACCAAGTTTATTATCTTTTGTTATTGTTGTTATTTTCCATTATTATTACATTTTATTTTAATTATTAAACTGTTCTTATTTCAACCCACAAATTTTACCCCTTTTACTCTTCCAGTTCTCTTTCTCCCATCATGCTGGGAGGATGGGGAATGAGTGAGCAGCTCTGTGCTGCTCAATTGCCTGCTGGAGTTTAAACCATGACAACAACAAAAAACCAAAAAAACAAACAAAACAGAAAAGGGGGGGAGAAAGTAAGAAGAGGGAACAAAGACGTATCTGACCTGAGCTCATTATGTACAAAAATTGCTATGGTATTGCTAACATTTTTTTTATTTAGTCAGAGAAAAGCCATTATTTTCATCAGATTGCTGATCATTTTTTTAATGCTTTTGTGTTTAACCTAGGCATTTCTTTTTCAAACTGCTTTGCTGGCAAAATAAATGCCAGCAGGAAATGATAAGACAGTTTAAAGAAATGTCTTTTCATAGAGCACATTGCTGTTATGTTATTCTGATATGGCAGGACACCAAATCTTTAGAGAAAAGAGTTTTAATTAAGTAGGAGAGCACACTTATTGCCTGCTAGAGACAAACCTGACAGAAAGGTTTGTTATTTCAACTGGGGCCATGTTTCCAGTGCAGAGGGATCCTTTTAAGCCAATGCAGTTTCCTTAGTAAGTAATTGAGACACACTCAGACATAATGTTGAGACCAAATATCATGAAAAAGATTTTCTGGGAAGAGACAAGCAACCCTACTTCTGATTAGTAATTCAGACAGTTTGTCATACAAATGGAAATATAATCATTGTGCTGATGAATGCAGTGATGTGCTGGTGCAGAACTTGGCTTCTGATTCAATGGTAAAGTACACAGATCTTAGTCAAGACTCTGGTAAGTACTTTACAGGCTCACAGGTACATCCACTCCCCACTACAGTCAGCTTACTTTTTTTGTCTGTGCAGATAGCTTTTCTGAGAATATAAATTTCAATGCATTACTATCTTTTAATTTTAAATTAAAATCACACAGTACAGCTTTGGTATGACTGTTCAATACACCACAGAAAATAGAAATTTGCTAGAATGCCTTTCATCTTGTTACTGCAGAATAGCCAGCTGCCCTTCCCTCTTTGCCTGCAATGACAGGGAAGTTGTAGCAATAGGATGAACAGCATCTTTCTGCATTATGTATGTGCATGCAGGTGCAGTAGCAGCCCTCAAGCAGTGCTTGCTGCCTAGCAAGCAGATACTCACTTTTAAAACAATGCTATGCCAGAGAGGGAGGCCAAAAGGCTAATTGCTCAGTGGCCAGTGCAGTTCTGCACAAGTGTTATGCAAACATCCACAAACAAGTAATACTATCTCATAACTGGAGTGTAATAGACATGGTTTCATTCATTGCAATGAAGAATAGAATAGCTATAACACTGGTACATCTACTCTTGCATTTTAACTGTGGTATAATTGTGATGTTAAATAGCAATGACCTTGTAATTGATATCACAGATGATATCATGAAGAAAAGGACACATAACCATGTAACTGTATTGTGATATGATAAAACAGATTGCTTTTTCTTACAAGGAAGAAATATTAATATAGAAGGCTGTCCTGATTAATTATTCTATTTCAGGGTTCACCATGTTCTACAAAATGTTTACTGAAAACTGCCAGTCTTCAAATTTTGCACATACTTTTTTTTAACTGTTTGAAATATGTAAAAAAGAATGTACAACGAGCTTTAAGCTACAATTTACAATAAAATCAAATTCTTCTAACTATGCATTGAGTTTCTGAAACTGGTTCCATTATGAAGGACATATCTCTTGATTCCTGATAAATTTTATTTGTGTTATACTGGGAAGAAGAAAAGCAGAATGTAATTTGTTTCACAGCATAAACTTTACACATGCTGAAATTTAACAGTTTCAAGACAGAACTGAGTGCAAGTTAAGGAATATAATGCCATATCCTCTGTCTGCTGAGCTCACTGCCAAAGACTGAAACAACATAGCTGTTTCATAACAAATTGGTTCCAGAAAAAAAAAAAGCAGTATAGTTCTTTTGTTATATGTTCATAGAAATCCCCACTGAGTTTTCATTGTGATATATATGTTCACATCCACTTTTTCTGGCTGGTTATTAGAAACAACCATCATTACCACAGTACAGAAGTTAAAGTAGGGCCTCTTATAATAAAACTTAATGGGTGATGAACAATAACATTCCCCAGTAGTCATATTAGCACACAAACCCCTTTGTTTCACCTGTTCAGTGCTCTTTTGGAAAAGCCCAAATCATGGATTCTGATTTAATCATAAAATCACAGAATAATTGAAGTTGGAACACACTTTTAATATAACAGAGTCCAATGGCTAAGCCAGCATTGCCAAGTACACCACTAAAGGGTGTCCCTTGGTGTAGCATCTACACATTGAAATACCTCCAAGGGTGGTGACTCAACCTTTTCCTAACATCTAACCTAAACCCCCAGACACAGCTTCATCCCACTTCCTTGGGTCCTGTCACTGGTCACCAGAGAGAAGAGATCAATGCCTGTCCCTCTGCTTCCTCTCATGGGGAAGTTGTAGAATGCTATGAGGTCTCCCTTCAGTCTCCTCTTCTCTAGACTTAACAAGCCAAGTGACCTCCACCACTGTATGGTTTTCCTTCTAGACCCTTGACTGTCTTAATAATTCTCCTTTGGATGCTTTCTAATAGCTTAAATCTTTCTTACATTGTGGTGCCCCAAACTGCACACAGGTGAGACCATCCCAGTGCAGAGCAGAGCGGGACGATCTCCTCCCTTGCCTGGCTGGTGATGCTTTTCCTGATGCCCTCCAGGACATGGTTGGTCCTCCTGGCTGCCAGGGCACTGCTGACTCATGTTCAACTTGTCATCCATCAGGATTCCCAGGACCTTTTCCGTGACACTGCTTTCCAGACTCATTCCCCATCATGAATGTACATCCAACATTGCCCCATCCCAGGTACAGAATCCGACATTTGTCTTTGTTGAACTTCCTATGGTTGGTGATTGCCCAGCCCTGTGATTTGTCGAGGTCTCTCTGCAGGGCCTCCCTGTCTTCAAGGGAGTCAACAGCTCCAAGCCATTTATGAAGATGCTGAAGAGCACAGGGCCTAGGATGGAGGCCTGGGGAACCCCACTAGTGACAGACCACCAGTCTCATATCACGCCATCCACCAGAATCCTTTACACCCAACCCATGAGGCTATTGTTCAACCATCACATGACATGTTTATCCAGCTGTGTGCTGGACATTTTGTCCAGAAGGACAGTATCAAAAGCTTTACTGAAATCCAAGAAGATTATATCATATGGTTTTCCTTGATCAATGAGGTGTGCTACCCACAATTACCTCTCTGCTATGTAAATTTCAGTGCAGCAAAAAAATTGGGAAATTTGAGCTGAAACTTAGACTTCACAAAATCTGCAATGCAAAAACTTTTCTTTTGTAAATGATTCCACATTAAGAAGATAGATGCATCATGACTAAGTAATGTTTCAGTAATAGGAGTAGAGTAAGTAGAAAGAAGATTTAATGGAATTAAATTAATCAATGAAAAATTTGGTTTGGTTACAAGAGAAAAATCCTCCTGGGAGATTAATTTGTAACTCTCATTTAACAGTACTGATTTCACCTTTCTTTCTCTCCAAATTAGATGCAGTAGACATGTTTCTTGAGGAACAAACCAAAAGTGGTTAAATCAAATATAAACCTGGTCCACTAAACTATGTTGGAAAATATGTTGAACTGTTGGAAGATTGTCTGGACGTTCTACATTTTTTTCATCATACTGTTTATAAGGGAACAAAACATGCCTAAAATTCCACTGAAGTTACCAATGAACCTGATTGCTTTACCGTGATATATGTAATCATTACATTTAAACAAGTGCTGCTGATGAACATTGAGCTTTACTAGCAAAAAAAACCCAATAACACTGGCCTTTATGTTGATCCAGTAATTACTTTTTCCTTACAAAAGAAGTTGGAAAGTCTTCCATTAAATAGAGTAGAAGAACAGAAAATGTATAAAATAAGAAAAGCCTTAAATATATGAAAATAAAAGGATACCTGAGAAAAAGTATTAGTCCAAACTATTCAGCTTTCATGTCATAATTATGTATTTCAATGTGCTATCTAATTTATATGTTGCTGTGTGCACTCCTGATGTCAAAACAGAAAAAAGTAAGCTTACAAATATTCATACAACTGCCTTCCAGTAAGGAAAATGCAATTACACCTGTATTCATAACCTCTGGCTATAAGGAATAGCAGTAGAGATTTGATTTTAAATTCCCCCCACCTTGTCTAAGAAGCAGAAAGATTCTCTTTTACAGTGATGTGTGCCCACAGCTTGGCTTAAATTCAGCCCAAAGAAAACCTCGTAATATTATTGCGGAAAAGAAGTGGGGGTTCTGACCACTGAAAACAGGAGATAATATATTAAAACAAAATCTCAGAATGAAAGAGGAAATAGAAGTGAATTGAAAGTCTAATGTTCTTTGGTAAAATGCAATGTGCGCCATAACTGCAGCTGAAATGTCCATGCTACACTCTACCTGTTCTGAAAAAATCTCACACTCAGCTTATATCTTTGCAATTGCTGGAGGGAGTATTAAAACAGAAAGGTCCTTGGAGAATTTTGAAAATATTATTTTTCTTTTCATTAGTCTTGAGGTAATACATTTTTGTTTAATTTAGTTACCTATAGATGAAGGAAAGAGTCAGTTTAGGGGGGAGTTGGGTTTTTTTTAAATGGATAAACAAATATTCTTGTTCTGCCATAAAGAACATGTAACAGTTTTTTGGACATATTGTCAGACCAACCTTTCTCCTGGCATTAAAGGAGGTAGAAGTGTTTTAAGGAAAGAGTATGGGGCTGAGGATAGAGTCTTGAGGTGAAAAGTCTAGACTGATCGTTTATCAAGACATGCTGTTGGTATGCAAAAATATACAGACATATACATGCCTATTGATGTGGACTAAGTGCAAGAAGGTTCAGGACCAGAACCTCCAGGACAAATTAACTGGCACTTTTATGAAAAAAACACTGTTTCTCCATAGGTCAGCCGAGACACCACAGGATGTTCCAAGAGAACAGTAGTGTAGGTCCAAAATAGTGAAGAGCCATGCCACATGTTTTAGCTGTAACACAGAGCCCTGGGATATTTCAGAGAGACACAGCTTTCTACAAATGGCTTATTAGTACAGGGCTTTTTGTCCTCCCTGTTATAGAATGTCAAGCAGAGGAATTAATTAGCAGAAAAACCTTTAAGTTAGATGAATATTTCTTCAGGAGCAACTGTGGGAAAAGTTAGGTCCCCGTTGTCAGTGTATCATGGAGTCTTTGTTGTGAGGGCTTTAGATGGAGGCTTTAACTCTTATGAAGTGTGAGGATTTATGCAAATGAATTTGAAGAAAAGGTCAAGTTCATGTTAATAACCAAACTGAACTGGTGCCTCTGTGTAAAGGTGACTGGAAAGGATTATGATTATACACAGTTTAATGTAGCAACTATCAGCTGCATCACTGCTTTGTAGCTCTTCAGCAGTATTTCTTCTAGAGATGAATTTTGCAGAGCTGCAAGAGTCTGGAAAGAGTTTTGCAAATTGAAAAACAGAATAACTGAGGAACACCCCTTCTGGGAAATCATACCAGAAGATTTTTTTATATAGTCACGTCACCGCCACAATATTTATTCCACTACACTCATAAAAATCCTTGTCTTTAAAACATGCAATGTGCCATGTCCTCTCCAGCTATTCTCATGGGCCAGCACATTCAGGACCTGCAGCATTCTAAACAGTCTCAAATGTAACTAGATAGATACACACTTTCTTGTCTTGGAAACCTGAGGGAAAGGAATTGTCTAGCATTGTATGACAAAACAATTTCCTTTACCACTAATCTCTTGAAACCCCATCCCTATTGTTTGTCTTTGAATAAAGTCTTTATCTTTCCCTGTACAGCTCTTACATAGATGAAATTATTTATTTTTCTATTAAAATGCCTGTTTCCACCATCAGTATCTATAATTCACACTGATTTTCTTTGCATAGTTAGTTTTGTTAAAACCACAGGAAAACAGATACTTCTTCAAGTGTAGAAAAGCAGAATAAAATATTGGGGGGGGGGGGGAGGAAAACAACAAACAAAACAAAAAAACTTGGTCCCTTTGACAGTAGTAAAATGTTTGTGAACCTTCAATAATGAATAAAAGGACCTCAAAGAGATCTGGCAGAAAGGATATCACATAATAATAGGCTTCTCCTGTCTTGGGTTTGGATGCTGAGATTAGCTTAGTTGATTAGAACATGTTGCTAATAACACTAGGGTCAAGGGTTTGATCACTGTACAGGCTGTTCACTTATGAGCTGGACTCAATGGTCCCTTCCAACTCAGCATATTCCATGATTCTGAACACAACATCGAGGACATGCAGGTAAGTGGGAATCTTATGGACAGAAGGATTCCCAGACTTTAGAGAGGCAAGCAGGAGCAGGATAACCAGAAACTCCTAATTTGTTGGCACTGTTCAGTGTAGTTGTCCCTCTCTCTGTTCCTGGCTTCAGAGACGCTGCACCATAGGTGGGTTTTTTTCCATCCCTGCTTTCCACCTTTCTTCTGCCCAACAGCTCACTGAGGGCACCAAACAAGTGAACTCAATGGTCAGAAACCCAATGGTCTGAGGTCTGTGCCAGGCACTTTTCTGGGACAACTGCTCCTGATGAAGCACATATCCACTTTGCCTTCAATGATACCCTAAAAATCACTTGATCCTTTCTTTTCTGCAGGTTATGAGAAAGAGATGTCCACAATACCTCCCCTAGCCTTCACCTCCATGCCCTAGAAAAGTAGAAGACAGGAAGACAAAGAGCTTTATTGCTTATTCTCTTTTAAGGGAGTACAAAAATCCTGTGTAGAGGAGTGAACTGTGTACAGAAGGAAGGGAGAATTAAGCTGGGAGAACTCCATTTTTTGATGCTAATTTTAATACAGCCATGAGGACAGAGGTGAGAGTACAGGAAAAAGCAGAGAGGAAGAAAATGAAAGCGACTAAGAAGAAGGAAAAAGAGATCATATAAAAAACAGAGATTTGAAACTACAAAAAAAAATAAAAGAAAATATATTTTATATATTTTAATAAGGGGAGAACTAATATGTGGGAAAAGGAGATATGCGCACAAGAAGTATTGATCTCACTGAAATAGAACCTACACGCTATGGAAAGAAAAGCTGAGAAGGGCAGGAAAAACACTTTAATACAACAGCATGCATAACTTAAAAATGAAAGTGTTGAAGTGTTCTGCATTTGCCATGTCACATGGGTGGTGGGTTAAGCACTCCATGCACTTTCAGATACTTCACTGCTATTTGGCTCTTTTACTGTGCAAATTTTACTTGGAAGACAGCACTGTATTGAACATTTACAGAGAAAACTGACCCTTTCCTACAGAAGGCAAGCCAGATAATATACCCAAACCCATCAGAGGCCTGACTGCTCTGTCCAAAATATAATTTAACAACAACTTATTGCCTTTTTCCCATTAAGTTTTGATAGATATGTTTGCAAATACCCACTGATGGAGGTCAGCTGTAATGTCAGAATCAAGGGTACAGGGTAGTGTTCCCACTAATAAAAGCAGACATTTTGGAGAAAACTTAAAACAAAAGCTGAAAATAAATACAAGAAATAGTTGAACTGTAACTAAATCCTAAATTCAGAGGAAAATAATCCCATTATTGCTCTATAAAAGTTTTTTGGTTTTAAAGCAATAAATTTTGAAGCAGTAAGAGTTTATGGTTTAGTGAAAACCTGATAATCTTCAATTGCAATGAATCTAAGTAATAAGCATGAGGGTGAGGATCAGGATTCTGCTACTCTACAACTTTCCTCATGAGTGACAGAAAGACTGATTCACTGCCTTAAAGCTGTCAAGAAGAAAGTGATGGATCTACACTTATGTGCAATACCTCCTTAATACCCCAAGTGGAGCACGAAAGCTACATTTGTTGTTATTGAGGAATTTCTTGCCTTTGTGGGAGGCTGTTGCTCTGTGAACAAGACCTACTCAATGCAATGGCAAATAAAGAAAGATGTAAAAGCCAAGGCTCTGAGTCTGAAAGAACAGTGGAATGCAAAGAAAAGATCAGGGAGTTCATCTTACATTGTTTCCCATATGGAAAAAAGCAAACAAGTAATTATTCTAAATGTGCTGTTGACACGGAGCATAAGCCACTACTTTAAGCCCTTCCTAATTGTGTATGAGCTCCTCTATTCCAAAACTGATGGGGTCAGAGTGTGTGCTGAGCTATTCTCTGAAGTCGATTTCCACACTAGATTTTTCTCATCTTGACAAGGTTTGTTCCCTGGGCTAGTCTGGTACTACATCATTCTTGACACTAGGACTAGAACCAAGAAGGATGACACATATGTAGGACTCAATCCCGAATTTGCACACCTGGCAAATTTTGGTTGCTCATGCATTTTGTGACATTGAAATTTCCTGAGCACCACATGCTGTTCAGAGTTGCCTCAGTCTAGGGACAACAGAGATTGCTTAGGTCCAGAGCTTAGCCAGCACTTGCTTTTGTTGCCTTGATTTAGCCAGCAGTTTCAGGGGATTCCTGCAGACCTGGGATCCCCACAAAATCCAAGTCCTTCAAATATGGGGTTTTTTTTTCTATTTCCTGGCTGACTACTCTAACCACTAGTTACATTATCTTTACTAGGTTACCTTGCTTATGCCTGGAAAGAAAGACTGCAGGCACCAATAATTAGGAGAGGGATCTGGACTGTGGGAAATACTGTCTGATACCTCATCTGAGGGGAAAGATTTAAGATACATGCACAGGGCTTGCACTTTCTGCCAGTTAGTATGTTCATTATGCCTGCTTGCAACATCTGAAAATACAGCAAAGCAGTGCCTAACTTGTGACTCTGCATATTCTATTTCCTTTTCTGACTGACTGTCCATTGTTCTGTTCAATATATAAAGCTCTTCCTCTGGGCCATTAAGGGCATGGGAAAACGTGAAACTATGAAGATACTACATTAAGTCCCTAATTGCTGAGAAAGTAAGAAAGGAAAAGATTTGATGGCATATTAGGAGGCCAAAATCTAATTAGTCCTTCTTGCATGACAGCAACATATTCCTTTATGACTGGATCACATCTTAAGAGCCATGTTCAACAGTTATGTTAATATGCTCTCTGGAGAGTAGTTCCTCTACAGCATTTCATGGTCAGAAACAGTACCTGGTGCAAATAACTGCTAATCCTCCTCCAGTGTTTGGTGCTCAACACAGGACTTAATATCAGAAGAAATCACTGTCAAACAATTTCACCTTGAACCTGCCAGCAAGATACAAGACACAGGTCTCGGAGTCCAAATACATATTACTGCCCAAAAATCCCATTCTGTCTTGCTTAGTCCCATGAACAGCAATGATTTTCTTTTAATAAAAGCAGAAATTTCTTGCTTTTTAATGGTTATTTTTACATTCTGAAAAGACACCTATTAAACTCATTGGTGGGGAGGGGGATTAGTTTTTGGGTTCTATTCTTAGTCAATAGAAGCTTTAGGGTAAGAAATGCAATATTATTTGGAACTTTTTGTCTTTCATCAAAATTAAAAAATCACCATCAGTTATATCATTCTGCATTTTAGTTTCCAGACAATGCTAAATGTTATCAAACTTACAAACCCTGTATGAGGAAGGGATTTGGAGACTCAGCATTTCTGCCCGCTGGGACAGGGAATTTGCCTCTCCGGAGCTGGACTTACGGAAATAGATTTGTGTAACAGGCAGAAGTAAGACTCCTGTACTCTTACTCACCTCTCATCCATGGGTTTCACACCTTGAGACTAGAGAGTCAAGAAAAGGAATGAGTTAAGACTGATCAGAGTTCAGCCAGGGAAAAAAAAGCGTGGATTTTTTGTGTTATTTGACAGAGTGAATAAACTGCCAGAATGTTTTCACAACAACTTTGTCCCTACTAGGTTTTCACCCTGTGTTTTCTTTTAAATAATATCAAGTACATAATAGTTCACCTGAGGTTTCACTGGACTTCTAACAAAATTCATGTGTGTGTATGTGCTGGTTTAAAGGTAAACCACTGGGGGAAATGAACCCAGCTCAAGAGGGACTACAAGTCAGAGTTTTACTAAAAAGACTACAATAAATACAATGATACAGAGCAAAACTGGTTTTAACCCACAAAAAGAGATGTATAATCCAGCACCCTGGGGCATGAAGAGAATGGTGTTCATTAGCCCCTGTGCTGAGCACCATGTGGTCCCCCTGAATGCAAAGTAAAAGGAAAAGGAAAACCTGTTGGTGAAGATGATGTTTGCAGTCTTGTTGAGAGTGGCAGTCACAATCCTACTGAGGTTCTGGTCCTCCTTTGGATCCAATGAGTGGTACCAGAAGTCCCAAAACCCAAGGATTATACATGGTCATGTTCAGGTGGGAAATGCCCAGTGCATCTGCCAGGGAGGGGAGTTTCACAATGAGTGATTTAACTCTGTGAGTCATGGGATATTTTTGGAATCTTTGATGGTCTTGGTCATTGCAGCTGCCTATTGTGCCAGTCCCTAATGGCCCAGTAGCAGACGTGATACCTCAGGCTGGGTGTGAATGTGGTAATGCCTCCCTGGAATGGAGTTATCCCAGCTGAGTCACTGGTATGAAGACAGAAACACTCCCCTGTCTTGCAGGGTTCTTTAACACCCAGCCTGTAGCCTGAGGTGTCAGGGGTGCCCTGGGCAGCTGCTGCAAATGGTCCATTATTAACAGTTCATCAGAAATTATATAAAGGATGTAGAATACACAGTTTTAGTTATACCCACACAATGATAAACTGGTCCCGGCCCCTGTAACTAGGACAGCATGTCACAGTGAAAAGAAGAAAAGACCAAACACACATAAACGTGTAAATTGTCATATATCAATCACCTTGAATATGAGATACCTCTGTATATTTTGTACAAGGTAAAAAAGAATTGGAGGTTATGGAAGGACCACTTTTTTTACAACCTGAACTTCACTGAGGTTGATTGTTTACCCCTTGTACCATGACTTAAGAGCCTGAAGACACAGCTATTCATGAAAACCAGTCTGTGCTTGTTCACTTCAATTACCACTAGTAATTTCGTGGTAATTTAGTGGCCCTAGTTGTTTAAATGGAAAATGTAAGGGGCTAGTCTGGTGAGACCTTATATGACCCCAAAGAACCTCATCTCAATAAAGAGGCATTAATGGCTTATATTAATTTAACCGATTTTAGTGCTTGCATCAGTGTTCAAAACTGAGTTGTAATACAGCACTCAACAGAGAAAGCAGTTTCATGTGGAATCATGCATACAGGGTCACAAGCAAATCATGCAGAATACTTTTATCCACTATTAATGCAAATAGTTATTAATTACCAAGGTCAGAACAGAAGATAATGTCTTGTTTAGCAAAGAGATATTTTTATCTCCAGAAAGAGGAAAAATGTTTATTCTGCTTCAGAAGAAACTCCAGATTATCACCCAGTAAAGGAGACATAAAATTTCCTCTTGGAAGGAAGATGATATCTGTCCAGAACTGACAAAAGAACTCCAAGGGGAATATTAGCAAACAAGCTCAGTTAGTATGGAGCCCTCACTCATAAATGTAATTTGAAACACAAGGCAAATGCAAAAAAAAAAAAAAGAAAAGAAAAGAAAGAGCTTCTGACAGCCATCTCATCAGAGAGAGCCTACAACAGATCAGCTGGATAGGGAAGATAGAGAGAAACATCTTTCTAATTTAGTTTTATTATAAGTAGAATCAACTCCATCATGTTTAAACATTTGTGATTGTTGTGTATTTAAGTGATGTAAAATGTAAAAAAATTATTGAACTTGACTTGAGTAAGGAGTGATTTTGAGGTAGCTGGAAAATGGCAAGGCACCTTGTTACTAGGAATATTGATGGTGATGCGATTCTATAAGGTTTGGTTCCAGTATTCCCCAGCAAGTTTCCCAACTTCCAGTCATCTGTCCTATAAAGTACTCAAAGCACAGTAGAGGAGCATTCATAAAAGCTGGCAAAGCTGAATGAAGGGCTAAATAGTTGGAGAGGAGGAACTGTTTTCCATTCCCTGAATGGCTAAAGATATGGAGAAGGCAGCATAATTGAATCCCAGGGACAATAATCTGTATGAAGACATTAACAAGGCCAAGACAGAGTCACAAGCACTGACATCTAATGATCCAAGTTGTTGCCACCATTTCTGGCAGAGCCTGGACCCATGTCCTAAAATGCAAGACATATCAACCATTTTCTGTTCTTCTCCCAGGTTTAACTATTGTATTCCTGAGAACACACTCTGACTATGTAAATCTAGTAGAATATTTTAAAACTACTTACAGCATCAGAATTTTAACAAGCAACTCAGACTAATTTTGGGTTTCTCTCAGTAGGATTATAAAAGTTTTTAAATACTACTTAAGCTTGAATTGTTTTTACAAATTCCAAGCCTGAATTATTCTAGACAACCAGCAATCATCTGCCTGGATTCTTTTCAAACTACAGTCCACATGGGCCCCATTATCTCTGCACACTGGAGTGAGCAAAGCCTCTCTTGAACTTTCACAACATACAGTTTTGCTTCAGAGAAACCAGAACAATTTGCCCTTTATTTGTGTACTTGTTTGTTTTCTGTAATGTCATTGTAGAGGTGTTGAATTGGTAATGTCAGGTGACCTACTGAGTTGATATGGATTTGGATCCACACAACTGTTCTTGGGATCAAACAAATCTCATGGTTGGGGTGTGCTCTCCCTACTTAAGAAAAATATGCTATTTTGGGTTGATCACTGCAAATTTAATTCCATGGTTAATGAAGGATGAGGTTCTTATGGATTAATACAGTTCTTTCATAGCCACTACAGCCCAAATAGTTTTTCCCTTCTGTGGAAAATAGTGTTTTACTTACTACAAAGACACGCTTATTTTAAATTTGCTGGTATGGGCAACACCCATAATTTGTATTTGATGTACATGAATGATGTTCACAATTGTTTTAAAGTAGTGATGCAGAAGCCTTCTCTATTACTTGTTGTCAGGAAAATCTGTATTACCACTTTCATTTAACACTCTTATTATCCTGTGTCATCTCTAAGTAGTCAAAAGTTCTTCACAGAAAGAGTTATTTGGCATTGGAATGGCCTGCCCAGGGAGGTGATGGAGTCACTGTCCCTGGAGGTGTTCAAGGAAAGACTGGACGTGGCACTTAGTGCCATGGTCTAGTTGACAAGGTGGTGTTAGGTCATAAGTTGGACTTGATGATCTCAGAGATCTTTTCCAACCTAATTGATTCTGTGATTCTGTGAAAATGGAATTGGCTGCAGCCCAGCAAGAGTTAGTGTAAAATCATGCTGAAGCTTCTGCAACTGTCAGAAATCTTCCTGCTCTCCCTATTATAATATCACCTCCCTTTTTAAAAGCTCTGATGTCAGCTCTTAGTTCATCAGATAAGAATTGAACTGCATACTTCTTCAAGAGTTATGAACCCTAATTTTGACTTCGTAAGGAGCAGCTCTTTGGTAAGTTGAAAAAATGCTGTGCAAGTAGTAAAGGATCTTCGTCTACAATTTCAAAAATCTATCAGGCACTTTCTTGTGTAATTGCTGTAAAACTTCCCTGGCTGCTCCTAATATTGCCTGAAGAAGGACAATGCTGAAGATAAACCAGCTGAAAATGATAGCAAGCCAAGAAATGAGGGTCAACCAAAACAGAAATGCCACTATGCCAGCTCATTTTTCATAAGGTGTCATAAAGACTGGCTTTACCAGGAGCTAATAGTGACTCTCATATATTCTCTTCATTTGTACATTGGAGTAGTGAGAGTTCTCAAAAGAGGCTGTACTCAAACAGCCTATGTCCACAAAGGTGGGATGGCTTAACATGTCCTGTTTGTCTGACAAGAAGAGGTACTATTGCCTAATGCAAATAATCTGTGTGCTGCTGACTAAACATTAGACCAGCATTGACTGGTAGGATACTGCAAAAGCAATATTATGTCATTAAAACTAAGTTGAGTTAACCAAAGCTTCATATGATACAAGAAGCAACTTTACAAGAAAATTTTTAGGATAGAAGATTACAAAACTCCATTTATGGTTTTATACTCATGAGCTACCAGAAATCATAGGTTTATGAAACAGTAGTTCTGGTGTCCATAACGACTTAAGAATCTGGGTTTTTTTCTGTCCCTGGCCTAATTCTTGCGTTTTTCACCTGGGTGTTTCTTGATTTTTAGGAAGTTACATTTTTAACTGGTTTATCCCAATCCTAAAAGTAATAATACTTGTCAGGGATATCATCCTGTTATGGAGGAGCAAGTGTGAGCTGACTGGCTGGGAGAAGACATGTCCTTAAACTGACATTGCTATCAAAACTGCCCTAACAGGAAAATATATATGAATTTGGGAAATTAAAAAGAGATTTCATCTCAAATAAATTCCCCTGTTTTTGTTAGCAAGTCCTGAGGATAGGACTTGTCAGTGACTGCATTTCAGTTCTGGGGAACTGTTTGAAATGCCCTGGCAGATAGTTAGTCTGCTATCTGTAAGTCACCTAGAAGCAAAACTGTAATCATCTGTTTTTAAATATATTAATGTTTGTGGTGCCTTCGCCTGTTCCTTTAAGGTCTGATAAGTGTTAAGAGTGATTTCGGGAAACCCACAGAAACACACAAATTTCCAGGAAACAGTGATCCAGAGAAGAGCAGAAATCTTTATTTGTGTCCGCAAGATCATGTCATGGTCCACTCTTTCCTCAAACCATGTGAGTCTTTCTGCAAGGCTGCTCCTCCTGCACAGGTTCTCCAAGTGGCACATGCTACATCCTTTACCCTCATCAGGCTACCGGGAATGCCAAAACTGTCCTCAAAACCATAACAGATGATTTCCATGCAACTAAAGATTACTGATACATTAATGTCATTGTACTGATGTGCATGTCCCATTTGCTCTTCAAAATGCATCTCATAAGGATTTCTCTCCTTACCCTCAGACAGATGATGTGCATCCTATGTCTGTAGGGCATACATTTTGTATTTGTTTTCAGTTCTAACATTATTCTGTGGCAAAGTAACATCAAATATTTAATAACAGTCTTTCACAGTTGGCCAACTCAGCAGCAAAAAAGATGGTAGAAAAACAGGGTTTGTAGGTCAGCAACAATTTATCTTCATAACAGATATTTGTATGGAAATAAGCATATGGTGACTGGCTTGTCTTCTGCTCAAAGCAACAGTCTCTTCCAAAGATATAGGCACTGAATATATAGGCACTCCATTCCTTTTTGTTTATTGAGACCTCCACTACAGAGTGAATCAAGACCTAAATTACTTTCCTCCAAACTTCTGAGAAATAAGAGGAAGGAGCAAACAGAGAAGCAGTGACAGAGTCCCCACAGAAAGCAGTGATGCTGCAGGAAAAGGAACTGGCTGTATTTACTTAGTATTTACTGTAAGGATGACTGAGCAGTGCCCAGGAAAAAGGAAAAAGAGCAACTGAAGTGGAGAGAAAAAGCAAGGTTCTAGCATTTTTCCTTTCTAAATATTTGAAATGTAAGGAGTCACAGGAGAAAGGACAGTACTAATTCAAGTAAAAATTCCTAAAAGGCCCAGAATTACCTTAGATGTTTATGTTTAATGTGCATAGTGTCCGCTTAACCCTCTAATTGCCTAAACCCTCAAGTATACTCTTTTCCTTTACATATTCTCCAGAGTTCTGCTTTTTGGACCTTCTACTGTGAGTGTTTACTCCACACCTGTAACTGACATGGCTATGGACAGAAGGTGGCTTTCTGTCTCAGCCATGGAGGGTGTTGGGTCAAGCCCTCGCAACACATATGCAACCACTTCTTTTTGAAACCTGTGAGATCCAGGAGCTGCTTGGACTCGCCCAATAAATGAGAGGTCCCAGTTAAAAGATATCTGCAGCTGAGAGAATTAAAGCCTTATATCCAGGTGTATCCTAACAACCAGCTCTGCAGACGTGAGAAACCTCTACTTCTTGCTCTTTTTCTATCTAATGACTGACTGAGGCTCAAGTCTGAAAGACAGATCTGCAACTAGTTCATTATCAGGGATAAGCAGTAATTCCCCCAGTTTCAGCTCCATAATAAACCTGTGAACATTGTCTGTCAATGAGAGGCACTTCAGGCAGTTTTCCTGATCGTGGGAAGACTCTGCACTGTTGACCCCCAACTGCATGTAGGTGCCTGCTTCATGCCTAGGGTCAGACTTTTGCACATGTATCTCCTGTCCTGCAGGTGATTTCATCACCAGGGTGTTTCCACAGCTAAGCACCTAGTCAGAGAGGAACAGACAAATGTATATTTCAGTGTAAATAAATAAGTTTCTGGCAACTCTTAGAAGAGGTACCATTGTTTCACAAGTTATTTAAGGAGTGACACTCAATTTTCAAAGTTGTTGCATTGCTACAAAGAGCAGAGAGGGGAGGCTATGTGAGCATGCAGTGCAAGTACAAACACAGACACCATAATGCAATCCCACAGTAAGGCTGCTGTCTGAAAAAAAAAAAAATTATAGGGGACACGAGATGAATTTATCATCTTAAATGGGATTTGTCATCTTAATCTTACAGCACACTAATCTATCTGTCAGTCTTCCATGCAAAACCTAGCTTGTGTGCTGCCAGCCCAGACTATGAGCATGACCAGTATATGACAGCATTGTTCTGTATTCAACCCTCTTTATACTTGTTTGATTTTATTCATTTCTGCCATATCCCCTTCATCCACTATCCTTTTTTAACAAGCTCAGGAATCCTAAACCTATCTGATCTTCTCTCATAGGGAAATGATTTCACACATTTGTCCTTCATAAACCTATATTCTATGAAGATTTTCTAGTTCTAACACTTTCTTTTAAAGAATGATGACAAAGACATGCAATATTCAAGCAGTGGAAGGAGTTATGAATTTGTACTTTAGCTTTACTTTGTTTTGTTCTCCAACCTGATTCTATAATTGAATTTACCTTTTGACTAACATTGAGTAACAAGTTCATCTTTACAGTCTTCACAATACTGTCTGTAATGGTGGCTTCCTGAGTCACAATACTTTCCTTTGAGCTCCCTGCTACCTGTTGGTATAGCAGGGATTATTTCCGCCATTGTCACTAATTTGTGTTTATCAATGCTGAATAGCATCAGATGTCAGCTTACCCCAGCAGCCTGTGCAGAGAGATGTTCCTGCAGCACTTTTTGGTAACTGGTTTTGAATATAATATTTCTGTAAGATCAGAAAACATCCCTGTCCAGTCCCTTTCCAGATCGCTAATGCATGTGCTGAACAGCAAAGTCATCCTCCCTCCATTGTAAAATCTCTTACTGTTCCTATGTTTTCTCCTCTATTTTTTTATCAATGTTAATCCATGCATGGAACTTTCTACTTATCCTATGGTAGCTTATTTTCTCTAAGTTTTTTTGTAACAGACCTATTCAAACTCTTCTGGAAATTCTCTGTATCAAACAGCACTGTTATCAATATGTTCACTGACTCTTTTAAAGAGCATTATAGACACATGAGGCATGACTGTCTGCTGCAAAGAAAATGCTTTTTTTGCCCATTGTTTCATTTTTACCCGTATGTCTCTTAATCCAGTTCTTTATCATAGTTTGCATGAGTTTGCTTGATATAGTAGTCAAACTTACTGTTGTTTCCTATATCTCACCACAATTTGGGTTTTTTAACGGATGCTACATTTGCTAATTGGTATTTCTCGGGTACAGGTGGTATACATGCCTTGGAACACCAATAGAGAGAAAATCCTGTGCTTTCCTAAGGCCATTCTGCGTATTTAAAGTTGTAAGAGATTAACTTCTGGGGAGTTATTTTTAGAATCTAATAAGAGGGTACTTAGATTGGGACGCTTGATATACTGTTTGGTCATCTAGTAATAAATCAAGTTTCACGCATTTTCCTCTCATTAGCCTTTCATACGATGCATCTGCCAGACTCCCCAGGCTGTTCCAACCAACAGGCGTTCTACCTACTTAAAATATATCATGCAGGCACATACTGGACCGTCATGGTTCTGATGCTCTCCAGTGTTTCAATAGAAATGTAGCCTAGAGCTTTATCCAAATAACCATAAAAAGTTGCCATTGTTGTCCTGCAAGTTTCCCAGGGAGATACATCTAAGCAGTCCTTCAGATCTGATTTTGCCTGAGACCCACCAGAAGCACAGGAGTATTAAGAAAATAAAAGAAACAAGGCTAGGGCTCAGCAAGAGAAAGTCTGTTTAAGAGGCGAAAGGTTACAAATGACCCAGTTTCTTTCGGCCCTTTACAAAAATATCCACTAAATATTTTCCTCTTTAACTGATGCTGTCCAAGTAGAAAAAAATTATCATTTTGTAAAGGCCCAGTAAAATATCACTTGATACGTATTATTTCCAGTGAAATATAGTACAAATATATTTTTATATCATTATGTATCTTATGTTCTGTGAAAGAGAGGAACCTTTACCTCTGAAAACCAAAAGAATTTAAAATCTCATTTTTACCTTTTATCCCCTTCAGCACGATAGAGAGACTGCTGGTATTTGTACACTAGAAATTCACTAAAAAATTAATTGTTTGGTGAAAGCCTGTAAGAGTAATACAAAGAAATCTGAAAGAGCTACAGTAGTGGAGGCAGGCTATTATTCTAACTCATGGAAGCACTCCGCTCTGATGGTCATATAGCGGACTCTCTGCTTCATTTTTCTCTGTTCACATCAGCCACTCTATGTTGACTAAATGCTTTTGCTTACTGTCAAATCTTTTTTACAAATTCATAGTATCCTAAATGAGGGAGAATAGGGTTTCCAAAGAGCCCTCAGCGTTGGCCTAACCCAAGCCCTGATCTTTTAAAGTTGACTAGGTGCCTTAATGATACTCATGAGGCTGAACAGGAGTACCAAAGAGCTTAACAGAATGGGGATATTGGTCACATACTTCTGGGGAGCAACCAGAGTGTAGGACAAATGGCTGAACCTTCCTTCAGGAATTTCAGTCTAGTGCTTGCATTTATTTTCCTTATTATGTTCTGAGTTGTTCCATATAAAGCATAGTTTTACATGATATGTAGTAGAAGGACAGAATACAAATAATTCAAACATTGCCAGTCTCTAGTGACTCACATAAAGCAAAGTGATGTTGCAGGAGCTGCTCTAGGTCTGGCAGTTTTGCAGCCTTGTTAGATGCAGACCCCGAGTCAGATTGTACAACAGAATCATGAGACTCTTCAGTTAAAGAGGAGGAAGAGAAAAAAAACACTCTTGTGAATTACCTTTCTCAGATCTCAGTTCTTGTGAAATGGAAGCGGTAGTGGCTGCTGTTTCCATATCAGATGCTTCCAGCCAGGAGAAGAGGGCATATCTCAGCATTATCACAGTTCAAGGTCACAGGAGGAGCAGAGCCTGCATATAGATACTCCAGAGCTCAGTCTTCCCTCTGGCTCCTGACTGTTTCCTGTCTTTCAGCCACAGACTCATAGAGAATAAAGCAGTTATGTCATACTGGTACTGTGTTATTTCAGAAGTAAAAGAATTGTGAGAGAGAAGAAAGATCTTTGTTCTTCCTGGTAGATTAAGAAAGTTTTGATGGGTTGCATGACTGTAAAGAGATGGATAGGTAAATTATTCCCTCACTGTGCAACAGCAAACAATTAGAGGGGTGTTGGGTTGCGAGTCCATCATGCCTTCTGTAATGGGAACAACCACTATTAAGTCTTTAAAGACTTTTTTTTTTTAAATACAAACTAAAAATAGCAGAGGTAAAGGTATGGTAAATGTAAGGTATAAAGTAATTTATTTTAACTGCATTTTTCACATCCTTTCCCTTTCTATATAAGGATGAAAATCCTATGAGTAACAGTCCCTTGTAGACTGAAATGATCTTTAGACACCCTCTGTCCAGGGAAGCTTCAGTAATCTGAAGGTGCTGTGGAAAATGCTGCTACTTTCAAAATCATGTCTGCTTCCAATAAGACGAAACAAACAGACAAAAAGTGAGAAAGGAGAAGGAGTGGAGACGACAGGGAAGAGAGCAAGAGGTGAAGGGAGAGAATGAAAAAAACAACAGCACAGCAAAATCTGCATCTCTACCATTGTGTGAATTAGCCCACTATTGTAGAAAAGTCTGGTTCCAGCATCATCTTAGTTGCTTCAGAACCTGACATATAACCTGGCATACCCAAGTCAGGTTAGGCCAGAGTTTTATTAGTGTCTCTGATCCCAGGCTCATGGCCATGTTGAAAAAGATTCAACTTTGACTAAATAAACCAAACTTATTACATGGAAGAAAAAATATCTCATAGTCATATAATGTCAGAGCTTTTGACTCTGTCCTAGGATCATGAGGGATGTGAGGATCAGTGAGACCAAAATTTGCTTCTTTCAAACCAAGATACAATCTTAAATTTTCCATTTTCCCCTTCCCCTTTACTTCAGCTTTGTAGATGAAGTGTTGTCCAATTTGTTATACAGAGGATGCCATTCAGCATCCAGACTGCTCTTCCTGGACCTGACTACAGGAGCTGTAAGATTTTAACAGGCCATGCAGAGTTCTTCGGCACTGGCGATGCAACCAGTACTACCCAATGCAAGAAAACAGTAATTCGATAGAACAGTCAAATACAGAGTACTGTGATGTCCAATGAACCAGATTTATTAAGCTGATGCACGATGAAGTGAAACTACTACTGTCAGCAGCTTTTCAGTTCATGATGGGTGACTGACTTCAATTAAAAGATTCAGAGCTTCTACCCATATTGTTGAAGTCCATATCAAAACTCCTTTTGAGCACCAGTGAAAGTAAATCTCTCTTCAAGCCTGGCATAATGAAGAAAATATTGATGGGATTTTCAAAATATAGACACCAGTGAAGTAAGTATTTCTATGCAGGATCTCAGACTGCTTTCCTGAGAGTCAAAACCTTGGCTGTGTACATAGATGACTTCTGCTGCCACAGGAAAATTCTTCTCATGTTCACAAAGCTAAGGTGCTGCTCATGTATCTCTAAATCCTTACCTGAAGCCATTTTTATTTCAGCAACCAACCACTATAACCAAATGCTAAAATTGCCATGTTTCATCCTCACATGTTACAAACACTGGAGCTAATAAAGAAGTTCATGCTCTAGAGAGATGGAGAGTAACACCTGCACTAGCTACAAAGGTTTCTTTAATGCACAGATTGCCAATCTCTGTGTACTGTCCAGTTTACACACACATAATCACAGCTATTAAGATATCTCTCCTAGACAATGCAGAGATGAAAGAGATGACCAAACCGACCTGCTTCAAGTGGTGTAGCCTATCAAAGTCCATCCATAAAAACCTGCCAGGATCCATAATTCAGAGTCTGCCTGTCCAACTCAGTACAAATAAACAACCACCATTTTCCTGCATCACATCTTTTGAAAGAAGTAAGGACGAAGGCAAAGAAGAAAATAGTTTTATTTACTCTCTTCATCCCTTCTATTCATAATGAGTTTTGTCCATGCCATGAAGATGAACAAGGACCAAGATACCAGGTAATCTGACTGGGTCCACAAGGTACTCTGCTTCCAGGATAGATAGAGGCTGGCTGCTGAGCACTGAAAGGTAGAAACACTGCCAGACTGAATGCAGCCTCAGTTCTAGCTGTAACTGTGTCTATGTTGTGAGGGTGAATTCCAACATTGCCTGAAGCCCTACCTTTTTAAAGGAGATTTCAGCATGATGACTATGGAATGGAGGAACTGAGATGAGGACCTGCACCCTTTTGCCGTGCGTTCTAAAAGGCTCCTTCTCGTCTCTTACCTCAAGAATGCAGCTCTGTACAGCAGGCTGCTTTGCATAAATGCAGTCACTACCATGAACCATCACCAAAGAAAGGAGAATAAGTGTATTGCAGCATTTTTTTCTTGCAGCCAGCTGAAGTGAGTTAGTAAGGTCAACAGGAAACAGTAAATGAGGTTTTAATGAGTGCTACATCTCCTGCTTTTAAGAGGAAATTTTTGCTTGAGAGAAGTAAAACCAATACCACCACAGAGGGAAGAAAACCAAATCTTTTTGCAATCTTGAGTGAAATCTCTGCTGTCTGAACAAATGAGCAGTGTAAGACAGCAGACAGCATTGGTATGCAGATAGTTTGAGAATGGAAAAGAATTACAAAACTTATCATGCTCCAAAGTCATCTAAAGAAAGCATGTAACACTCAGGGGGAGAAACTGAAGTTGACCTTAGTCTAAGAGAGCTCAAATGATGCAAGACTTTGGAAAATAATCCTTGTCTCATTGATTAGCTTGACAGTACAAAGTCTGAAATAAATTGCTTAGTTAAGAGAAGAAACAGGAAGACCTGAAAGAGAAGAACTGATTAAATGGAGAAGTAAATCTCTGAACTAGATTTGTGATGGATTCATTTCCTTGTTTTACACAGAAAAGTCTCTGTAGAGTCAAATGCGTCAGCTTAGAAAACAGGATAGCTTAGAAAATAGGGTAGCTTAGAAAATAGGGTGTTTTCTGCACCTAAGCTTAGATAAAATAGTAAAAGGAAGATAATTTTGTACTTTGTTTGTAAAAAGAAGATTCAAATCTGTAAAAGAACAACAGAAAATCTTTGGAGCAAGAATAGCAGACACAAGATTTCAAAAAAGTCAGACATAACCAAAATTGTCCTGGTTTGGAAGTTTTTATGGTGCTTATCTTCACCAGCCATGAAGACTGGATTAGCCATTGCAAAGTAGCTTGAAAGCCACTTGTGGAGTAAGATCTTGGGTTTCTAATTTTGATTTTTCTTTCCCTTGGAGAAAAAAAAATAAAAAAGAGGGGGCAGAAGTAAAAAGAGGGGGAAAGTTTAGCTTCGGTATCAAAGACGATCTAAATATTGTAAATGGCATTTTCTGGCAAGAAGTCAGTAGATAAATTGTAATCTCTTTTGAATATATGCTGTAACAAGCACCAAGATTTTGAAAATCTGATTTTGAACTGAAAAAACCCATAGATTTGCTACTATTAATCATAAGAAAATGATTATATATCTTTTGTTTGACTGCCTGGCTGATCAAAACCAGATCACTGCCTTTGATGTTACCTTTATATCTACTGATTTTTTTCACCTGAAGCCCACTAGTGCTCACCACCCCCAGCATTTGAGGACAGTTGCTTGCTTTAGTGGGTAACTATCGGGGTTTATTAATAAATGGATTGTATCTCCTGAACCAGTAAAGTCAAATCTGCATCTACAAGACTTCAACAGGCTTGAAGTTGATACAAATTTAACCCGCCAAATTTCTCTTAGCCTTCATTGTCATCTCTGTTGCTTTCTGCCACTATCTGAGCATTAAAAAACTTATTCCCAAGGATCACTGGACTAGAAAAACTTGCTTGACTTTCTAATCAGTTTCTAAATTTCCTATTGATATTTTATAGTTCTGTTTCTCAGAGGCCATTCTGGTTTTTCATGTGTTCATGGCTTGGTCCTTTAGCCCAAATATAATTTCACCATTTCAAACCATTACAAATGGCTTTATACATTTCTAGAATACAGGACTTCACTTGTTCTACTCTGTAAATGGAGGCAAAGATTGCATCCTACTTTGCCTAGTGTAGTCTCTGTGTACTGCTGATATTCAAATCTCAGGAACTCAGGATTATGCAGAAAGTGACTCACACCAGCAAGGCTGCACCTCTGTCCAGGACAGCTGGATGTCAGGTGTCAAGTGACCTGATCAGAGCACTACCTTCACCTGCCTTCAGGACACCCAGAAGTCCTGAACAAATGGCCATGGCCCAAGTGTCTGAAATGTATTGGTTATCCATACACTGTGCTCACAACATGTCTGACCTGTTTTCAGTGCCACCAAAGCAGAACTGCAGAAGCCCTGTGTACCTGCTCCAAAGTCACAGCAAACAGTTGCATTGCTGGGAGTGTTTCAGTCCTTTAACATAAGTTTCAGCTTCTTACATTTGGGAAAGCAGGAAAGGAAGAAGAAAGGGAGAAAACAGAGGAATGGAAAAAAAAAATCATATTTTTTTTAATACTTTTTTACTTGCTACTTAATGGAGAATAAAAGAATAATAGATATATCTAAAACACACTAAGGACATCTCTATCAATTTATGACAGTCAGTATATATCACACTGACTGTATGCTTTAGTTCAAGTTCAAACCGAATGCCAGATTTGGATCTTTTCCTGAAGTTCAGTTTGACAGAGCATTTCCCTTGCAGCATGGGGTATGCCTTCCAAGATCATCCGAACATGTTAGCTCCTGACATTTAAGTCTTGACACTTTGGTCTTGCTTTTTCTGTAGTACACACTATAGTCTGATGAGCACTGAAATGCTTTAATTCAAGTCAATGAAGGTGGTATAGAGTATATGGGTGAAATTTAATTGCCTGTAAAATGCAGGTCAGTTTAGATGATCTAATGGTCCCTTCTGGCCTTAAACTACACAATATCTGTCAAACAAACCATTTGAATGTTGCAGTGTCTAGTAATTGCAAAGATAACTAGAGCTTTTGCACATGCCCTCTAATTTAAAGGGTATCCTTTATAGTCTGTGTACAAGCTCTAATTAGCTATTTTAATAATTCTCCTAAATGCGATAAGTGGTTTACACAACCTGGAGTTTTACAGTTACAGTATAACAGAGCCCAGATCTGTACAAACAAAGTCTCTAAGCTGAGGCCACATCTCTCAGAGCAATATTATATTCTCCAGTGCTCAAAACCACAGATGTCGTCCCAGGGATTATCTGGGTAAGCAGCAGCTGTCCCACACCAAATTTCCATTGAGAACTATATTAAGAAAACTAACTGTAAGAACGACTGCACAAACCTGTGTTCCCTGCTCTGTTTACTTCTAAAAACATATTTTTTGAAACTTACATGTAATTTGAATTAATGTACTGGGAGCTTGGCAAGTGCTGGTAGGAAAAGGGGGCAAGATGGAAGAAGGACTAAGAAACAAAGTACTGCTCAGTAAACTCCAGGAAGCTGTTGAGACAATGACATATCTGTTGGCTTTTGTATCATTAGTTTATGATTTTCGCCTTTATAAATTTATTCTCAAAGTCAGGGAGCCCAGGTTCATTTGGAGGGAGTTTTGTTCCACCCAGATGAGGGTAACACCCAGCATTTCCCTGAGGGCTCTGACGAGGCCAAACCTACCAGGGGTCCCAGCAGGGTAAGGTGGGTACATGAGTAAGATGGACATAGCTTTTAACTACTGTATGTTTCTACAGAATACTTTGCTTCAGCTGCTAAATTAGCATATGTAAAGAATTACTTTCGATCAGCGCACAGCTCTGGTCAAAAGCTTCTTGTAGGAGAGAAATGCAAATTCCTGAACTCTGCCAACATACAAGTTCACTTGTGTGCCAAAGAGTGTGCAACTTTGGATCAGGGCTGACATACTCAGAGTGATGGTGACATACTCGTAATTGTTGCCCGGGAATAAGGCACTCTGCCTTTTTCAGTATCTGCCTTCTGTGTGTCTTGTGGTTCAGTAACGCGGTTCATCCACTTGTGACACAGTTTGGTCCATCAGCAGTATTTAGCTAATGAGGTATTTTCCTTACTGAGGTAACTCTAAAAGTAAATTAAGCAGCACCAAGGTATTTGGATGCCCAACTGACAACATTTTTAGGCCATAAAAGAGTCTCTAATATCTACTGCTGTGCAATTACAAAAAAAATTATTTCTAAAGGCTTACTGAATCTATTTTTTTTCATTCACAGTATATCTGAAAAAAACGTACCATATATAATAATTGAGGTTATAATCAATTGCACCTAACTCTAAGCATCAAAAGCATATTTTTAGCTCCTATAAGTTGTCCAAGCAATTTTATGGTCAGCCTAGATGGCAATTCTGGAGCGGAAGTTTTCTTTTCAAATAGCTAAAATCAGGTGAGATGAATTGTTCTCTCCCTCCCCTGAATTATTTATGTGAGTCATTTCTAGCCTTTGTAAGATGCCATATAGTGCTCTATATATGTGATGTGTTGTCCTATATCCCAAAGTAGTTTCCATCCTTTTAAGGTAAGGGAAGTGGAAAAGCAGTCAGTGCAATTTTCACCTTCCAATCTTTTGCAGGGATTTGTGTTAGAAATTAAATGACACTACAGTGAATTTTTTCTTTCTTAGTTTGGAATAGCTGACTTCCTTCATAAGCATGGAACGAATATGACCGAAACCAGGTTTACCAGGTATTGAACAGAAATTGTATGCAGTTTTCTGTTGTCACACTAATGCTGTCTAGGTGGAGGGACTCTTGTGCACCAATCTGTTTGCAAAACTTATAGCCACCTATACCACCTATACCACCTTGGGTGGTACCTGCCTGCTGAAATAGCTGCGTGAAGGCAACTGTATTTATGTCTTCAGCATCATGTGGAGCCCTCCGAAACCACATGGGAAAGATGTCTTGTGCAAGTTGAGCACACTGGGCTGCAGGTTTGAAAGTTTTTTCTGCGAACCAATTCTTCTGGGATTGCAGATTTCATTCCCCAGGTCTTCAGAGTACGCCAGAGAGATTGGCAACTTTATTGTCAGTTCATGGGTGCTGAGGCCAATGTTGCCGTTGATCTAAACATGAAAATATGTCACCTTGTTCATAATAGCTTTCCCCTCTATTATCAGCCAAAGTATTTCTGACATAACTTCTTTGTGCTGCTCAAGTTATTTGTCTTCTTGTTCCAGGACCTTAGAAAGGTTTGCAAGTTCCATTATAAATTTAAAGTCAAATATTTGTTTGTGTGAAAATCTGTGATACCAACAAGTAGAAACAAACAGTCATTTCAGATACAAATATTCTGACATGTGTTTTTGAAATACCTTTTTTTTGTATCTGCAGTAATAATAGCACTGTTTCATTAAATGGGGAGAATGGTCTATTCATATGCTCCTCAGTATTCAAAACAAGATTTACAACCTATTACCATTAGCAAGTATCTTTTTAAAGTATACCAAAATAAATGTTTATTATTAATTTTCATGATTGATTATTTTTATGAAGGAAAGTCCTTGAAAAACATAAATTCCTTGCCATTTGAAATGACTATGCTGCAGCTGATTCACTAATTGTTTCCATGTGTTAACTAAATGAACCATTCTGCCTATATCAATGCTTCATATTTATTTTATCCAAAACTTTAATCCAGTTTTCATTATATACATACCTGTGGCTACTCTCCTTTGGGAAAATAAGCTATTCCTATCTTCAGAGCTACATATCTTTAAAAAGAAGAAACTTTTATATTCTGCTTTAAAATCTGTAAATAACAGTCTCCTTTTAGGGAATCTAGCTATTGTATTTCAGGTTTAAGCTTTTCTGTTAAAAGGCAAGGCTTAAACTGGTTGAAATTAAAGCAAAATTTAAAACACCCAAGACTGTCTAGATTTTAATATAATATTTGAGAAGCATATTAATTTCTGAGGAATTGAGAATTTATTACTTTTCAATTAGATGATGATGATATGGGGGTAGATAACACGAAAAATAAACACTGGGTTTTTTCAATTTTTAAAAATTTATCTTAGCATCTTAAATGCACTTCTTAACTGTGGAAATGGTTTGTTGTAGAAATCCCTCAGACAACAGAAGAAATTGGCAACTGCTGAATGTGAGCTAAAACACACACCGTGAAATTTCTGTTCCTGCAATTGCTTGTGTTCGTACATTTGTCACAAGTTTAGGATGCTGTTTTAGTGGCAGTGCTGGGAAGCGTGAGGAGGTTTTGAAATTTAAGAAATATAGAAATAGGTTTTAAAGTCAAGCGGAAAAAAAGTTGAAAATATTTTCTTGTAGCAAGTGTGGAATTTCTTTTAAATTCCAGATACGGTTTTATATTAGTGTCTCTTGAGAAAGCAACCTTTCAAAATCAGCCTTGAAAACATCCTTACGGTTGTCATATCCCAAGGTAAATAACAGGCTTGTTGGCTGTATCATCTTGGAAAGCAAGTTTTATTTGCTTGTGCAGCTAGAACTCCCAGTCCTTACATTATTTAGAGAATTCTTCCAAATGAAGATAACTCCTATAACAATCTTGTGGTTGCAAGGAAGTGGATAGAGCATGAAGAGAAGTGGGAGCAAAGGCTTCCGAACAAGACAGCAGTGAATGAATCGGCAAGGAAAGAAATAATGCTAACATGAAAGTCAAGAAAATGCCAAGTAATTAAAGAATGATAATATGATGCAAAAGTTCTGCTTTTTTTCTTTTCAATCTCAAGTAGCTGAAAGTCCCATAATTTTTATCTGAAGGAGGAAATCTCAAATTAGAAAAATATATTTATATATATGTAAGTTATGGAAACTAAATATTACTTCTCTAAGAAATGCCTTAAGTACTCAAGGGAGAAATAGGTGTTGCCTGGGCAAGTAAATGGTCCATAAATACTTTATCATGCACTAAAACCAAACAGCACAGGAAAAGGTGTTTCTTGCTTTTGAGTCAGAAGAGAACAGATTTCGTCCTGTAGGAATAATATGCCTTCCTCTTTTCCCACTGGAGTACCCTAATTGCCTTCAGGGAGTGAGACACCAGTGATATTCTGTCCCACGACACTCACTGTTTTATAAAAACAATGTTGGAATGTGGTTTCTCACTCCCAGAGTCTACATTTGCTCAAATACTTTCCCTGGATGAGCAAGTTTTTTTCAAAAGAAAGTACTCCCCAAATGTTACATCCCTAACATAAACAAAAGAATACAAAACAAAACATTCCTTTATGAAAAGAAGAAAAAATCCAAAAATCAATTTCTTTTTAAAAATGGTATTTAGCTCTGCCTTGTGTCTCAGTCAGTGATCTTTTGTTGCTGGTGGGAAATAAATACATAGCCTGTTGAAAAAAAAAAATTGGAAAACTAAGGAAAGGCAACAGATCTTACACAGGAGGCTCTTGTCCATGGTTTGAAGGTTAAGATTTAACATCTTCTTACCCTCAGGCTCAGGGAAGCCAGACACTTTCATAACCTCAGATCATAAGTGGCATTGAAATTACTTGTCTTGTATCTCCTACACAGGTGGTTGGGAGTTTACAACCAACTTTTTTTCTACCTTACAGAAACATCTCATTGGACCTCAGCCACTGTCTTTGTGCAGTTACATCATAAGCCATAAAGTCTAACCAGGTGAAAAGGTGGTCACACATTTCAAACTAAGTTTCTCTTTTGAAAATGGACCTTTGAGCAAGTAACTGATGAACAGCAACGGTGCAGTAACCCAGCATTGACCATGCTGCAAAGTTCTGAATGAATTCTGCTCCCAAAGGGCAGACATCCTTCTAGAAAATCAGATTTTCAGAGCAGGGAGACGTAATTTTTTAAGTCACATCCTCTGCCCTCTACTAACATTCCACTCAAATCAATAGGTTGTCTTTTACCTAAAGTCACCATTCCACATGTATTTTAGATTTTAGCAACTCCATGATTTACTTTGACAAGCACACTGATGGCTTTGCCATTAGATAAGGTAGGACTCTGACCTTCTCAAAACCACATGAAAACAAGCTCAGAAGAAAAGACATTAACCTGCCTCTAACCCACAAGCAGTTCAAGTGTACATTACAGAATAAGTCTTCTCTGAAGCTTTTATGAAAGAGCAGCTGCCACAGGACACCATATTTTGTACATTCGAAGAAAGATATAATGCTTTGGAGGAGACCATCAGAGCTCACTGGAGAGCAGGCAGCCCCTCAGCTGGGTATCACAGTTGTTGCTAAGGTGAATTATTGACCTAATGATGTAGGTAGTTCAATGGCTATTTTCAAGAAATTGATTACCTCAAGTTAACATGTTACTCTAAGGGTTGTCCTGCAAGTCCCAGAGTCCACAGTGGGCCAGGCAATTTTGCTTGCTCTCTCTTGGGGGCTGTTTGTGTCTAATTTCATCCTGAGTAAAGACTATGGGTATCATGAATTGGTTTCATAAGGGAATACTTTATGGAAAACATTGGAATGGTGGCTGTAAATGGTGGGTGATATGAAGGAGTTTCCCACAAAACCTCTCAGAAGTAAGGTGCAGGTGGTAAGAAGCAAATAACTAGAATCAAGGTTCTTCCCCTAGAAGTTTGGAAGTGAAAAGGAGATCCCTAAAAAAATCTCAAAAGGGACAAGAAAAAGAGAAACAGAAGAAAGAGAAAAATTATAATAACATCAAGCATACGTTCAGCACAAATGAAGTCTTTACATAGTGCTGTCTAGTTTGTGAAGAATTCCTGATTTTGCTTTCTCACTGACTAGTGTTGTGAAAGATATACCCACCAGGGAAAGTTTTCACCTGAATTTAATAAAAACATGCAATACAGTTCAGATTTTTATGTTTTCTGTTTTGAAGTACAAAGTGATGGGTGTTTTTCTTTCCCTTTTAAAGGATGCGCTCCAATTTATTACCATAAAACAGAGGTGGATGAACGAATCTGAATAGTTTTATAAGCACAATATAGCATTTTGTTGCTATAAGTGTTCTGGTAAACATGAAGAAAGGTAGGTGGTTATGTTAAGAAAAAACCAGTAAGGCTCAAATCACACATCTTGAATATGAGCTTATAAAATAAAAATACATTTTGTTTGAGTGAGTGTGAATTTGACTTCCAAACAATGACATTCTCAAGGGTAATGGCTTTACCATAGCACAGTTTTCACTTTCAAAAATATCAGACAATGGCCACTCATTGTTTTATTGGGATAAGTCAAACATTAACAGAGGAAGTAAAAAAGGAAAATCTCACTTGCACATAATATGTTTCAAGATCACTTTCAGATACCTTTTGCAGTCATCTTAGCTTTCTACTGTTAGCAAAGTTTTCATATTTAAAGCCTGCTAGGGAAGACCTTGTTGCTCTCTACAACTACCTGAAAGGAGGGTGCACTGAGGTGAGAGTCGGTCTCTTCTCCCAAGTAACAAGAGACAGGACAAGACAAAGAGGTCTCAAGTTGCATCAGGGGAGGTTTACATTGGATATTAGGAAAAATTTCTTCATGGGAAGTGTTACCAAGGACTGGAACAGGCTTTCCAGGGAAGTGGTGGAGTCACCACCCCTGGAGATATTTAAAAGATGTGTAGATATGGCACTTAGGAACATGAATCAGTGGTGGACTTGGCAGTGCTGGCCAATGGTTGCACTTGATCTTAGAGGTCTTTCCCAACTGTAATGATTCTGAATCTAGGTATCAAGTTTGCACAGGAGTTCAAATCTGAGTGGTTAGAGGTGATGCCTATTGTCAAAAACAAATGTCTGCAAATGTTGCCCACCCGTCTTTTCAAACATGCAGAGAAACCCGTGACTTCTGCAGCACCATGTTGAAGACCAGCAAAATTGATGTGTTAGGTCAGATAGTTGAAGAAAGTTGATTAACATGTTGTTTCACTTCATATTGTGGTAATTTTTAATTGAATTAAATATGCCAATAAAATATGTTAGTTTAGATTTTCCCGTGAAATTCTGCAAATTTTAGGTTTACTTATTTCAGTTTCACGTTGCTTCAGAAATATTGTATCAGAAGATCATTTTATCTGGCAATAATTGAAGGACAGTTAGGTATTTGCACTGGAAAATCAATAAATATATTTCATGGAAATACAGTTATAAATACAGTCAGTCAGAGGGCCAAATTTTGGAATATACTTCCCATGACAATGTTAAGTGGAGCAACTTAATTTTTAGAGCATTTTATCAGGCTATTTTGCAAACAAAACTAGGTAACCCTGCCTTGGCAATCTCTTGAGTCTACGTTAGTTCTGTTTTGCACTGTGAAAGGAGTGTAATGTAATTTTTTTTAAAATGAGCATATAGCTTTGACAGCACAGTTTTGCTTGAGGATGTGAATTTGACAGCAAATCCCTTGGCTTGCTTGTAGTAAGTCATCTCCTGACAACCCCTAAATCACAGGTTGAAATGAATAAATTATATTGAATGCTTCTGTCCTAAGGCTGGGTGTATTTTGCCTTTTATTTCTTCAGTTTCACATCCTTCTTTTAGTTCCTTTCTCTTCTACCATCTTCCACTTTTCTTAAGTTTTTTACTTTGTTTCTTTGGGGAAAAACCTGCAGGTCTTAGAATAGAAAGGCACTTTTGCAGCTTTTCTCTTTTTTTCCTTTTGCCATTTAAATGCTTTTATGTTCCAGAAAGATTTCAGACATGACTAAGAACTTTGACAAATTAAGTTCTAACTTATTTTATTTTATTTCACTTCTGGTCACCCGCACCTGTCTTGTCTACCTTCTTTTAATCACACTGTTTCTAATGCTTCTGGTCATAATAATGTCTCCCATCTATAGCTTTCCCTGAATAAGTCCTTACTTTTATTATTATTATTATTAGCTATCCTTCTTTTCTAGAGTGTGAATTTACTCTCTCCTTTTTTTTTTTTATTTGTTTGTTATGTTTGTTTGCTTGTGGGCTTTTTCATTTTTAGTTTGGTTTGATTTTTGGTTTGTTTGTTTTTCCTCGGAGGTTGTGTTCTTTGGGTCAGCTCTACTGCCAAGACTTCTGTCATGGTCCCAGGTGTTTGGCTCTGAAATCCTCTGAGATGGGATGCCTCTTGTCTGGAAGATAGCATAGGAAGTCTCAAAACTCTGCTCACTTGAACTCACTCAGTAGAATCAGTGTGAAGGATGAAGTCACGGTCAAGGGACTTTTGCCTAGGTTTTGGAAGACTGAAATTCCACACCACCATCACTGCCCCAGCATCCCCTTCTTTCTCAACCCCCTCTTTGGTATCCAAAATGGTTATAGTCAATTTTCTGTAGTGCAGGCAGAGAATTATATATTGCTTCATCTCCTAACTGCCATAAAATACTGAATTACTCCTCATTCTTACCAATTTGGTATTTTGAATGAGATACAATTATTGTTGATGGGTATCAAAAGTTTCATACCTATGACTCAGTTGTATCTCCTCACCCTTAGCTTTTAGTCAAGAGAGGGCAGCAGCCTAATTCAGCAGGCTGGTGGACTGAACCAATAGGAAAGGTTGCCATTGCAGCTGTTTCTCAGTACTCTTGCAACCATATCTCTTTGCTTTGAATAAAGCTTCAGGCAGTTCTGTTCAGGATTTTTTTCAGATACTGTAATTCCACTGAAGAACACTTTATTTAAATAAATTTATGGATCAAAAAAAAATTCTGTCATTTTTAAGCATGTTCATTCAATACAGTTTAGGTGAAGATTATCTTTTCATCCGAAAGTACTTCCTTCTGACATTAGTGCAACAGAAATTAAAAATAAAATATTGAAACAACTTTATTTCCAAAATTATTTGGAATAAAAAGCTATATTATTTTCATTAGAGTGTTCAGACTTTATTTTTATTGTGGTTTGTGGCAAGAGCATTTTTTAAATCTCAAAAATGCACACAGTGGCAGATGCAATTTCTGCTCTTTTGAAGAGTTGTTATATATGGTATTACAGTGAAAATTTTGGGGTTGCTACTATACAGCTGCATTTGTATCCATTTGATTCTACACCATGACAATGAATACTAATTTGCTTTCCATGCCTGTCATCCTCATCATCATTTACCTTACATTTATCCTGGTTTATTGCACAAAAGTAATTTAATACTTTAATAATGGAATAAATTATACACTCCAACTCCAGTTTTAAATGCCTATTTCATTAACATTTTATAATTTTATTTTCTGCATAAGATCTACCATATAACTCCCTGTTGTTCTAATAAATTATTTTACAACTTTATTCAGTATTTGGTGATTATATTAAATTTATTCCACAGCTCATACGCTACATCATATTAAATATACCTCAGCCAGGTGTTGCAGATTTCATGTGCTGAACCATTAAAAGCTCACAAATGAACGTATATGAGAAAATTACCTTCTGAAATAGATTTATTAATATTTCGTGGCTATAACTAAAACAACCTTCCATAAATTAAAAAAGGGCATGGATGAATAGGTAGTATCAACAATCCTATTCCTCATAGACAAATTTTACTACTGACTACTTAAAACAAAGAGTTCTCACAACTACAGTACATTTGATTTATCCTATTGGGTCTGAATAGCCGGGTTTTGTTAGCGGGCTCAGTGGGGGCTACAGGGGTGGCTTCTGTGAGAAGCTGTCAGAAGCTTCCCCCATGTCCAACAGAGACAATGGTAGTTGGTTCCAAGATGGACATACTGCTGGTCAAGGCCAGGTCAATCAGAAATGGTGGTAGCACCCCTGTGATAATGTATTTAAGAAGGGAAAAAGTTATTGTGCAGAAGTAATTGAGTTCAGAGAAGAGCAGAGTGAGAATATGTGAGAGGACCACGCAGGAGAGCAGGCTGTTGTTGAAGGATTGCACCCTGTCAAAATGGATCTCCCAATAAAGTGCTCCACACTGGAGCACTTTGTGAAGAACTGTAGTCTGTGGGAAGGATTCAGACTGAAGAAGTTTGTGGGGGACTGTCTTTTGTGGGAGGAACCCCATGCTGGAGCAGGGGAAGGACTCTCTCTGACCAGCAACAGAAACGTCACATGTGACAAACTTACTGTAACCCTCACTGTGATCTCCCTGTGCTGCTGGAGGGGAGGAGATAGAGCCTGGGAAGAAAGGAGGAGTGGGAGGGACGGTGTCTTTTTAAGATTTGTTTTAGTTCTCATTATCCTGCTCTGATTTTAATTGGCAATAAATTCAATTAATTTCCCCAAGTCAAGCCTGTTTTGCCCGTGATGATAATCAGTGAGTGATCTCTCACTGCCCTTATCCTAACTTATGAGACTTTCTTTATATTTTCTCTGCCTGGTACAGCTGCAGAGAGGAGTGACAGAGTGGCTTTGGTGAGTACCTGTAATCCATCCAGGGTTAAATCACCAACCACATACTGTGTTTCAAGATTTTTCTAAGTGCACTCATGTTCTGTATGGGGCCTATTGATATATTTCCCTTATCCATTTTTTCTTTTCTTGGTTCCCAGCCAACATCTCTGAAACCACAGAGACCCCTTCATGAAATATCCAGCCTTTCCTTCTTGAACCATGCTGTTTACTTGCCTTTGATTTGCTGTCTCCACGGGCAATAATGCACTGGAGGCCAGAAAAGTGTATGGGCACCTACAAGTAATGCAGGCATCTGGATTCCAGCGCAATCACTCACAAAAATTCTGGAGACTGCTTTGGTACCCACAGCAGCTGTACACTCTGGCTGGGATCAGATGATGGAGCTGCCTGGGAAATGCCACATTAGCACAGCTTGGATCACTGCCTTTGTTATCAGTGGAGCAAGAAGGACTACGGCCTATAGGTATCAGTAAGGCTCCTGAGATGGAATCATACTGTCTTAAAATGATAGAATCATCAAGCTTGGAAGAGACCTTTAAGATCGCCCAGTCCAACTGTCAATTTAGCACTACCACTGTAACTCCTAAGCCACTAAACCACATCATCCAGAGCCAGATCCAGATGCCTCTCACACACCTCCAGGGATGGTAAGTTCACCACCTCCCTGGGCAACATACTCTAATGCTTAATCTAACTGTTTCAGTGAAAAGATTTTTTTCTAACATCTGATCTGACCCTCTCCTGGCACAACTCAAGGCCATTTGCTCTTGTCCTTTCATCTTGAGACATGGCAGAAGAGACCAACCCCCAGCTCACTGCAACCTCCTTTCAGGTAGTTGTAGAAAACAATGAGGTACCTCCTGAGCCTCCACTTCTCCAAACTGATCACCCCCAGCTCTGTCAGCTGCTTCTCATGAGACTTGTGCTCCAGAAGCTTTGTTGCACTTCTCTGGACACACTCAGCAGCTCAATGTCTTGTTTGAAATGAGGGGTCTAAAACTGAATGTGGTACTTGAGGTTCGGCCTCATCAGTGCTGAGTACAGAAGGACAATCACTTCCCTACTCCTTTTGGCCACACTGTTTCTGATACAAGCCAGGATGCCATTGGTCTTCTTGGCCATCTGGGCTGGCTAATGTTCGGCCAGCTCTCAAACAGCACCCACAGGTCCCTTTCCACAGGGCAGTTTTCAGCCACTCTTCCCTAAACCTGTAGCACTGCCTGGTATTGTTGTGACCCAAAAGCAGGACCCAGCACTTCACCTTATTGAACCTCATCCAATTGATCTCAGCCCACTGAGCCACCCTGTCAAGCAGATCAACACTCCAAATTAACTTGGGCTCATCTGTGAACTTACCTAGGATGCGCTCCATCCGCTCATGCAGATCATCAATAGAGATGTTAAACAGAACTGGTCCCAGTATTAAGCCCTGGGAAACACCACTTGTGACTCCCCATGGTCTGGATTGAGTTCCATTCACCACCACTCTCTGGAAATGGTCATCCAGCCAATTTTTCACCCAGGGAAGAGTGCACCCATCCACACCACAGGAAGCCATCTTGTCTGGGAGAATGCTGTGGAAGATGGTGTCAAATGCTTTACTGAAGTCTGGACAGACAACATGCACTGCCTTTCACTTATCTACTAAAAACAACTGACTTCAGAGTTTAAAATATTTTATTAAGTAAACTGAAACATGGCCTCTCCATGTACTTTTCTTCCTAGGACTGTGAAGGTTAAGCAGCCTCAAGGGAATGTATATGGTCTATCCTAGAAGCTGATCAAACATGTAATTGGAAAATGCATTACTAAGAGAATTATCAGCTTTACAGTCTGAAATTTCAGGTAAAAATTCACAACTAATAATCTACCCCACAGTCTAAAGTAACCTAATCAATCTTTCATATACATCAGAAGAAACATGGAATAAACTGAAAGTGACTGAAACAGGCATTTACTTTGAAAAGACAGTAAGATGAGCTCCTGAACAAATGCATACATAGTTGAAAGAAAGGACATAGGCTACATTCTGGACATAAAGGTACAATTCTCTAAATGGCACTTCTCCATTGAATAGTTTCTATTGTTCTTGTAAAATATTATACTTTCCTCTCAGAAGAGATAGGACAGTTGGGAGGAAATAAGAGCTGAGAAATAGCTACTGCTATGCTTGAAGGGTATTTTAGCTCATCAAATGTAACCTTTGAGATAAAGGTAAAGACATCCTTTATGCTTATCAAGGAAAAAGCTTACATGACATTTCCCAAATCTCCTACTTACCCAACTGTCCAGTCAGCTGCTGCAGCAAGTGCCCAGGAGCAGCAGAGAGGCAGGATGGCTGCTGTGTCTTGTCTCCCAGAATGTCACATTTTCAACTGTTCCCATTGCTCTTTCTTTTTTCTGCTTTTTTTATATCCATTTGACAGAGATGGGATAGACTGATATTCTATTGGATCTGAAGACATGGCATATCTGGTTTTTTTGTGTTTCATCAGGGATTTAAAGGCATGGTGAATAGTTTAATAGGTGAGAGAAAATCTGGGGCCTTTTTCTAAAGAATGAAAAGCTTCAAGGACTGGACTGTGAAGGTGCTCCTGGAAAGAGCATGGAGAAGGAAGAAAGATGGGGGCTGTTCTGCATCTTTCTCCTCTCTGTCTAGACCTGTGTAGCCCACTGCAGTGAAGCATATCTTCTCCCATCAAGTCAGGTGAAGAAAGTTTGTGGGTGAAGTTCCAGAAATGAGGGTTTGTCACCAGGGTCAAACGTAATAATTTTTGGTCATAAATTCATATAGAAAAAAAACAACTTTTACAGTTCTGGGAAAGCAACATTTTATGGATGCATTCATACACACATAATTGATAATTTTTAAAATACTATTAGTCTTAATCAGTAAATCCCACAACTTGCACAATCCACAATTAGAAATTATGGTTCCTTGCAGGCTATTATCTTGCTATCATTATTTCTCATTTCCTACTTAATAAACTGGACCTGACATGCTTCCTCTTGACATTTATAATCCCAATATCCATGTACCTCTTTTGTTTCAAAATCAGCTATTGATGGGGTTTTGACCTGTTTTTCCTGCTCTTACCCCATGAAAACTTTACCCCATTGCCCAGTTCTCTAATTTAAAACTCATATGTGAATATTCATTTGATGCTGCTATCTCTAGAGCAATATGTCAGTGTTTGCACACTATTACCGGCCATATTTTTTGTTTTATTTTCCACCCTATACAGTTCTGATTTTTGTCACTTCTGCTCCTTCAAATGTAAAAATTATCATCTTAAAGAAAAAATGCTTATCTGCCAATGTGGATGGCAGCAGCCAAATGCCAGCAATTCTGAGTATAGCTATGAATATATATTGCTGCTGTCCTGTCTTAGTGAAAGCAGGAGCTCTGTAGAATAAATATTTCCTAAATAGTGCTATACTCCGTACACCCAGTAATACCATATGATTTGCTTATCTACTTCTTTACATTACAATGAAAACATATAACTTTGCTATAGCTCAGCAAAGAACCATTTGCACACTACTAGAAATTGCTATCTGTGTATCTTAGGGTGCAAAAAATATTTTATTATAAGGAAGCTGACTATCTCTGGGAGATACTTTGCTTGAAAAGCAGGTGTTAGAGATTCCTCAGCTTCCCTGGGATCCTGTTTCATATGCGCTTGAAAAGTAATAAGTAGAAATAGAAGTAGAGATAGGATGCAGAGGAGAAGTGTCTTATCCATATATACAAGTATGCATAAGTATTCAGCACTGATTTACATTTAACATATATTCCATATTCTGACAATGAGAGATAGCATGGTTGATTAAAAACATCTTTTCTAGATGCGACTTATCCTGTAAATAACAGAGGTCTAAAAATTCATGTATCATTTAAAATAAACAGCAATGCTGGCCCATTTACACCAGCAGAAAATTTGTTCTTCATCATTCAAGTTCACCATTCCTGACTATAAAATTTCTTTTCTGGTTTTCCAAGTATCTATTGAAATTTGAAAGTCAGATACTGCTTGATTCATGTACAGTTACCTCAGTATACTTTCTTCTGTCCTTTAGGTAACTGATGAATATTTTAAGTAGCCATATAGTTTTTAACCCATTCCCATGGCATTTATTAAGGAAAGAATTACTTCTCATGTTGAGCATTTCTGTATTTCAGACTGCCAGCACTTCAGCTATCATCATTGCTCCAGTTCACTGCTCAGATAAACAGAGTTGGATGAAGTCTGGGGCATCAGCTGCTCTTGACTGTTTCAGGTTATGAATTCTTGTGATCGTAGGTTTTAACCTTTTTTTCAGCCATATCCTCAGTTTTCCAGTGTCTGTTCTTTAACTTCAGGCTTGCTGCTCTGCCTCAGTGACAAATGTCTCCATTAGAACAGATTCATTTTATTTTCTCAGTCTCACTCCACATGTTTAAAAAGGTCTTAGAGATTTAGTAACTAATAGAGCTAGGCAAATACAGTAAGAAATGTCAGTGAATTATTGCCTCAATAATTTTTAATGAATGTTCTTCATCTGTGTCCAGCAATAGCCCAATACATGGGTTTCACAGTCAGTAGAGCTAAAGAATCAGCAATTTTTAAATGAGTGTTGGAGTCTAACATCAAGACTCATTTTCCATAAAATTCTTACACCAGAAATCAGATTTTAAGAGCTCTAAGAATTTAATAGGGAGTAGAAGCACTCCTGTTACTGTGAATAAGCTAAGGAAGCATTACAGCTGTATTTTAGTCAAGTGAAAATCACCACTCTTAAGATAAGAATAATTGCCGAAAATTCAATAATACATGCTGAGCTAATGGCCTGTTCTGGCCTTACAAATGCAGCTATCACTCTGTCACTGCCTGTGGCAGTTTATTTCTTTTCCTGCCAGTCCCTCAGGAACAGCCAGCTCAGCCTGATAGGAAGACCCAGTGCTGACCGGTACCATGCCCTCTGCATGCCTGACAGCGGCCAGCATTGTGGTACTCCACTTCTCTCCAAAGCTTCTTGCAAGAGATGCTTTGTGGGCTGACTGTGGATCACGGGACCATGGAACTTGTGCAAATGAATGCTAATGGTGGATGGGTCCCTCCTCCATTCTTCAGAGATGGCAGAAGCATGCTGGTTCTGCATAGCAGTTGGTTACACAAACACACCTATTTCTTATTTCCATTTCTGCTCAAACTACTTCAAGCAGTACTCCAGAACGAACATTTTTTTGATAGCAAACAGTTAACTTGTTTTAAACTCTGCAGGCTACCGGAAAGCCATGTGGTAGCTTGAGACATCTGTCAGTTTATTGCAAACAAGATTTTCACAAAATCAGACGGAGCAGCACCTCAGTAAGCCCTGGAGTCATCTGAGCTGCAATGGCATGCTGTTTAAAGATTCCATAATTAGTTCATTATCTATGAATGGGCAATGGGCTACTTTCCAATGAATCTATCAATTTTATTCAGGTCTGCATAGTAACAATAATAGATCAAAAGGAAATGCATCCTTCTTGCTTCAAGAATATTGTGCTGGCAATTTCCTCTCCTCTAAAGTGGTTTATTTCTTTCCTCTTTCTTTACTTCTGGCCTGCCCTGAAACATCAGTCCGATTAGGGTGTCTGAAGACTCAAGTTCCCTTTGGCAGAGCTATGCTAAAAGGGCTTTTCTTGTCCAAACCAGAAACATTCTCTGAGGCTAAAGATAGATTAAAGGAAATCTGTGGAGTAGAGGAGGATGGGGAGAAACTCAAATTCTAAGAGCAATGAAATAAAGCACCTCTTTATTGGCAACCTTGATTGATAGTAGAAGGCAAAAGAAACCAGCATTCCCTGCTTTTGCCAATAGTTTCTCCACGAGTAGATCTTTTCTTCCTGACAAGGTAGTATATCAGAGGTAAATCCAAACCTCAAGAAAATATTCACTTTAGATGCCAAAGCCTGTTGCTGTCCAAATGAAAGATAAGCAAAAGTATAGTTAATTTCTAGTTAAAAAAAAAAAAAAAATAGTGTCCAGGGAACTAAACACCATACTTATCCGCTTAAAAAAACTATGGAATTTAAGCAGGAGAAATTCTTCACTAGTTTGCTAATGCCCAGCATGTAAATGTCACCATCATTTATTCTACTTATGACTAGATATCCAATTTTTCATCATGTTCTAAACACATTTCCTCTAGTCAGTCTCAATCAGTTAAAAGAATAAGTCACAGTGCTTTTACATAAATTCTTTCCTGGGGCTGCACCTGTAAAAAAAAGTTCTTGAATTATTCTGACACTAAGTAGTAATAAACAAAGAAAGTTAAAATAAATGATAGTGGAATACTAATTTTATCCAATTGAGAAAATTTCCTCAGAACACTCATTATTGTTTCTTTGGTGGTTTGTTGGGGGGGGGGCGGGGTTTGGCTGGTTGTTTTGATTTTGTTTGGTTTTGGTTTGGCTTGGGTTTTTTGCGCACTTAGCTGTCTGATGGCGAACCTGCCCTGTGCTAGAAACACAGGAGGTTTTTAGCTACTCTTACAAAACATGGAAATATAGTTTTCATATTAAAAATTGGATATTCAAACTTTGGACGATTTTTCTATGTCTGGGTGAAAGGCTGAAACATCAAAATACACAATTAAATATAACATCTTGCAGTCTGAATGGACTGGGGGAGGTTTTTTCCTTCAACTTATCTCCTCATCCTTATTCATATAAGCAAAGAAGTTTTGTTCAGAGAGATCTTTGGTGAAATGTTTTTGTAAGACTGCAGCCTGAATCACATAATATGCTGAGTTGAAAGGGACCCAAGACGATCATCGAGGCATTCTTATGAGCATGAATATTTGCTGGTTTTGAACCAGTTATCATTTCCTGCTCATTCCAGCTAGATGCACAAAATAAGAACTGAGTCTCACATGGCACCCTGTGTAAGTGCCAAAGTCTGAGACTCCAATATTTAGGACCAGAAGTGCACAGAGCCACTGCCAAATATGTGCATACCCAGAGATGCCACAAGGCACTGATTTCTGAGTTTATCAGCAGAGCTACCATATGTATAAAAAGTATTCACATTAAACAACATTTACTTCTTCTCAAAAATAAACATCTTCTGGTTTGTTTTATTTGACAAATAGAATGGGACTTGAATTGAGAGTAAGACATTTAAATATATACATCTGTGCACAGGGATTCAAGTATGTCCATGTGAGAGCCTACTGATGTTTGTGGATATGATACTAGTGTAGTGCCATCAACCATATATTGAGATTGTAAAATTGTTTAACTGACTAACTGCTACAGTAAGATTCAGTAGTCTAAATGTAGGTGTCCAGTGTAATTTTAGATGCTTGATTTATCTTTTATGTCTTCAGTTGCTGTCACAAGAGGGTAGAGGTCTGCTGTGCCTGCCCTATCTGCCTGCCCTGCGCAGATCTCCTGGGCATCTCAAGCACCACAAGAAGCTTTTGTTCAGGAAACTGAGTCCCACCTTGAGCAGCTGCTCTGGGTGAGATGAACTGCTCTACAGGTGTAAATTACTGCATTGGCTGTGATAGCAGCTTAAACCCCTGGCAAATGCCTTCTTGTAGAAACAGTAGTTTGGATATTTTGTTTTTGAACTGAATCCAAACCACAAGCTTCCCTTTCTTCTGAAACAAAATATTTCATTTCAAGAAAGCCTAGGAAAACACAAAGCTGTATCCCCAGCAATGTTAGGAAAAAAATACTATCTTTTTTACACTGCTTTTGGGCTTATAGCATTACAGATTTGTTTTCTACTGCTGCTTTTGAGGATTAGACTGCATATCTCCCATTTGCAAATGTGATGTATTGGGAGTACTCTCCCTGTTTTCAACCAACAGTTCCAATCATTGCAAATCAAGCCTGAAAATCCATTATCATCCAGGGAGTTTCCAAATCAGTAGATGAGACTGTCATTTTTATATTCTTTTACACTGTTTGTCAATCTACACATATTTTATGCCCAGGAAAGTAACTTTATAGAAATTACTTAACCTGAGATTTCACAACATGAAACATCCAGGAGTTTTAAGATATTTGTGCCCTACGGCTCCCTCCTACCTGGTGCTGTGTGTCATTGCTGTTCTGCGGAACTGGAACAGCTGCTTGTATGACTTGTGACTCAGGTAACTACCTGGCTAAAAAATAAGCCAGTCATTAAAGAAAGTAATTAAAGGAAAGAGGGGATTATTTCAAATCAAAATCAATGGATCCAGTATACAGTGTAGCCATGGGAAGCAAAGCTGGAAAGTGAGTACATAAGGATGAGGACAGGGAGATCTGGAAGAAGGATGAGAGATGGAAGAATAGGGCAAAATATTTTAAAAGTGTTGCAACGCATTGATTTGTCATGAGAAATTGCAGTCAGAAATAACCTTATTTCTACAATAGCTATAGCCTGGTGGTTGGTACACGCACCTGACAGTTAAGATACTCTCACTGAACTCCACTCTGTGATTTCCATCAGGAAAGGTTCTGCCCTCTCAGGTAAACCCTTTCATGGAGTAAAATTAGATGGAGAACATCCTGCATTTGCAGAGATTTCTCTTTCTGAAACCTCTCAAGGATTGCTGGACTTAATGAGTTCCTCTGCTAAGGCAGTAAATAGCCTTTCTACTCTGCAGGGGATAAAAATCCAAAACACACACAAGTTGGGTACATTGAGTTTAAAATTCTGGCAGAAGGGCATGGTGGCCAAGCTCACACCTTGACGCTTGTCAGCCTGGCCACATGCCTTGTCAGAGGTCTATTCAGTCCTCATGCAAATGTGATGGTGTAAGCTGATTTAGGGGCACCTTGCCCTACACAAAGTCTCTGTCCAGGACACAGTGCACCCAGGCTGTATCACTGGTCTCTGTGTGCACAAAGACAACTGCTGGGACCAGACTGCCAGTCACCTAATTACTCAGCCACACAGTCAAATCCTGCTGTATCAATCTGGACAGCACATCCAGCCAGTCTTAATAGAATTAAAACCATAAATAAATACATGCACACACACATACATACATATATATACATATATATATGTGTGTGTGTGTGTGCGTGTGTGTGTGTGTTTGTGTGCGTGTATACACATATATATACACCCAGCTTTTGGATTTACTTAGCCTTGATGTGATCCAGAGGGTCACTTCTGGGTCATGTCGTCGTACCTCAAGCTGAAACCCTTTGTTTACCTGTGCTGTCTTCTGCAAAGCTGATGCTGTTGCATGAGATAAATGTGACATTTCCAGAAGAAATGCAGATTTGCCTCCAAAATCATCATCTGTTCCTAATTTCCTTAACAATTAGAGAACAGCACACAGGCTCAGAAGGGAACAATAGTCTCTCTCTGAGGCGATAACTTTATGACATGCTGCACCCATTCAATGACTTGCTTTACTATCATAGTGTGCATTTTATCTTGCCATTAGCTGGAAGGCTTAATTACAATCCTGTGCCTTCCATTGTTTGAGACAAATTACTAAGTGGCATATAAAGACAATTAGATTTGAATCTAACTGATCTCTTTCCAAGCATAGTATCACAGAATGAGAGAGCATGTCACATTGTAAGGAACACACAAGGATCATCAAGTCCAACTCCCAGCCCTTCACAGGACCATCCCCAAGAGTCACACCACATGCCTGAGAGTATCATCCAAACACTTCTTAAACTCTGTCAGGCTTGGTGCTGTGACCACTCCCCTGGGGAGCGTATTCCAGTGCCAAACTACTCTCTGGGTGAAGAACATTTTCCTAATCACCAACCTAAACCTCCCCTGAGACAACTTCAGGCCATTCTCTCACATTCCTATTAGACACACCAGGTCTTTTCCTGAGGGGATAGGGAAGAAGAAGAGGGAGAGTTGCCTTTGAAATACTGTTTCAGGGACTGAAAAGCTGCGTAATCAACTGTCATTGCTCAATCTTCTTTGGTTGTCACCTGCTACCTTGTCTTGTCTACTTCTCCTGCACTGAAATACATCTAGTTAAAACTAGAGCTACAAGAATCACTGGAAGTGGACAAGAAGGATAACTCCAAGGCATTGTTTTGTGAAAATGCACTTATCAGCTGCTTTGCATGAGCAAATCAAATTCTGTCATGGTTTGCTCTGATTTTTCATGTATTTGGGGAGACAGGAGGGTGCCTAGCTTTCCATTCACATTGAGCTTGCTTTATTGGTTTTAGGATCTCATGTCTTATTGGTACAGTGAGACATTTATATACTTCAATATCACATCACCCTTGCTCTGAAGAGACCATTAACCAACCCATTACACCAAAATGGAGTAATACCTTTAAAAACAGAAAACCACTTGCAATTTTTCTTTCTGAGTAATTTCTACAAATTCATTTTTATCTTTCTTGACTCAAAGCTTAGTGCCATGCTCTTGGTTGTCTTTATGGACAATTACATTTTTGTCACAGCCCATGAGATTAACCTCAAATATATGAAAATTATGACAATTAAGACCACATACAACATAAAGCATCCATATTCGTCTACCCTTTCTAAACTAGTTACAAAAGGATTTTATAAAATAATATTTGTGGATAACAATGGGGCCCAGTGGTTTTTCCTTGTTCTTTCAATTTGTATTCATACCAAGCACAAAGGCCATTTTAGATGTGATCAGAAGTTAGTATGAAGACTCTGCATCTATGTTTTGGGGAGCTATGCTTTTATGTTTGGGGGTCATTATATACTAGCACATTGCTTCCAGTTCAGTACTGTGACTTCTAAACATGAGGGGTACACAACACAACTATAAGGACATCTGTCAGTGCATGTTGTGGTGCACCAAGACTGAATTATCTGCCACCCTGAAACAAATGGAGTGGTTTAGTTTCAATTAAGTAAAACCTAAGGGAAACACAGTAACAGTCTTCAAAAGATTTCAAAGCTTCCTACTATTCTTCTCCATGTCAAGGGGTTAAAGGATTAAGCATAACAGGTTTACACTGGAAATTCAGGAGGTGGGGCAAGACTAGTTCTCTACCACCACATGGGGCCCAGCACTGGAATAGGTCTCACTGGGGAGATGATGAGGTCTTTTTTGACTCATGGTTTTTCAGAAGTGTTTGGGAAAATTTCTATCAGAACTGCTTCAGACAGAATATTTTCTGCTGGGAAATGACAGAGGACAACCCCAGTGGGAAGAACTAAGCCTGGCCCTGCTCCAGGGTCATAACCAATGTAGTAAATTATTGCCAGTCTTCTCCTCCTCCCAGTGGTGCTGGGGAAATTCCCATGGCCATGCAACATGAAAAGCATCCCCTGTCTGTAAACTACTTTGCAGGTCTCTGCTGTCCATCAAGTATGCGTGACAAATGTTACTCAGATAGATTTAGCAGCTGGAATTTGAAATAATTCTCTTCTCTACACCTCAAACTAGCATATGCTTACTGAATTATGAAAATAGGTAAAAATCAATTTTCCTTGCCAGCTACTGATACACTAAGATATTGCTTTCCTTTTTTAAATTGTTTTTAATTAGTATTTCTTATTTATATTGTCTATTAATCTAAAAATGCCACATCTGCTTATCCTAGTGTTATTAAATGACAATAACAAGACCTAAAAGACTGACAGCCTATCTCTTATAAAGAACCATCCCAAGATGGAAGTACGTAGAATTTTTCTAAAGTTAGAAAAGAAATTCCAACTCAGATTAGAAATTTAGTTCCATGTGTTAGCTAACATGGAACTGCACACAGCAAAGAGCCAAAGTATTTCTGGTATGTGTCTTTAGAATATACAGTTTCCAAAATACCTTATAGCCAGTGAATTTTATATATCATAAACCAATAGTTAAAGTGCTTTTCTGAGTCTCACTGAACAACAGCCTGCATCTTAAAGCACCTTTGCAATTTTTTTATATTCTTAGGCCCCACAGTTTCAGTTTCCCACACTCAAATAATTTAACAATAATGCATTTTATTCACTTTACTTATATCAACAAACCTTGTAAAGTGTAAACATTTCCTAGCTTGAAGAGGTTTGTTTGCAAATTAAAATGGATACAAAACTTAGATTCGTTCTAAATGTAAGATAACATAATGGCATATAACATAACACAGTGTCTGGAAATTTGTGACCTACATAGAACTTACTTTATGAAGCTTAATGCACAAATGAAAATGTTTAATAGAGCCAATTTTAATTTCTAGTTGAGCAACCAAAAATGCACTTTAAGCTTGGGAAAATAACCATTCACTTTATACTACTTTGATCTCATATTTTTATAACTTTCTTGTATAGATGCAGGTGAACATCTTCAGAATGAGGACCCCTGGGATTTTAAAATAACTTCATGAAACACCTTCCCTTGCAACAGGAAGAGGTTATGTTTCTAGTCTCTGCCAAATGTTCTAGCAATTTAGAAAGACATTTCAAGCATGGAAAGAATGAAAAGTGTTCCCCTAAATATAGCCTTTGAGTGATTTTATAGAACAAGGAATTTGGATTTTCTTCCTAAGTGGAACTACTTGAAGGCATCTCACATACCTAGTTATGCTTTGCAACACTGTAAGATGAAATTAATACTGTTTTGCAACTGTGTTGGGTTGACCTTGGCTGGCCACCAGGTCCCTTCCAAGCAACTCTATTGCTTCCCCTTCTCAGATGGATAGGGGGAAAATATGATAAAAATCCTGTGGGTCAAGATAAAGACAGTTTAATAAAAGAAAAGAAAAGGCTGCACATGGAAGCAAAGGGGAAAAACAAAGATCTATTTTCTACTTCCAACAAGCAGGTGATATCCAGGAAGTAGGGCCCCAGCATATGTCACAACTGGATCAGAAGACAAATATCATAATACTGTCATACTCCTCCTTCTTTCTCTTAGTTTTTATTGCTAAGCATGACATCATAAGTAAGGGATATTGATTTCATTAGTGTGGGTCAGCTGTCTCAGCTGCATCCCCTCCCAACCTCTGGCCCACTCCCAGCCCACTGGCCTTTGGGTGGGATTGGAGAAGCAGCCTTAATGCTGTGTGAGCACTGTTCAGCAATGACCAAAACACTGCTGTCTTATCAACGTTATAAACACAAAGCACAGCACTAGGAGGGCTGCTACAAGAAAGGTTAACTCCACCCCAGCTGGCCCCAATGCACATATTCAAAGTATTCCCAGGAATTCCCACTTCAAATCTGGCTAAAATTTCATCTATGTCTAGAGCATGACTACTGAAACATTATTTCCTTAGTCCCTCAAAGACAGCAAGTATCCACTCAAATTAGGAATTTAATATTTCCTTAATTCTTTTGCTGTTGTTGGGATTTGATCCAGTATTTATATAAACTTCTTATTTTCATTTTAGTCTTTTTCCTCTTAACTTTATAGACAGAGAAAACTGAAGATTTGGGATACCTAAAAGAAATTGTACTTGCCTATGCCTACCAATACACTTCTGCTCTTGTGCAGCACTTGGAAATTCCCCAAATGAACAGCTAATCCTATGTAGAAATAATGTTTTCCTTTCTCAGGGAACTGGTTTAGCTAAAGTTCTACAAGGGTGATCAAATTAAAGAAAAAATACCCCAAGAACAGAGAGCACCAGCATCCCAAATGTACAGCCTAAAAATGTTCAGTAAAATGCTACAAAGCTGTATCTAAAGGCATGGGGCAAATCTTTCTCTCCCCGCAAGTCAGTACTAGACAGCAAGAAAACTTATCTCAACAAACATAAACTTTTCTGAACTAAAAAATAAAAACAACAACAACAATTTTTTTTTTTTTAAAAAAAGCACCTTGGAGGAGCTTTAGAAGGTTACTTGGGGTCTGATTACTTAGTGAAATATGGGCTCGTATAAATTTACTTCTTTTCTTCTCAAAAAGAATGTTCCCAGGCTGGCAGAGGTATGACCAGAGCTTTTTGATTTAAGGGTCTTTAACCCTCAGAGAATAGAATTGCTATAATTCACCTTCTTTTCTTCAGTGATTTTTAGCTGATCTGAGACCTATATCTTCCTTTGCTGCCACTTCCATGTTTCTTTCCAGAAACATGAGTTGCACATTAACTGTGACCTATGAAGTTTTTCTGTTCAATAAAAGCAGGAAAGCACACTTTTGGGAGCCTATTTGCTCTGTGTAGACTTGAATGTGATGCTGACATCTGAACTGCCTAAGCACAGTGAATAGGTGATGATTTTGTGTGCATCTAGTTACTGCCCAAACCCATTAACTGCACAAAACTAGTTTGTCAGCCTCCAAAAGGATGTACATGCCATAAAGCAAAATCAAGGCTGCTGGATCTACACTTACCACTTCTTTAGTCCAGAAATGAAAAATGCTCTTTCTGAGCAACTGTGAACATTCAACATATCAAGAGACTACAGAAATGCAAGTTATGAGAAGCTACGTTGGCATCTCTGACAAGCTTTGTTCCTGACATCGTGTGTCAGCAGCAACTGAAGAGGAAGGCAGGGCATTGCAGTTTTACATGAATATGATCTGAATAAGGAGCCTGGAAAGTTCACAGGACTTAATTCCCAAGTTTTTCTGAAAAGTTTTCCTGTGCAAAACTGGCTGATTGAGAACATCAGGTGATATTATAAATAGTGTGGTCAAATTGATCATAATTTCTGCAAGCTGAAGCATACCACCATGGCATTATATGAAAATAGACTGAGTGCAGTTTTTCATTGCAATTTGTGGAAACACAAGCCTTAACAATTTTATTTCCCATGATATGTCAGGGCACAGAGCAGGCCAGCTGGTAGTTGCTGAATTTAAAGGCATCTCCCCTGGCAAGTACGGCTGGCCCTGGATGGACCATTCCAACCACACCATCTGGGATCCTGGATCCAAGTTCACCTAAGGAAGGGGCTGTCCTTGGCCATACTACCTCCAAACTGGCACCTGAACCTCTGGGAGAGAGTCCTGCTGCTGTGCTTCACATACAGCATCCAGCAGTACCAGGGAGAGCCTGAACACAGACAGACTGACAGAAAGTCTTCCCATACAAAACACATAAGCCAAAACTGAACTTCTGCTGCTCAACCCTTTTCTATGTGTTCACTGTTGTATTTTGTAGGTACTCATCTGTTAGCTAACTGCTGTATTCCATCTAAGCTTTGTCTTGACAACTGTCATCCCAAAGAGCAGTATCTATACTTCATGAAGGGACAGTTACATCATTTTAATTGCTCCCTTAGGTCCAGGTCCAGGATCCAAATTTCCTGAGAGGACAGGCAACAGGAAAACCTGACCAGTGAGTTTTATCATACAAGTCACGAATGCAGCCATAGTACAAGACAACCCTCTAGATCAAAGTGAAGTGCTCCAAGTATGTTAAGAATGGTGGGCAGCATTTTCAGAAGTGCCTGTGGAAGGGTCTTCATAAAAGAGCTGTAGGGAAAGGAACCATAACAAGATTCCTGATTACAGAGACTCCTTCACACCAGCTCCTCACATTCGAGATTTACTCCATGCTCAAAATGCTGTGAAGAGGTCTAGCTCTGAACAACCTAGGACTCAGGAGGCTCATCAATCTCATCAATCTTGAGAGCATAAGAAAATTTTGTCAACATGTGACTGAGGACAATATTGTGCTCAGAGAACAGCAACTGTTCAGCAAACCATTGAGTTTTGACATAATCAAAGCAACTTCAGCCACAGAGCAACTGCTCAGTCAGCCTGATTCAATTGCAATTGTCCTGGCAAATAGCAGGATGCTAAATGCAGAGAGCTATGAGCCATTCAGTTCCTTGTAAATGGTCCATTTACCACAATAAAGACATGAGGGTCAATAGGGGAATGCTGTGACTATTTATTTATTTCACTTTTAATAAAGCCAATTCATTTGGGACCATTGGGTTACATATCCAACCAACCCTAAAATAATATCAACTTCTTAGAATGTCCTCCATTTTCCTATCACTTTTAACAAATTTTTCTATCTTGTTTTACATATAACTGAAAAACCCCCACAAGAAAATTTCTTCCTCTACGTTCAGATGTTACCCACTCTAATGAATATCCAGTCCCTTCCCAGGTGCTATTAAAGAACAAATAACTATAATAATAAGCCAAATTTGTTGCTTCTGTAACTCCATTGATTTAAAAGTGTTCAGCTGCAGATAATCTGGGATAATAATTCCCTTCAAGTGTGAGTAGATAAAAGCACTAAACAAAAAAACTGCCACAATAGCAGCAGATTCACTATCACAATATATAGAACTAAAACTGTTCTTATTTATATCAGCACAGAGTGACCCACCTTGAATCATTAGGTGAGCTCTTGTTTGTAAACTAGCCATAGATTTTTTTATAACATGATGCTTTCTGAGCTAACCTAAATAGAAGATGGTCAGTGGAACTCCTTCATGAAAAGTAAACAGATATCATACCAGAGAAAGGTCCCTGATCTTCACCTCATGTGTGTTTATGTTGGGTGCAGGGTTGTTTTTATTGGAGCTTTGGAAAGTGGTGTAGTAAGCAGCAGGAGTGAAGAGGTAATATATGCTTTATATCTTAGCAAATTCTGTCTCTGGAGGCAGTCTATCCAGTTTTATAAAAATCAGTGGAATTTATGCAAAAATATATTCCACCATCAGCCTCACCACATGTCATTTCATCTTACACTTATGTTGAATTTGGCATATGATTTTGTTGGTGTCACCTTTGGATTCTGCTTACTTTTCTCATTGTGCGTTGCCCTTACTAACCATATGCACACCAGTCCAGGCTCAGGAGAATTTTCTGGGCATGCTTTACTTTGCAGGTGATAACTCAATGTAAAGATGCAGGCTGCTCCTGCAGAAGCTGTCAAAAATGCTTTTGCTAACATAGATACCTGTAAGCTGAGAGTTTAAATCACATTATTTCTTCTGATGGAAAATCATTGTTTCTGGGCAATTCTTCTGGCAAATTTGAAGGGATTTTTTACGCAGCTAACACAACTACAGTTATTCACATTTTTGTACTGACATTAGGAGTATTTTAATTAATATTTTGTATGGGAAAGCTGTAATGAAAAGGTCTCTTTGTGGGGTTAATTTCATCCTGCCACAAATCCGCTGACTGAAGTCTGTTTATACCAAAGACGATTATCTACGGTTTTTTGCTCTAAATTAAATACAGATGATAATTACAATGAATCACTGCAAAATGGCTGTATAATTTGAAAATGTAATTAAGTGAAAAGTGTATTAGCCTTCAAAAAACATTTAGATGGCTCAAAGTGTGCTGTCATGGCTTAGCTTATTGCATTCCTGTGACCATGACTGATACTAAGGACCGTGTTTTAATGACGTTCTGAAGATTCATCACTGCGGACATTCTGATGACTCGATATTCTGGCAGACGAACTGGACTTACAGAAAGATGTCACTTGGAGGAAAAGAAGCCTTCAATAAATCTGAATAAAACTGCAAAACTTCAGAAAGATAGATGACTGTCATAATTTTCGTATGTGTTGTGCAGTGTAATTGCTTTTTCATTAGTGTCACAAGATTAAATCTGCAACAGCAGGATTGTCTTTTGTACGGGGAATCAAAGAGGCGTGCCCACGTCCTTTGTCCTCAAAGCCACATGCCCCTGGCTCTCAACCGTCCCAGTGAGAGGGCTGAAGAGCACCCAGAAAATGATAAAGCCATGAGGACAGAAGCAGAATTGTGCCCCAGCCAGGAGAAGAGAGAGCAGAGCTCTCTTGGGAGAAGAACTAGTACCCAGTGGCACTGGGACCAGAATGTGATGTTACTTAGTCCCCAGTGTGCTGCTAGTGGGCATCTGGGTCCATCAGCCACTGCTCTGTCCCCCACCTTCCACTCATTTGGATTTCACTGGCCGAGAGTGTGCAACTGCAAACTAGCTGAGAAGCAGAGAGCCCAGTTTTGAGAATAGTCTGCACACCAAGATGGTGAACAGGAAAAGACACATCATTTCTCATCATCCTCAGCTTCATACAGATGTGTGCAGTACTTAAATGTACTGCTTAGACACATTACCCAAAGTCCCTCTCAGACTAAATGAGGAAAATACCAAAGTAAAAGTGGACATCTATAGTGGTAGAGAAAATTGTCATCTAAATATCTGTGCTAAAATAATCATATTATCATAGAATTCTTTAGGTTGGAAAACACATTTAAGATCATTGGGTCCAACTGTTAACCCGTTACTGCCAAGTCCACCACGAAACTATATTCCTAAGTGCCACGTTAATCTTCCAGGGACAGTGGCTCCACCACTTCCTTGGGCAGCCTCTTTCAATGCCTGGCAAGCCATTCTGTGAACAATTTTTTTCTAAATTCCAACCTAAACCTCCCCTTGCATAAGTTCAGGCCATTTTCTCTTGTCCTATTGATTGTTATCTGTGAGAAGAGACTTATCCCCACCTTGCTACAACCTCCTTTCAGGTAGTTGTAGAGAGCAATAAGGTACTCTTGAGCCTCCTTTTGTCCAGGCTAAACAATCCCACCTGTCTCAACAAATCCTCATTAGACTTCTGCTATAGACCCTTCCCCAGCTTTGTTGCTCTCCTCTGGACACACTCCAGGACCTCAATATCCTTTCTGAGGTGAGGGGCCCAAACATGAACACCGTATTTGTGGTGCAGCCTCACCAGTGCTAAATACAGTGAGAAAGCATGGTACAATAGAGGAGCTATGTAGAAGGTATTTATGTAGCTCCATAGAGCAATGGACCACATCAAATACAATTAATGTTCCTACTGCTTGTTCTACTCATACATTCAGTAATGCAAACAAATGCCTTATAGATGCTCCAAGAAATGCATACCCCAAAGCTCACTATGCTATCACTCCACAGATGTTTTACCCATTTCTCCTTCCTGTTGTAAAGGCGCTGAGAGCATCCCGCCTTCTGGGGTTCAGCTTCCAGGGTTCAGGGCCAGCATCCCACCAGCACAGCCAGGGAAAGCCCCATTCCTTGGAGGTTACAGGGGACTCTCAGGCAGCCTATAAAGTTGCTGCTTCCATGCGCCCACTGCTTCCAGTCTACATGCATGTATTGGAATTCCTAGCTTCACCATGGCAGGGTCAGCCTCGGGGGTCATGGGGTCTTGGCTGGCCCCATTACTGATTTCATCCAGTCCCACTGTCACTCTCAGCCCCCACAAGGCAGCCAGACCACTGATGGTGATAGTACAATAGGCTGCGAAATTTTCTGTTATTTCTCTATTACTACACTACAGATTTAAAAAAGAAAAGAAAATAAAATGCTGAGAATGTTAGTATCAAACTGCAATAACTTCCCTTGAAATGGATAGTAAATCTTCCAATCTTTTAACTCCATATAGTAGGCATAATATGAAATAAAATTAATACTGCTACTGCTTGCCCTACTCATATATTCAATAATGCAAACTTGTGCGTTATTCGAGGCTATGTATAAATTTAATATACATACTATTACAACAAGGTCACTTTGGAATAATCTGTTTGATGGATTCCAAGGAGGTAGTATATGAAGGGAAAAAGTAATCTTGTATGGAAAACACACAGTATCACCCTACATGGAAATGGCATAGCAGCCTGTTTTCAAGTCATAGTATATAAATGGCAACTATTATAGTTTTACTTATACCACACAGCCAAGCATGGTTGCAGCTTTGTCAGTTGTTTTCCATAATAAATTAAATTCTCTTCAGTGTTGGCCTTTTTTGCTGTGTTTGTCACTCAGATTACACACACAAAATAACCTCCTGGTTTTTGCCTTCAGATGAATTCTCTATACCAGGTCCTCCATTTTGTGCTATCAAGATAATAAGCTATCAATCAGGATAAGAACACCTTATAAAAACAAGAAAGGACAAAGCAATATTCTCTAGAATGTTTCTCCTCAGCACAATATTGCAAACAAACACCATGAGGCAACTGACAGCACTGGGAGAGAAATCTCCATTACAGTATGTGTGTGGACAAAAGAGATCCAAGCAGGAAGCACAGGTTACCTTTGCTCTTGGCACAGTGACATGTCAATACCAAATTGGTGCTCGTCATCAATGTCTGGGCATCTGTGTCACTGGCCAGAATAGGCTGATGTTTAGACATTAGTATACTTGTGTTATATCCTTTGCATTTCTAAAATCTGAAATGGCCATGAAACTCCAGCATATTCCAAGGCAGCACCATATTTCTCTCTTCTCACTAACAAGCAAAGGGCACTGGATGCTGGTTCAAACCCAGCAGCTCTGGAACATCTCCTTAGACAACTACCTTGTTTCAAAAACATTCCAGTGGAAAAGGAAGTTATTTCAAGGGAGAGGAACTTATTACAGTATCTCATAAATTGCTCCAGCAGTTATTTGACCTAACTATGGGGGAAAAAAAACCCTGCTCATTGCCCTGACTTTTAATTTGGTCAACTGTCAGCTAGTAGATGTTGGTCTAAACATTGAGACGTTTTCTACCTTTTTACTCCTTACTTTAGCCCAAAACAGAAGTGCAGGTCAAGCAGTAGTTCTTCAGCACCCTGAATGAGGTCTCTGAGATGGACAGTGAGAGAACAGTGACTAAGGACTGGGAAAACTGAACAAGGATTTGTTCCCTTCATTGTTTATCACTTGTCTTTGACAGTGCGTTCATATATTCTGTCTTCTCTTAGCACTGGAAGGAGAAACAAAAGTGCTTGAAATATCAGAAAACCCATTCTCATCACTAATCAAAAAATACAGCCATATTTTCTACAGAAGATGACTACAGTAGGATCTGAGAGTACCAGAGGTAGGAGATGAAACAGAAGAGTTTCAGGGTGGGTTTTTTCTCTACCACTTAAGTACTACAAGCTGTTCTGAGTAGGCAAACTTTCTGCTGAGGTCATGCACAAAATCACATGCATCGGGCCCAAGACGGCAGGTGGCAGATTATCTTGGGCTACCTTCAAACTTGCACCTAGGTCTACTTTTCATAACTGCAAGTTTTCATGTTGGATACCTCTGTGAGGAGCTCTCAGTTTTCCTCATTCACTGTTTTCTTCCTCAACACCTTTCACAAATAAGAGAAACTGCTCCTTTTCTCTTTTTTGTATGCATAAAAGACAAGATATCATATGTGTTCTTTCTCCATCCACCTTATCTCTTTTTTTCACTACTCAAGGATACATTAGATTCAAAATCCCAAATTGCTTAGGGCTCAGCCCTCCATCAGCTATTGCCATGATATTGATCTTCCTGTACAAGCTGTAATGTGTGGATGCTCTGTGGATGAATGATGCTGCCAGAAGTTTCTTCTTATACCCTCAGTATCAACATTTTTAAATTTATTTATTGGTTTTCCATGCCACTGCTTTGCTAACAGCAATTCTCCATCCCTAACTGTTTTCCTGAAGGGCCTTGATTCAGTTCTTCTAGTGTGAACAGTTTTTTACTCCTTTAAAAAGCTTTTAGACTCTTCAAGAAAGTCATAAAGCACTCAATACAACCTCCCTTCTCTTTTTAAAAAGCATTTGTGGTGGACTAATATATTGCCTCAAACATGCTAATTACATCTGATAATGGCTGAGTATTGCATTACAGAAGAGGTCCAGCAAATTCAACAGCAGTACTTTACTTGTTGTGTTCCATCATGTTAATGAAAACAATAAATCAATGACATGTTCCAAACCTTGACTTATCCCAGGAAAGAGGAACACTAATAAAATTTAACAGATCCAGCTTAGAATTCCTCACAGATGGATAGCTCTCTTTTCACTCTGGAAAGGTTTAAATTCTCCTTTCAGCATAAGGGCAATCTTTCAAGATGCTGAGCATGCAATGGATCTGATTGTACCCTTTTTTTGGAGACTGTATTAACTTTGAAACAGGTACACTGTTCAGATCAATGATAGGCACAGCAGAAAGCTGAGATGAATGTTATGAGGAACAGGGAGCTGTGGAAGATGATTTTACAGAGATTATAGAAAACAAGGAAACTGCCATTCAGAAACCCAGGTAAGTCTGTTTACCCTTTTATGGCATAAACATGAAGAAAATTTCAGCCCCCGGAGTCAAAAAAGTAATATGAAAGGACTTCAAAACATTGCCATCTCATAGTCTGGAGAACAAAGCTAAAATTAAATTTGGGTTAAAAAAAAATCAAAAACCTAAATGATGAGTATTGGAGCTGTACTTCTTTTGTCTAATAGCATTTTGCAGTTAAAGTCATTGATGACACATAACCCTGTTATCTATGGGATGTGTACACCTTAGTCTGCAGGTGCTGAACAGATATGTGTCCTCTGAAGTTTTGGTATTATTCCTCAAGGGCTGTAGCATATATGGGCATTCATTTTATAAAGCAAGAGGTAATCAGAAATAGCTACTAGTAATAGTCAAACGTCGCTAAAGACTAAATCTGCCACTCTGACCCACCTAATTTTTTAGTGTCAAATCTGGTCGGTAAGCTAGAAGATAATGTCTTTAAGACATAAACACTAAAGGGTTGCAGATATTAGCCTACCATAAGCTGTCATGAAAGGCAATGAGAGTAAGCAATGATCCCCATTTCATTTGTGCAAAGATCTGAGCATCTCTTATAGTTAGCAGAGAACTGAAGATGTTCCAGTTCTCTGATCAGAGACATTTTCATTTCAATGCACCCTCTGCATTCACCTGCAAAGAACCTGTTTATGCAGAATTTAAGGAAATTATGTAGAATCTTTGCTAAGGGCTAGAGAAAGGTAATGTATCACATCACAGAAAAGCCTTCAGTTGGCTCTGTTAAACTTTTCCACTAGCTGATAATGGTATCCCTAACTACTTGTCAGCGATTTTGTTCTGACACCGTGGCATCTGGCTCCTACACATCTTTAACTCTGAAGCAGAGGAGCTTTGAACCAGATCACCTCACAGCATCAAAGGACAATATCTGAAGGTCATTCAGTCTCTGCAAGGACTTTGATGAATGCACAGAACTTACAGGTCTAGCAGACACTGCCAGCTGCAATACCTGCATTTCAATTCCTGTTACCACAACACTGCAGTACTTTATAGCATTTATGATCCTTCTGTAATATTTTCTGTTATTTAGGTGCTAAAAATAGTGTGGGATACCAAGAAACAGGGGCAGATTTTGCTTAGAGAACTTGATGTGACTGCATTGTAAATTTTCTTCATAGTTCACACAGGGAAGTTCCTGCAACATGTTTTTCCTTCAATTGTTATTTTAATAACCTCTTGTATGTGGCATCCTTTAACACCGAGGAAATCTGTCTAAACACTTTTTATTGAGGTACGTTTCTGTCTGCCCTCACGTTGATAAATGTGTATTGAATATGGAGTGGCTCAATAAAGAATGGGCGGGCCGACTTACCAAATGAGTAAATTTCAACAAAGTATAAAATAGACCCTTATGGAAGATTTAAAGAGAATTGCATGAATTTTTCCATATAAAATTCTATTTAGATTAATCACTGTGTTATGATGACACCTAAATATCTGAGTTTCAAGAAATTTAAAGAAAAGTCCCCTGGCTTACTGTGATAAGTAATAACAACAGCAATTACCAGCTACTGCAATTCAGTCTTCACTATTTTGAAATGACCAGTGACTGAAATTTTTACTTTCCCATTTGTATTTTTTAAAGGATTCCTAAAATGCAGAAGGAAAACCTTTCATCTCTGATGTTATTATGCAGCTTGGAGAAGAAAATCAGGTGTTTTATTAAACCTTACTCAACAAAAATGCATCATCACTAAGGAATTCTATGAACATATAGGTTAAAATTTCTGTAAATTATGTGACATTTTTAGACCTGGCTGGCAAGATTTTGAAAAAGAGACAACCTTATTCAGATGGCCTGGAGCAGGAACTGTGACATGATTCTGTTTTCTTGAAGACAAACAAGTGAAGCATATACAACAGAGGAAAAGAAACCACAGCAAAACCAGAAAGCATGACTTTGGTTTCAGAGTTTTAGTTGTAGATTCATTGTTAGAAAAAATGTAGGCACAGCACTTACCTCTGTCAGCCACTTCAAAAACTGCCAATTTGATGGAGTATTAATCTCTGTAATATGCTTTTAGCTGTCATTTTGGAGATGTTTACAAGACTCAGACTCAACTAGCTAAACCAAAGACTTCTTAAACAGATGGCAAAAGGAAAGACAGAAATGAGAAGGAACAGGGTAGAAAAGGTTGGTAAAAAAAACCCAACAAAACAACAGTGGATGAGGACAGCAGTAGAACTCAAAACTTTTAAAAGGCATCTGGCAAAAAGACAAACCTGACAGCGATCCTGGTATCGTCTGTTCTCTCCGTTTAGGTCATGGCTTCTCTCAGAGTCAGGAGGATAATGGCAGAATGGTATTTATAGAGTGGGTTCTGGAGTGCTGGGCAATGAAACTCATTTGTTTTAGCTTCAGATCTTACCAGTAGCCAAATCAAATTGTGGTCATTCACAGTAGCCATCTGCTCATTATTTTGTCCCCTAATTGACTCGCATTTTAGGATGGGCATAGAAGGTTATCAGTTTCTGCATTCCCACATCCCCTGCTTACAAGTTCAATCTCAGTATTGCCATTCATGTGACATATCCAAAAGTCTTTAATTTATTAGATTAATTCATTTTTTCTGCCTTTGGCAAGTTTTTATAAACATTTTTTTGGGAGGAGATGAACTGGATTTCTGTTACTGTAACAGCTCCTCTGAGCTGTGTGTTAAATGCCTCCTCACTTTGCTGTGTTTGATATGCAAGAGAAGTGATCTGGCTGAGACACAGTTCAGGATGTTTGTGTCTGCGAAGCTAAAGAATTAGACACATTTCTCTGAGGCACACAGTCTGTGCTACACCTCCACCTTACCTTTTCCTTACAATTATCTTCAAGAGAGCATCGTGACAATTGAGATTCAGTTTCCAAGACAGCACTCTCCTTGGGATGGGAGGTTTCTTATTGTCCTGATTGGGAAAGGGACTTTGCTGGTTAGCAAGACAATTCAGGTGGATTTCCACACTGATCCTCATTTTCTCCCACACCTGCAAACTTATCTCCAAACTGATTTGTAGGTTCTGACACATAGAAGTAAAATCAACTTGGTGAAGATAACTTGACTTGTAAACTTCATTAACCAAGAGTCTTAATTGATTGTATCCCCTGTCAGTGCACTGCCATTTTAAAACTCCTACTGTGTCGTTCACATTCCAAGTAATAACCTACAGGTACATATTAGTTGCCTTAGAAATACATGTGGCAATTTTAACTCATTTGTAATAAGGGCCTTCACTGCACAAAAAGCCTCCTTACCTAGGTGGTAAAAGTGGAGACATTTAAAACCAGAAATGTAACCCATTTTCTGAGATGACAACTGTAGTGCTTTCAGCCAAATAAAGACAATCCTGGAAATCAAGCAGGAGATGAGCTCAAAGAGGGCAGGCATTTGCTCTGCATCATACCTCAGGCCAATCTGTTTTCCATAATGGTTCAGACTGCTGACCACTTATGCTGGGGATGGGTGGGGGTAGTGCTGTGCAACAGCAGTAGACAAGTCCATCCAGTCAAGCTACAGTGCTCATGGGAGACCTTTCAGGGTTTAAGAGTTTATCTTCAGAGTAGTTTCTCTAGGAACAGTAGCAGTACACTAGCTTTTCCTTGGTCTTTCTGCTTCAGTTAATTTTCAGATTACATGAAGCAATTTTGCTCCTAATCCATATCCTATCCCAGTAGGTAGTGCTCTTTCCTCACTTCCAGAACCCTCTCCTCCCTTTAGACTGCTTACCAACTTCTTTTTGTACGTTTTCTAATGTTTGTTTAAACACATACATGTGTCTCCTGGATTTTAAAACAAGAGGAGAGAGATTGTGTACTTGATCATGCTCCCAGTGCTGTCTCTGAAAAGCTTGTGAATTTTTCACAGTATCGTATCAAGTTAATCACTGAAACATGCCACTGATGTTCTGCTGAGTTGCTGTTGCTGCTCACCCTAAACATCTGATCTCTAGGTGCCCAAGTATGGAGCTCCACTTAATAAATTGGGTGTTGTAAGAAATTATAAAGGACAATGGCAGTATTTTTAACATATAAAAGGTGTTTTGGAAGGAAGAAAGAGTGCTTCTTTTGTATGGACCTTCAGGAATACTCAGAGACTTGAAGATCATAAGGAAGTAGACAAACAGACAGAAAAGTGGCTCAGTGTTTCATGCTGAGGGTATTTTGGAAACAAGGGAAGTTTACACAGGACATCAGTGATGTCGAGGAAAGGAGAAGAAGGGTGGGATGAAGGAAGAGAAGGAGGAAAGAAGGAGATAGGAGAGGGAGGTAGGGAAGAAGAAATGCCAACCTTCAGTGCTTGGTCTTGCTTCTCTCAGATAGAGAATTTTGTGATTACCTTAAGAAATAACAGCAGAAAAACACTCACCTGCAAGTAATAAGATCCCTCTCCCTAAAATGGAAAATAAAATTAAAAACAGCCCAGATATCTCCCAGGTACCAGAACTCAGTGGTTTTTCCTATGCAAATAAGGTTTCCTCAAGTACCACCTGTCTCTTGTCCCCTGCCTGTAGCAGAAAATACTGTGTAGACTGCAGAGCCATTATTTCACACTGAAACCCATAATCACAGCTCTCTCTTTCCTCTCAAGGTGCTCCATGTCCAGTGCCAGGTTTTATATGTCCGTAGAGCGTGTCACCGCAGTCTCACTTTGGGCCCATGCTCGTTTGGTGGCTTGGATGAGCTGGTGCGAGGCCCAAAGATGCAGCAAAGTGACCAAGGCATTGAAAAGTGGGTCACTAACCAAAGCACTGCAGTCAAGAAGGACTTAAAAGGTGGCACACTTCACAGCAAATCACAGCTTCTTGTACTGCCCATCATTCTGCACATGGTTCAATGCTCCAGCACCTCCCCTGCATATGCCTACTCTCAGGAGGATGGTTTACATAGCTTCATTTTGGCATCAAGACATACTTGTCACTTTGCTGGCTAATCTAAATAAATGAATGTGCTCCTCTTCATCCTATTCAGCTTTTTTTTTTCTTATTAGAGATATTATATAGTAGGCAAAAGTAAAGACTAGAACTAGTGTACCCCAGGAGTTCAGCTGCAGCAGTCTCAGCTATAAAACTTGGAGTGTCTTCAGAATCATCCAATGAATTTGCACTCCAACTTGTCTCACTTCAAACACACTTTAGCTACCGAATTTTTGCAGCTGTATGTAAGGTCACTGTAATTTATTTATTTTAGTCTCTCAACACTGCAGTACACTCTATTTTGCTGTATGTCACACTACTGCTCCCTGCTGCCCAAGTCTATTTCAGATCCATTTTACACCACCTATGCATGAGACAGATCATATACTGACTGTGGATAGCTGACTCCTCAGAAGTAGGGGGGGCTGTCAATGAGATGTTTGTCTCACCATGATTAATTACTGTGAAATGCCCATAGAGATTTAAAATCATGATTAATTACCAGAAAATGCACAGAGATCTTAAAGACTAAATTCTACAACTCACTAAGTTTCCCCAAGAGTTCCTGTACATCCTGCATCTGGGGACACTTCTGCTACACGCAATCAGCTGACAAAACTCCCACAGAACATATGGCTGATTTTCAGGAAAAGGCCAAATAAAAATAGCTAGTAGTAAGCCTTGTGTCAATGTGCATAGATATTCAATGACTGAGGTGTTAAGAGTCTATTTCTTTAACTGCTGTTTTGTTTTACCTAGAAGATACTAATTTGTTTGCAAAAGGAAAATACACTCTTCATAAGCAATTCTATTGTTATTGGCGCTTTTTTCTTAACTTGACATGCTCAAAGATAAAACCAAAGGTTAACCAAAAGGTTAATGTTCCTTCTGAGTAAAAAATGCTAGATCCTATCTATAGAATGCATTTCTTTTCTGTTTTATTCAGCACAGAGGCCAAGAAGATTAACAATCTCCAGTATTTTATGTTAAGCTTATTAGAGATCAAAATTTTAATAGGTTTGAAATCATCTTCTGAAATTCCACATTAAAAGAAAAGCTAAGAACAACTTACTCCCTTTTCTGGGAACCTTCCTAAGACTTTTATCATTCATATAAAATCCAGAATCCAGACCACTATGTATCATGTGGCAGGGGGGGAGATTATTCAGTCCACCTTGACTTCTGCCACATTTGGTTCTTGCTGGATTCATGATAGCCTCCTCCCTTCTGGCAGATGAGTGCTCATAAGCACACTCATGCTTCTCTGGGCAGGAGCAATCTGGTGTTGAGCTGGGAGAGATAAGATGGGCAAGAAGACATGGCAGTGAAGGTGCCTGTTACCTGCACAAACAGGTAATCAGACAGCACCACGGACTGTGTTGTCTCCTTCAATTGGTAAAACTCCATCAAAAGCACAGTCTCCTTAAATGAGAAAAATGTATTATATCAATCACTTCAATCCTTGTTCAGTTACACATGCAGGGCTTCTACCACATTATTCAATATATTTCAGTCTAATGCACTGAATTAAGTAATTTTAAAAAGTTCTGTAACGCTTGAAATTCTTACTGAATTTTATCATTGGGCTTTCTGGGAAAGTATTCTTTTCACCATTTCCTCATTTCTTGCTGCTAGCTGCAATTCATTTGATGGAGTTTTGCAATGTTGCTGTTCAGAATGTTGCAGTTAAAACCATGGGGAAAAACAAGTGCTCTGAGCACTGGGATTCCTTGTCAAGATAATTTACCCAACTTTACACCAACATACAAAACCAAGAACTGTAGAGATCTTTAAATACACACACACTACTTATAAGGTCTAGGTACAGAGTAACGGTACCCTTCAGTAGCAGATACTTTATGCATGGGGATTTCATTTTACACAGAAGTTTGACAGACACAACAATTTTCTTCTTTTAGTAGACCTGTAAGAGAAAGATCAAACAATTATACCTGCTAAAGCTGAAATAAACTCCCTCTTTCTCTAGACTCCTTAGAGCTTTTCACTTCCTACAGTTTTACAAGTCTGGCTGAAGACAAGCTGCTGTGACAACACTGAGCATCAAATCTTTATTCCTCGGGGATTATTACTATTAAAAACAAAACATAACAAAACAAAAAATAAAAAAGAGGTGGATTCAAGTCTGAAAAAAGAATCATCAAAATTTTACCTGGAAACATCCCACCCTCTGCTGTTTAGACATTTTCACCCATAAAAGGTTTTTCTTTCAGAAACAGCTATCAAACAGGTTCTGACCTAAGCCTAAGGATTAGATAGCTCACAGAGGGGAAGCTGTACACAATATTGTAGGAGATTAACTTTATATAAGAAGTGGGTCAAAGACCAGGTATCCTCTCTCAAAAAAGTAACTACAAGATGCCAACACAGAGCTGAGCTGAGAGTAGAGCATTACTGTGGATACTGTCCTTTTCTAAGACAAACAGAAAAGTCTGGAAATAAATAAAATTTATAAATGCAAAGAAATGACACAGTGGCACATTAATTGGGTAGGAGCTAGATGTACTTCTGAGAAATTGCTCCAGACTCTGCTAGGCTGGGGAACTCAGTCTTAGTGTATCATACTACCTGGAAAGCTGGCCTTGCTCCTCTACACCTAGTACAAGCCAGGTGTTTAAGTTGCAGATGCCCCTTTAAAATGCTCAGGCTGTGAGGGAAGAAAAAAAAAACCAAAAACAAACCACCATATTGGCATAATGAAGTGCTACTGTGAGGAACAGCTTTTTAATGGGAGACCACAGATGTTCTGTGCGCGGTAACTATAGTTTAAATTGAAAACTGGCATAATTTGGCCATCATTTCAAATCAAAATACCCTAAAGGAAAGTTTTCAGGATGTGCACACTTGAGGTACACAAAGTTAAGGTAGAGTTAAATTGTTATACCTCCTCTTCTCTAACTGACCGAAAAGAAAATGGTTTTCATGTGCATGAAAAGCAAAAAATGGAAAATCATAGTTGGGGTAGCAGGGGAAAGCAAGAATGAAAGGCAAAGAGCATAGACAGCAGCAGCCTCCCATTAGCTGATGGAAGGGGAAAAAAAACATATGTTTTTCTCCAAAGCTGGCACTACTGCAAAGGGTGGGAAGATGGTGCCACTGCCCTGGAGCCGGCAGTCTGGCTGTGTGTGCACTGGCACTTGGACAGGAGGAAGAGGGAAAGGGATACGAAGCCCCAGGGTTCATTTCACTAGGCAGGAGTGCCTAAGTCAACCATGCCTTAACACTGCACAGATTCCCTCCAGCAAGTTCTCCTCTGCCAGAACACCACAGTGATCCTGATCAACATTTAGGCTGCTGCTATAAGAGAGCAGACCCTGCCTTGCTGACAGCAACGTTATCAGCAGCCACTCATAGTGGGCACTCCCACTCCCTTTTGAGGTGCATTTGTCCTGCACCTCAGAGCAACTGCTGTACGTGCTCTGAGTTAGGTATGCTAGATTGGACCTCCCATGTGTGGTCGTAATAGAAGTAATACCTTATGTTTTGTCTGTCAGTAAATAAAAGATATCAGATGGATAACCACAGCTTTTTTCCTATTACCTACTTTAACTTGAGCATTTCAGGTCAGCTGTTGATAGCAGACCTTCCCTCCACCTGACTGCCCCCCTTGGAGAAACAATCACAGAATATTAGAATGTTAAACGGTTGGAATGGACCTTAAAGATCATCCAATCCCAACACCTCCTGCCATGGGAAGGGACATCTCGCACTAGACCAGGTTGCTCAAGGCCTGATCCAACCTAGGCTTGAACGCTGCCAGTGCTGAGGCATTCACAACATCCCTGGGCAACCTGTTCTAGTGTCTAACCACCTTCACAGTGAAAAATTGCTTCTTAATATCTAACCTAAATTTCCTCTCTTTCAAGTTGTACCCATTACTCTTTGTCCTATCACTACAGTTTCTGGTGAAGAGTTCCTCTCTGACTTCGCTGTAGACTCCCTTTACATACTGCAAGGTTGCTATCAGGTCTTGAGACAACCTTCTCTTCTCCAGGCTGAACAGCTCAAACTTGCTCAGCCTGTCTTCATAGGAGAGATACTCCAGTCTTCTTACCAGTTTTGTGGCTCTTCTCTGGACTTGTTCTAACAGTTCCATGTCTTTCTTCTGTGGGAAACACTAGAACTATACACAGTACTCCAGGTGGGGTCTCACAAGAGAAGAGTAAAGGGAGAATCACCTCTTACGACCTGCTGGCCGTGCTGCTTTTGATGCCACCCACACACATTTGGCTTTCTGGGCTGTGAGTGGACACTGCCAGCTTATGTTGAGTTTTTCATCAACCATCACCCCCAAGTCTTTCTCTGCAGGGCTGCTCTCAATCACTTCTTCCAAAGTGTAGGTGTGTCTGGGATTGCTGCAAATGTCACCCTCTGGATTCTGTATTTATAATGAGGGACAAGTACTAGTCAGACTCATTGCTGCTTAATGTGGGAGACTTTGAAGTCCTCTGTAAAATAATGCTGCTGGGAATTTTATCTTCCAAGTCAGCACTGGCCACTAATTCTGGTTTTACAGGTCAATGACATAGAAGATAATTATGTCCAGAATTGCAAAAAGCCCCACAGGCTCTCCAAATCCATTTCACCAGCGCTTGCCCACGCTAACTGTCCAACAGAAACAATGAATTCCATTTAAGGAGCAATAAATCTGAAAAAAACTGGGACAGAAAATTCTGAAGAGTCAGGATAAGATGATAAGACAACTACAGCGGAAAAAAAAAATCCAGGCATATTCTGATTGCATAAAAACTGTCGGATTTATCCCATGGCAAATCGTGGGAAAAGAATTGCCAATCAGAGCCACTTTCTTTTGAAGGCAGCAGGGAAGAGGAGGATAATGTGTAGAACCGATAAGAATTTTCACTGGTCAGGATACAGAAAGCAGAAAAGCCCATTTAATTCATATGCTTCAGGATAATTCAGGTCTCCTTTAAACCCTTTCTTTTTCTTATCTCCCTTTCTGTTCTCTCCTTTTTGCTACCTTACACAGCTGTCAATTTGGGAGTGAAAATGTCAAGATGCTCTTCAAAAAATTCGATCCCACAGAAGATATGGAAAGCAGCCAAAAATCCTAGGCTAAAGAAGAGAATCCATGGCTCCCACTCCTCATATGCATGCCTTCACCAATAGACATCGTGGAAAATGTATGCTGTTGGAGATGGAAGTATCTGCACCTCTCAGGAAAATTAATCCTCAAAGTCTAGCATAAAATACAGTCACAGATTTTTGCTGGTTTGTAAAGTTAGCTCATAAAACTGTGTTTTATGACATATACTAAGTGAAGCAGAAAATGTAGCATGGGTTCTTGTGGTAAAAAGAATGTTATCATCTGCCCATAACAGAATTTCACTTTTAAAATATTTTTCGGTGACTATAACAGAAATCTGTTTCCACTTCTGCTGCGATTCAGATACATTCCTGGGAAAGCCATTTTCCTTGCTGAAGAGTAGTTAAGGGCTGGGAGAAAAGTAATTTTATGAGATTCATTAGGTGAGAGTTCCTGGGCAGAACACCAGTTAATATTATTTTTGTTTTGGAGTGTGCATACGCCATTGCATGTGTCCAGATGAATTGTTCTTAGAAACAAGTAGATATGACATAACAAATAACACCATTCTGTTCTGTCCAAAACTATCTAAACCTAAATGGTCTGAGAAGCACAAACAAAAGGTACAGAGCTGACTAACTTCTGCCATTAAAGTCAATGTGCCACCATCCTCAGTTTTTCCGATATTTCAGCTTTGTTAACTGCAATACAGTTGCCTAAGCCACATGGCTATGCAGAATTTTGCATTTCTATTAACATTCCTCCGTCAGACAGAGAACTTGTTAAGGTTCGTTAACCTTTAATTATGTTTTTAAAACCCTGTAGCTGAGCTGCAGTAAATACTGGTAGCCTATAGTCAGCTGTGAGAAGTAATATTAACCTCCAATCAACACACACCAGTCTGTTCCTGTACGTTAAGCACCCAGCACTGCTCGTGTCCTCTACCTTTTTGTCTTGCACACAACTTACATCATCTGAGTACTGTAAATCAGTATTTATACGTATGACTCCCAGCTTGGATATGCACACAAAATCAGGGGAGAGGGAAGAAAGGTAAGGAATAATAAAGGTTGGAATAAGAAATGGAGGCAAATGAGAGGGAGGATGGGCAATGGTAGGGAGCAGCCCTGGGAGGGCTAAGGGAAAAGAGGCGATGCTTTGGTCAATGCTTCAGTCAATTCCCTTGGTGTAACCTACACTCATTTATAACTTGAATGGATGAATAAATGGGTATTTTTCCTCCCAGCTATCCTGTTAGCTGTAAGTGTGAAAATGTGGTAAATATCCTCTCCAGAATGCATTCCCTATTTCTCATCTCCTACTGTGTGCAGAAACTAGTTACATTCATTTTAAAATACTTCTTGGCTGAGTTCTTTAGCCTCCTCAGATATAGATGCAGACAGTTAATCACTGTTTAACTTCCAAGCTGGTTTTGTCAGTTGATTAAACATCGACTCAGAAAGTTTGTCATTGTAAGAGCCAAATTTGTGAGACATCAAGCACCATCCTCGAGTCTTAATGCCCTCAGCTGCCTTTGTCTTCTGAAGGGGCTTAGGATCAGGTCATTAAAAGCAATCACCAAGAAGTTATGCCTAAAAACTCTTTTAATTGAGGCTTGATCCCACAGGCAGTTATGTGCTCTAAGTGCAGAAACCAAAGCCTGGTGCTGAATACTTAGTGTTTGTTTAGTGCCTGGTCAGTGCAGCTCAATCATAGAGTGAGCAAAGGCCAAAAGAGGATAGAAAAAGGCAGTTGGCAATATAGTCAAATTTGTGCAGCCTCCCTTCTGAGTCCTGCAGGGGAAGGGGTTGTGGGCATGGCTACCATGACCTGCTCAGGTTGAGAGAGAGTCATGTCACTGAACCCATGTGAGGAATTTCAGGTGCTCCCTGGGTGACAGAACTAGCAGATCACTCAAATGTGACTATACCAGAGATTAATCCAGAATAACATGAGACCAGCAGAAAGTGAGGGGCCATTTTTTTCTTGTATTCAACAGTCAGTTGACCAGGTTCTTGCGCAAGGCAGCTTTTATGCTGTTCCAGGAGATCACAGCCTGTGCTGGGCTGCAGCAGCAAAGTCTTCCTGGCAGCCCTGCAAGCAACTCAGTGCTGCTCTCCCACCATTCCAGACTCTGTCTTGATTTGTCATGGATTGGCCTGGAAGGGTGAAACAAATACAAACATCATCTGAAAAAGTAGTTCTTATCCTCTTCTGGTATTTTCACACTTGATTTAACTTTGTTTTCTATGTTTGTTTAGCCTGTAGGTTTATGGAGGAGCGTTTGCTGAAACAGCAAATTCTCCTGTAAGCTACAGACTAAGAACTTGTAGAAATTGTGCAGTGCATAAGGAAAAAATTAAAAGAAATTGAATAGTTAGCAAACAGAAAACAGAAACCAATGACCCATTAGTCATCAGCTCTTCCTAGCAGTTCTGACCTCTGAATGGCTGGTGTCTGTTTCACATATATTAACTGAGTCTCCCATTACATCCAGAGACCTTCTCACAGTTATTGTGATGTCCCTTGGGAGCTTTTAACATTCATCAGACCCCAATAGGCACAATGGACAGGCAATGCAGGCCAGCTGCCTTGCAGGGAAAGACAGTGACAGCAGGACCATTGGGACTTTGCTGAAAAGGTCCATCCCCAGAACCCCCATGAAACCACAAGGACCCAGCTGAGGTGGCAGTGAGGCAAGGCCAAACCCCAGGGCTACCACATGAGTCAACAGACATGGGCTACTAACTGCCCTCCTGAGAGTCATGTGAGAAGAGCAGTCTCTGCGCAATATAGTCGCAATGTTGAAGGAAGCAAAGCATCTCTGTCTGCTTTGTCTCAAAGTCAGTCATCAGTTAGCTTCTTTGGGTGTCCCTATAAAGTCAATTATAACCATACCATTTTATGTTGTTGAAAAGGGAGTTCAGTTTCCTTTCAAACTCCAGTACCTCCTCTCGGAGTTAATGACTAATATGGTCATCATCCTCTTTCTCACCTGTATAAATACTCTTCTTTCTATGCTGCACATCTCCTCTGCTTTGAGAGATAATTTTTGTCTCTGAGAGCTGCCCTGGTGTGGCTGTTTGACCCTGGCTGAACACCTGGTATCCACCCAAGCTGCTTCAACCCCCCTCTTTTGCCTTTCTAGAGGGAAAGAAAAAAACCTGCCAAGCTAGGAGTTTACGAGTAGAGATAATGGCCAAGAGAAGCTTTGATTAACTTCAGCGGGTAAGACAGACTCAGAATAAAGCTTAAATTTATTACTGACAAGCTAAGAACTAAAAGTAAGAAATAAAACAGTCTTAGAAACACTTATTTCAACCACCCCTCGGCCTTTCCATGCTCTCTCTCCTCCCCCTAATGGTGTGGGGAACATGGACTGGAAGGTTTGCAGTCAGTTGTTGGTTCCAGACGCTTCCAACGTAAAAGTCCAAGACCCTTTTTGGGCAGCAGTTCTTCCAAAATCTGCTGTCTCGTGGGTCTTTCTGTGGACTTCAGGGGGACCATCTGTTTCACCACAGTCCTCACCACGGCTACAGGGGATCATAACTCTGAGTCCTTCTCTTGCTTTCCATGGGTTCCCTCCCACGAGAGACAGTCCTCTGCTCTCCCATGGGTCATTCCATCAGGTGCAGTCTCTTATGGATAAGCTGCACCTGCTCCAGCAAGACCCCACTCCATCTTGGGGCCTCCCATGAGGTAATAGCCTCCTTCATGCATACTCCTGCTCCAGTGTGGGGGGGTCTTTGCATCCTGATGCCCTCCCACGAGCTGTGAGGGGACAGTTCGCATCACCATGATCCTTCACCATGGGCTACAGGGAATCATAGCTCTGCGACCTTGCCCTGCACCCTTGGGGTCCCTCCTCCTCCTCCTTCTCGTCCTGCACTGACCTTGATGTCTACGTTGCTAATCCATGGCTGCAATTTTCAACTGTGCAACAACTCCTCAATTCTTATATATGTTATCCTACAGAGGCAGATCAAAAGCAGGGAGTCCCTCCTGGACCTAACTATGATTGGCTCTGTAGGATAGGGGAAACTTCTAGCAGCTTACAACAGAAGCCACCCTTCCCCCTATCAAAACACTTAGCCACAAATCCAGAACACCTGGGTGGAACTCGCCAGATGCCCACTCTGTCAGCTGCCACCCTGTCCTTCTCTGAGATTTTCTCCTGGGGGTTTAATTTGAAAAACACAAGAAGAGGGGGAAGTGGCCACTATGGTTGCAGAAGGAGAGATTTGATCTCTGCAGGACTTTGGCACCTCAGGATATCCAGGTACCCTGAGGATACTCTTCAGAGGGGTTGTCCATGGACTTAACATGGGTCTTCAAATAGCAGGTATGGAAAAGAAAAAATATATGGGTTTCAACAAGGATTTTTTTTTTCTTTAGGGGATTGCTCTAATCCATCCAAATAACTACTGCCTCTTCTGGTGGCCACTTTTATTCCTCATTGACTCCTAACACTTTCACCCTGTAAATCGTATCATATGGAAGCAACCATCCCTTTCCAGCAGGGCTGACATCCAGCTGTCTTGATAATCTTTTTAGGTCACAGACAATTGAATGGAAAATGTAAAGGCATCATCCAGCAAGATGGAGAACAGCAGTTCAAAAATACTTACTGGTCTGGTGGCTACCAGTGTCATGTAGAAGATCCTAAGCCTGGCTTTCAGGGCAGGCATCTAGAGTTTCTCATGAAAGGAAATTGGAGAAAGAACCACCAATTTTCAGGAAGGTGTCCTTTGGGTGACCAGCTCTGGCAGGATCTTCTGGCTGCAAACCATAGTGACATGTAGATATTTCCCAACCCCTGCACTCAGGGCTTCTTATTGACTAACCAAGAAGACTCTCAACTCAGCATGCTCACCTTTCTGAATGCTGTTTTCAGGTACCCAGCTTTATCATGTGTTATGGCAAGGTGCCCAGGCACCTCATGTGGTAAAGAGAAGGTGTACAGGACCAGTTCTAAACATGTTTTGTCTCATATATTCTGAGTATTGCTACAGGAAAGGTGATTGAGTGAGAGGGCCCCCCAGAGGTGGGGCAACAGGGTTTTGAGCCAACTCCCTGCTCTGCCTTGAGACTTGTGCTCAGTCCCCCCTCTCCCAGCTCATTTCCTGCAGAAGGGCTAGCTGTGCATCCATGAACAAAACATGGAAAATTTCTAATTTGTGTAAGGCACTGCACCAGGTTAACTTAAAGGGAGCAGATTGGGGCCTCTCATTCTTTTTTTTCCCCTCTTCTCTTTCATCTCTCCTTTCCTTTTTCCCTTTTGCTTTCTTTTTCTCACAGCCTCAGCTCCAGAACATCCACATGGCAGGACTAATGCAAGATCAATCAAAGGACTGGTGATATTCTTTGTGTTCTTCCCTTTCTTTGCCTGAGCAAGCATGGCTATCATTTTCTACCCTATATTCCAAACTGAACTTTGGGAGCAGGGAGCTTGTGTACTGGTGTGTTGTGGCTCGTGCGTCAGCACCTTTGAAAAGTGGTTTTGTGCCTTCTAATCAGCGCCTTTGAGGAGTTTGTTGTGGGAACTGAGAACTTATTGAAGTGTACTGTGCAAAATTAAGGGTTTGTTTGCCTCCACCCTTGTGGAAGTCTATTGTATAAATTTAAGAGCCAACACAATTTGAGTCTAAATAGTGGGCTGGTTGCCAGAGTTAAGATGACTGTAGACTAAAAACATAAGTGTTCCATGATGCATGTCCAGTATCTTTGTTAAGCCTGAAGAGAATTTATAATCAACACCACTAACCTATATGTGGGTCATGACAGATGGCATCCCAGTAGGTGTCAGCACATCTAAAAGTCAGAAATTACCCTGCCCAGCCCATCCTGGGGATGTTCCATTCTATAGAACATCATGCCCACTATATAAACTGCAGGCACTTGGCTGTGAGGATCCAGTTGCTGCTCAGGGAAGGGCTGGGCATCAGTCAGTGAGGAGTGAGCTAATTGTGTTGTGCATCACTAGTCTTTCTTGAGCTTTATTCCTCTCTGGTTTTTTGTTGTCTCCTTTTTCATTATTGTTAAGTAGTATTATATTTTAAATTATTTCAAGTATTAAAGTGTTCTTATCTCAACCAACAGGTTTTACATTTTTTCCAATTCTCCTTCACCTCCCACTGGGACCAGCAGGGCAGTGAGTAGTACTTAGTTGCTGGATGTTATTAAACCATGGCAGTCATCTGCATGCCCACTGTGCCCTGGCACACAGCCTCAAAATGCCAGTGTTCAGGAGTTGCCATTGAGCTGTGGTTTTGCCTTTGTGTTTGTCTAGGCAGCAGATATACACTTGAGCTGCATTAGCTGTATGTTGATAAAAAATCATGATGAATTATCCAGTTCATTTTGGCTCTTTGCAGAGCTATCAAGATCCTCAGTATGCAAATGAGTCTTGTTTATCATATGATAGATACTGTGTGACACAGCACCTAAATTACACTGAGTTTGCAATACCATCTGGTTTCATCTTTCATTACATTAGGGGATCGCTATGTTATATTTGACCTGAAAATTGGCGCAGAAATAAAGCAGGCCATGGATGCAATCTGAAGTGGTAAAAAGCTCTGCTCACTTACAAGAGGCAAGCAAGTCTCAGGCATAATTCTCTTTTCTCATCTTTTGATCTGGAAAATAGGAAGTACCACGAAGGCCACAGCAAAAATCTAGTATTATGCACAGGTTTACCTGGAAGTACTGTCAGGTAACACTGCCATAGAGGGGGACTTCCATTCAAATTTTCACATGTGACAGAAGAAGACTGATATATGGTAGAAGGAAAGCCAGTGAAGACTCAGAAGAATGGCCTACAGGTATTAAGTTACTTTTGTTTTGATAGGATCTTTAAGACAAAGTAAAGAAAATATTTTTATTAACTTTTAGCAAGCTCCAATTCTTCCTGTGATTTGAAGGAAATGATGGGCTAATGTATTTACCTTATTGGTAATGCAAAGAGACTCAAGGAAGCTGGCCATTTCTCCTTGTCTACATTTCACTCAATGAGCCAAAGCACTTTCTTGAGCATCTCTTGCAGACCAGCTGACTGTCTGATTAAACCACACAATAATGATTCATCATTGTCTGTCCATTCCCACTTTTCTGACTGTCTAATTAAAGTGATTTTTATGCCCAAAGATAATTGCCTGTTTCTATTATTACTCTGAAATGTTAATATAAGCTCGCTCACCAGTCTCCGCGTCTACCTCTAGAGACAATAAATAAACTAAATACAGAAAAATGATGTTTTAATAATATTATGACTGAGTCATAAAATTGTAACAGCACAGTAAATTCCAGTTAAGACCACAGTGTTGCCAAAGACATTTGCTGTACATATGGCTGGTTGTTTTTCAGAGTCCCAGAAAAGGAGAAGCTGTGCACCCTGCTTACTTCATTAGCAACACATTACTGGCCTTATAGAGTCAAGTGAAACAGAAAATCATTTTACAATGGTCATTATTTTCATAAGTCAGTACTTACTGACAGTTTTTATCCTGCATCTGAAATACATGAAAGGTGGTGGCAAATGTTGGCTTTTCAGTGGAATTCTCTTGCCTTAATTATCTTATTACTTTATGAATCATTTAAGAATGCTTTTTTCCTGTGGTCTGTCTCTGTCTGATGACCCTTTGATAAAGGTAGCTCCACCAAATTACTGCCCTCAGAAGTAGAACTAGTGATTAAAAATCGAATTGCCACAAATCAGACATTTCTGTAAAGAGCAATCAAATCAGTATCACCATTGGATGTTTTAAGTTTAAATAGCCAGTATATTTTTTTTCTTCCTTATTGGATTTTTCTGCAACCATCACCACCAGCCTGTACTCAATATGTTGCTACTTCCTGGGTTTCAGCACTTTTCCTTCGTCTGTGGTATTTGCTTATTCCTCACCTCCTTCCAGCCCTGATCCATGTTTTTAGGGCTTGCTGTAAATTTCCACAACATCAAAAAAACTTCAGGCTTTGCTTTACATCTCATCCAAGCTGGTCTCAAAATTAGAAATTTTATTTTCTTAAGATCTCTTGAGATATCAGACTAAAACATGAAAAGTTTTAGGTCTAGAAGAGTTGCTTGAGGTTTTTCCTAGATATTTTTATGGTTTACTTTCAACACCCTGTAAATTTATACCAACTATAAGCAACTTGGTTTTAAAAGACAGGGGCAGTGAAAAGTAATGGCAGATTTACAGAAGACCTTCTTATCTTGATATGAAAGTAATTTCTCTGACAAACACCTTGAAACACAAAGAGGGAATGGCCATGCTGCTGTCTTCCCTTCCCAACCACTTCTACTGTAGATGCAACTAGTACTGAAATGGCCCTCATGCAATGCTGCTCATATCATTCCCACTGGTTTTCTGTCACATGTGCAGCATGAGAAGCTTCAAAAATAATTGTGACACCTGAGAGACCTGGGTGTCCCATCCTTTTCTCTCAACAGCTTGTCCCTCATGTGGCCACAGCAAGTTATGGACCAGCCAGCTCAAAATCATTTGATACATTTGCCAAAACAATTTTCAGGGAGTCCTTAGCCAGCACAAAGCCACCAGTGAAAATGTAGGAAACAGCAATTGTAATCTGCCTTTGACAACACAGACTTTTTTTCTAAGTAGGGCAACACTCAGTTTGCATGAGGAGAGAGATCTTTAGGAAAAAATTTACCATATTTCTCTTTCATTCTAGCATTATCAGCTGTAGGAGAACACCAGGACGATGGAGAAGAAATCTTCCTAGAATGGATGGAATGGACAGCATAATAGTGCTTGGAAGAAGATTACTGATTAGTTTCTAT
>JAWWEW010000112.1:82552795-82580243 GCA_035583185.1 Anabacerthia variegaticeps | reverse complement strand
GCCACCCCTAATTATCCTTGTTTGTCACGGTTCTGCCTCTTTTCTAGTAGCTTCCATAACCGAACCTATAAATGTCTCATGCCCCCCTAATAAATGTTCCACTTTGCAACCCCTACCACGAGTGTGAACCGTTCCTTGTACCCTGGCGGACCGTGTCAATCAGCCTCTAAAATTGAAAAGTGTAGGGAAAAGCCTTCTGATTTAAAAAAAAAAAAAATTAAAATAAAGCCTGCTTAACACCTTCCTTACCTTTTTCTTCTCACATGCATGTATATGTATACTTTCCAGGGACTCCATCACATTTCTCACTGCTGGAATCATCCCTGTGGTCATACGACTTATCCCAGATGCTCCTTAAATTAAGTCTGTGTTGCTTCATGAATGCACTATCTATAGTAATCTTTAATTAGTACAGATTACAGCTTGATATTACTGATATCCCATATAGTTTAAACTATAAATACTAGTTTAAGATGTCTCTTAGAGCTAAGGATCTGATATAGAACAGCAAAACAAACAATGCAGACAAAAGAACAGAGACAAAGCAATTAGTGTGAGAATTCAGATTTAAGTTTTCAACTCCCTGTCCAAGACCTCCAGTAGCAATAACTAAGGAACAAAAAGATAGGTTGCATAGAATTTACTCCCTGTCTTCCTCAGTAAGTGGATAGCAAGCCAATGCCTTATTCTCTTTTTTTTTTAAAAAAAAAAAAAAAGGTTGGAAAAGCCCTACCTTTACAGGGATTTGTTGTCCAAGGCTTGATTTTCATCGTAGACCAGGTACTAGCTAGGAGAGAGTTATTATGTGATTTCATCTATATAGTATTTATCGTAGAACAGATGCTTACAAGGTCTTTTTATCTATCAAATCTTTGTCATGATACTAGACACCATGAAGTTATTCAAATTAAGACACAAAGAAAGCAAGTGGCTTGCAAAGTTTACCCAGAAAATATATCAGATTACAACTTTGGAACTACAACTCAAACCAGAGTTCCATACCCTCCTCCTTGATTTGCTGGAATACCTGATTAAGACAACCTTGGAAACTGCCTTGAAAAATCATGTAAGACGTGAAATACTGTTGAAATGGGAGATTAGTTTTCAGTCATTTCAATTCTAAAATTTGTAGTTTCTTTTTTTACAAACTTCTGTGTTTTATAGGGCAGATTATTCTTATCAGTCATTGACTGTAGAAGGAACTCTCGATAGGAGATAGATGCACACACATCTGGGATAGGTGGGATTATATTTCTTCTTGAATACCATTTCTCAAATCTCAGTCAAAACATTCTGCCACTACACCACAGCAGCAGTGTGAAGTTTACACAAACAAATGCTGGACTGATGGCAGAAAAGAAAATTCAGCTGTATTGCTTCAATTTTGTGGAATTCCTTTCAACTTTAGTCTGTAAAATACTGCTGCTTTGAGGATATAACAACTTCTTTGTGTATTTCTCAAAAAAACCCTCTAAGATTTCATTATCAAAATGCAGCATCATAAATATCCAGAAAAGTAAATTTAGGAAATGTTTAATTTAATCCTGTATCTTTTGAATTCTAGAGGAGCTGACTGTTGAAAGCAGAAGAAAAGCAATCAATTTAACTTGACTCACTGACTCTTCTTGTAACACTTTTTTATTCCCTTCTCTAAAAATATCAATTTTCTCCTAAATTGAACAAATTAAAACAAAATGCTCAAAGGTGTTCAGAGTTTCTGAATTGTTCTGCTGCTGTTTGTAGCCAATATGGAAACACTGGTTCAGATGGAGTGCAGAGCTACCTTCTGCAGAGCATAGCCTCACTGTTTGGATAGTTTGCATTGTATTGGACTGGGCTGAATTATAGGCTTCATAAACAAGTGAACGTGTTTTAGATTTCCTGAATATTTGTTTTTCATTGGTTTTATTTGTTTTTTTCATTTTTATTTTTCAGTCCAGAATCACACAATTAACATGTGAGCTATGTTTTCTAACAGTAGCAATTGATAATGCCATCTGACTATTGAATTAATTAGCTGGGAAAGACTCAATTCATTCTTTTGATCACAGTCTGAATTCTTTTCATTTGTCAAAAACATCTGCTTCATTCCCTTGGGGAGCAAGAAAGAACTGCTGGACACCTCTCCTTCATGCAGGATTGGGTAGAATCTGTGATTTCCCTTGTAGCAGGAGATAGAACTCCAACACAAGCCTGCACACAGCTGCCTAAAAATTGAGCTGGATGAGCTGGGTCCTGTTAGAGAACAATGTGTCCATCTGCGAACAGATACAGGAAGAGCAAAGCTCCCACAAATAAAAAATTAAAAATCAAACCACCATGTAACAGGAAAAGGAAATGTGTCCTGAAACAAAAGAAGCATTTTGATACAGTGTTGCTTCTATAGAAGCTTGAAATTGGGAATGACTAAATTATTTCACTTTTTTTTCTTCCCCGTTCAGGTGAATACTCTTTCTCAAGAAAGGGAGCTGAGCATTTCTTCCTTCCAGAGGGAGCTGCCCACAAGCCCTGGCTACCTGCAGGAGTTGCAGGGAGTACCAGTGTAACAGAATTTTAAAAACACTAATGTTGCTAGCAGGGCAAACCAAAGCAATACATTTTGCAAAACCAGTCAACAAACAAGGGTCTAGATTGGCAATTGTGAGCCTTCCTTCTGGAATTGCTTGTATGGATCTCATGAGAAACAAAGTTCCATTCAGGTCACTAACCAATCATAAGTCAATTGCATATCCACAGTGTGCATCATCACTCCCAGGCCTCCCAGGTCTAGGCATAGGTCCCAGGCACAGCAACAGAAATAAATTTATGGTTGAACTGTTTGGAATAGCAAATCAAGAGAAAGAAATTAGAGTATGTTCAAAATTATATTCTATGAACATAAAGGGAGGACATGTGTTGCATATGTTATTTTTTTCAAATAAGTCATTTTATTCCAGCTTTAAATTAATCTTGTTTCATCAGAATGGTTTTGCATATCAATAAAGTGATGCACTGATTAGGAATTCAGGTATTTCATAAGAAAGTGCAAATTTTTAGGATCTAGATCTCCGTATTAGAATTGGCTCTTACAGTTTCACAAGGCAAAATTAAAACTATGATTGCAAGTTGCAATCACTATGCTGAAAAGAATGTCAAGCTGAAAGCTTACCTGTCCTGTAATATTGCATGAAGGATTTCTTAGCCTGGAGCTGAAGTGATTGATCTGTCATTTAAATGCCAGGGAGAGCTTTTAGGACTGGAGAGAGAAGAACAATAATGCAGGTTGGTATTTCTTTGAAGTGAGGCTGCTCAACAGAGATAATTCAAAATGCTCATCCTTTTGCAACTTTAGTTATATCTTAGTTTAAACAATTTTTTTTCCTGCGGCAATGCAGTCTCAAAAAAAAAAAAAAAAAGAGAGAGAGAAACAAACACTCCCTTAAAGTGTTTTAGGGAATGCTCATGACTTTTTTATTGCTTGGGGCTTGTTTTACTGCATCAGTGCAAATGTGAAACATTAAGGTCACAAATGAACAATGAACAACCCCAGCCAGAGCATGGTAGTCAGATGTAGTGATACATCCTGATGCGAGGGTAGATCACATAGGAAAAGTGACCAGTGATTACATCACCTTGTTGTGTCTCAATTGTCAAAAATATCAGGCTGTCCCAGCTTCCTTCCCAGAAGCTACAGAAGGAGCAGGTTTTAGCCCTAAACAAGCTGTCTTCCATACCCCACTCTACTTTGCAGATTTCAGTCCCAGCAGGTTTTTGGAGTATGGTGACCTCAGACCAAGCACATCTTTATTTCTCTCCTCCTTTTTGTTGAGGAGCTGTTCTTCCTCCCAAAAGAGAGTCATATTGTGAAGTGGGAAAAATGACTAAGTGTAATACTTCATTGATCTCCTAAGGCATGTTAATGGTGTCTGAACAGCCCTAATGTTTGTAGCCCTGGTAATCTAAAACAAAAGGTCCCAAAACTGGGACACATAGGTTATGAGCTGAGACACAGGAGAATGGTGGGAATGCTGGCTGTAAGTGTACATTGTGCAGAATGTAAAGTGTGGATATTGAAGCTATGGGAGAGGCTGTCAGACAGTGTAGAGCATAGAACATGGCCACTGGGAGCAGTTGGAGGAGAGGAGTAAACAGCAAGGCTCAGAAGCCAAAAGAGAGCAAGGGCAACGGGAGTCACAGCAGGAGAGCCCACAGCAGGAGGAACTGAGAGCAGCAGCACCATATCAGATCACTTTGAATGAAGCCTTTCTATGCAGCAAGTCTTAAAACTGTAGACTGCAGCTAAAACTATAGACTGCAGATGGGGGAAGATCACCAGTTGGACGACCCTGCGGAGGAGAGACTGCAAATGTCTGTTAATATGACACTGTGATACTTGCTGTCATCCTGTTTTTCTATCAATCAGATTCAAGTTTTCCATCCAATAATAAAAATATTGGTTACTAAAGCATTTGACTTGTATTTGCAAGGGAATACAATTATTTCATTCATCACTAGAGTATTAGCATAATCTTCCTGGACTTCTGGTAAGCACTGAGATCTTATTTTTGTGGTGAAACCCTTCTAGCGAAATTTATCCCTTCTTGCTGACAAGCAAATCCAGAGGAAAAGCTTTCACATGCATTCTGTCCTCTCAGTAAGGGTGTCAGGCAGAGCACCAGTAATTTCCAGCCAGAACATGGCATTTCCTGGCCAGCAGGCTGAGAGAATTGTGCAGTACTTCTGTACTGGCAGGCAGCTGACTGGCAGGTCAAAGAATACATGCATGTTTTCTGGAGGGTCACTACTTACAAAGAGCTAGCCCTTCTCAACCAGCAGCCAACAGCAGCCAGTAAGGAACAGGGAAATGTGGCACACTCTAGTGAGAACACAGACGAGCCAGAGGAGGGAAATGGAGAGCTCCCAGAGGAGGAAAATGGCTAGGACCACAGGGTAGGTATCATAGGATGAAAGAGGAAATAACAGAGGAAAAACAGCAATTTCCCTGAAAGATGTTACTAGAGGGATTGGGTCAACTGTGAGGTGGACCTTCACTGACGGATCTAGAGGGGTGATGATGAATGCTGCTTTAGACACTGCAGCATTGAAAGCCATAGTGGTGGCAACAGGCTACATGGAGGGAACAAGAAGTACAGAAGTGGAAAAGTACTGAGGGGAAAAGAGAACCCTGAGGGGGAGCACAGGGAACACAGGGCAGAAGGAAAGTAGGAGGAAGATATACTAGGATATGTTCTCTTGCATTTGTTTTCATTTGAAATCCAAACTCCTCTTCGATTAAGTTATGACTTAATGGGTAAAATATAAACTCTAGTCTCAACTAAAATAAGCAATGCTGTTGGTCTCAGTGACATTCCTCACACTAACTATAGATAGTGTTTCCAAACTACTAAAGTCTACCAAAAGAGAAGCTGTTTGTTTATGCCTGCAGCATCATCTGTTCTTGCAAAGCAACAAAAGAAATGCCTAATTAATTATATTTGTTACCTATTCCCTAAAAATAAAAACAGTAGAGGAGAAATAGTGCTTACCTTGAATGACCACCTCCTGTGTAGTTCAGAAAGAGGGACTTGTTTGTACTTAAACAGATCAACCTCCAGTTCATAAAATGACTTAAATGTGTATCTCAGTAGGGGTCATTCTGTTGCCCTGTAGCAGTGTGAGCTAAGCAAGGATCTCAGATTAGACTCCAGGTACGAAGCAAGACTCAATCCTCTATGGAGCAATTGGATAGGCAAAGAAGGTATATCCTAAAAACTACTTGCAAAACACTTCTCTCACAAATAGGAAGGAGTTCACCAAAAGTTGCATTCAAAATTGACCACATAAGGGACATAACACAAACAATCCAGAAAATAAGCATTTAAAATTAAAAATGCCTGTTTCTGGTGCTAATAACAAATTAATACACAAATGCCACCAAAAATTAATAATGAAGAATTAAACTGAAATCTTAGTCAAATATGACCAGAATTTGAATTTGGTGTCAAAAACTATGCAAAACTGCTGAACTTTCTGTAATGCATATTTGTTTAATCAGTCTAAAAGTACAATTAATATTTAGATTATTTTAGGTAACACCTTTTCCCCTAACAATTTCAAGTAAAATTTTGTTGCTGTTATGTTTACAGAAAAGTAATATAAATTGATTTACTTATCACTCAGAGACAAGATAAAGTCCCCTGTGAAGCAGGCACATCTAAATTCGTGCTTCCTGTGCAGTGTCCCTCCATGATAAAAGCATTCATTAAAGCTGGGACTGCGGAAACAAAAAGGAAGAGGTAGTTTACCACTCACTACACAAAGGGCACTAAACAGTTGCAAGCCCATAAAGTTTAGTTAAAACCTTGTAAAAGAGAATGCAACATTACATCTAGATGAAAATGTTCAGATGTTTATTAACAGCCCATGCAGACTTCTTTGATACGCATCCAGATTATAAAGCCGCAGAGAACAGACATGGCTGTAAAATCCCAGCCATTCGTGCTTCCAAGGCAGAGTGCCCTGGCAATACACAGTGAGCTGGGATTAGTTTTCCAGTGCCCTCGAGTGGGAATAAAACCAGTATCCTGCATCACATTTTGTCCACAGGGAGTTTACTGACTGTCCACTGACATTGCATATGATGTGTCATTGTCTTAGGTAAAAATTTAACAAAAACTCTAAGAGATTTGCTTTTTCATCAATAAAAGCATCAAGAAATGGCCTTGTCACCATCTACGTTTTTTTCAAGATTGAAAACTCAAAAGCTTTTCTTTTTTTCTTTTTTCTTTCTGTCTGTTTCATTGTGTTGCAAATAATACACAGGGTTTCACTTCTGCATAGAAAATACTTAACAGCTTGAGTCTGCTATCACCCTTTTAATTGTTAAAACCAAAGCAGAAAGTTGAGTGGAGCCACAGAATATGAGAGACAATAATAATAATAAAGAGAAGGGCAAGTATTTACTAACAGATTATTTATCACTGTCTCATGAGAAGATAATTGAGCAATTTGTTTTTCAGTGCAAAAAACATGGGAGGGTGATATTTTGAAGGCAATTTCAACTTGTTGCCTAGTCTCAAAGTACAAACAGAATAGAGGAAATTCACTGAGAGTTGTCATTCTTGTCTAGAATGTATTTTAAAAGACTGGCCAATATTACAAAGGGCAACATGAACTTTTTACTACTTAGCACACTTAAGACTTAGAGGATCTAGCCATTTTTGCATCCCCCAAATTGAATGAGTTTGGAGCCAACAAAGCAATGCAGTGAAGGGAAACTCTTCCTCCAGCATTTGGTCTCACCCTCCTGTCAGTCTGGTCTGGCAGGGCTTTGTGCTTTTTTTTCATTCAAAATTCTCTTCGTAGTCATTACTTCACCTTTTAGGTGTTATTGTTCCTGGCCAGCTTCCTGGCTGCAGTGCCGTTATTGCTAGGTACAAAGCAAAGTGGTGCTGTGATGACAGTCAAATTGTAAATTATTTAAAAAAAATTAATAACTGGACTGGACACAAAAAGACCCTAAAACTGTAAATGCTATTTGGCACCAGTGGAACTAATATAATTACCTTTGTAATAGTTTCAGAGGCCTTGAAGCTCACTTCTACTTTGCTTGTTTGGGAAAATTATTATTACTAATGAAACAGTCCAGAAACATTTTGAGAAACATTTTTTATTGAATAACAGCATTTAACAACCATGTAGAGATGGAAAATAATTACAGAACAATCCTGGCTGTCAAAAGCCTGGAGGTACTAATGGCCTGAAAAGATGTGACATGCCAGTTCACTCAGAATCAGCAGATTTGCTGTATTTTCAAGGCCTCAGTGGATAAAGCTGGAAAAACCCATCCAAGCCAGAAACTGCCAAAACCAAAACTACCCTTCCGGAGCTGGCAGTTTTGCTGCCTGTTTGGAATACTGCAAGACAAAAATGCAAAGTACTAATGGTGGACATTTACATTTATTCTCTGAAATCTGCCACTTTTTGTCTTCCCCAAATGTTCCTGAAACAAACCCCAACCCCCACTGTTCCCCCCCCCCAAAAAAAAAGAAAATAAAAATATACAAAAAAGAAAACCCTGAATAGAATTCAGTGAAACTCCTTTTTTCTCCTCTGGTCCCTACAACTCTCGCAGACACCAGTGGTCACCAGCTGCTTTCCAATCCCACTGTGGACTCACCCATGGCCTCAGTGACCTGCACTTCTCCCTGGCTCCAGCATTCCCAGCACGGAGTGTGAACAGCGCATATTCATCCTGCTCTCTTTCTATTTACCTGACCTCAGTGGCCATTTGCTGTTATTTTAATCCCTTAACTCCAGCCCAAGACCACCTCTGTCCATCACTGAGCATCTGCCAGTTCCTAATAATTCAGCTACTAAATACAGAAAGTTCTGAGCAGAGCATGAGCTCCACCCATGTTGTGTAAATGGCTCATTTTGGGAGAGTAGCTGCGGACACAAACTCCGAGCAGAGGAGCATCACCCTGCAGTCCCCAGTGACAATCACAGGAACATGGGGGTAAAACACAGCCTGTCCTATTTCTCACAGGTGAGATGACCTGACTCTTCCAGAGCTTGCTCCATCAAAAACTCAACAAAGAATAGTGAAAAATATTAATCCTCTGTTCTTAATGTCTAAATAGAAGACACTAATGATGGGTTAATGAGTACCTCATAGCAGCACAAGTGTCTCAGAGTGCAAAGGATAAGCTTGTGAAGGGAGGCTGTGAGCCTGTGGAAAGGGATGCCATGCCTGTAGGGCACTGGCACAGTAGGACTTGCAGGGAATGGGCTGCTCCCTGATGAGGCAATGGATAAAATGCAGTGTTCATCCATCAACAGTGAAACACAAATCTGGTGAAAAAATTGAGACATGCATTGGCAATGCACACATCCACCCCAGTACCATCCCCGAAGGGAAGTACCCTTTTCTTCCCAGAAAGTGCCACAGAAGAGGCACTGGAAATGCAAGACCAAAGTCCTCTAAGTGGAAAACAGCTCTGTAAGGCAAAACCTCACTTCTGCTCACCTCCAAGAGCAAAAAAGCTCTTCTCCCTGGAGTTTTTTCCACCTTTCTTTAGAGCTTTGAGCATTCATCATTTGGAGTAATCAACATGCCCTGCAAGTAACAGCTCCTTTCCTGAGCTGAGACCAGGCAGTGTTTTATAAAGATTTTCCACAACAGGAAGAGTTGTGTCCAGAGGGAGAGTTATGCTCACAGCAGAGGATGAACTGTACAGTGGTGAGGGAGAGGACACTGAAAATGGAAACTGAAGCAGCTACGGCTACAGTTTTCCCAGCTTAGACCACACTCTTTAATGTTTCAATGTGATTTTTTAATGTTTGAATAAATACTGCTTTAATAAAAGGAGTAGTATGTCTGTAATCATAATTTTGTTTGTTTGTTTGTACAGCTCCTTTCATGCAATATTCATAAACCTATTCCTATTTCTTTTCTGATAATTTCACTAGCACATTGAAAGAGTGCCCGGCAAGTCATAAAAGGCAATTGCTGTTTTCACAGCATATTGTGCAGTTAGTAAAGAAACTTTAGCCTCAAATGGATGCTACTCGTTCTTTTGGAGCAAATTACAACATGCTGGGGGCACACTGGGAAACCAAGTGTCAGCCTCCAAAGTATCACTCTTCCGTTTAAATGTCACATCTCATCTTAATGGGATACTGGAATGTCTGCAATGATTTCATATTCCTAAAATTACTCTTCCTTGCTCCTGCAAATGTTCCTACCTGACACCCCCTTTCCAATAACACACACATAGACACAAATGCTCGTGGTGGTGCTGGGCAAGTAGATGAGACAACTTCATTGATTTGAAGAAATCAACTGCTTCTTTCTGCTTTGGGTTTTTTGTTTTGTTGGGGTTTTTTTCATTTTAGGGAGAAAATGATACTATAGTGTAAGGAAGAATACCTTATCTGTGATGGTTTGTGGTCCAATATTGTATTAGTATAGCACAGTACATTGTAGTGCAAGATAGTGTATTGTAAAGTACTGTGTGATGGCTACAATATAGGAATAAAATCTGTATTGTCATAATGCAAACTCTGATCATCTTCTTAAGCCTTTTTACAAGTCTCAGTATTTTAAAAATACAGCAGAAACAATTCAGATTAAAGTGTAGCTGGGCCTTTGCAGGATATGCAGGGGAACTTTTCATAATTTTGTTTTCTTCTATTTGAAAACATGCAGCTTCTCCTATCTTGCCCATTACTGTCCAATCAATATAGTCAATATAGTTTGAAATATGATCTACTATTTGGCTATCTGCTTACTCTTTGGGTTTTTTCTTAATTCATAGCTCTGGTAGCATTCCACTTAATCTGACTTTTGAACAGAATCTAGTGTTGTAATTAAAACATTTTTTATTTTTATATAATATTTAAAACACATATACCTGAGGTCTCACTCCTGTACGACTAAATCACCAGCAGTTTTACTCTTAATTTAATGGCAATAAAACACAGCTTCAGATAATCTGTGCATACTACAGAGTTCATGCGCTGCCTCTGTACATGGGATCTCTAAAAGCATTGTGAAGAACAGGTCTGCAACAGGGATCGGATCCAGCCTCAGATTTTGTCTCACAGTAGCACTGTCAATGATATGTATAATCACAAGAGGAAGAATGTATTTGGCTGCACTGTAGCCCTGTTAGTTGCTACAGTGCTTTAGTTTTACATGTCAAAGTCAACACTAGTTATGACTATAGTAGATTTTGGCTTCACTGCAGTATTTCATCTATGGCCTTGGGCAAAGATGTGGATATCGGCTTTACTGTTCTCTGACAACTCTAAAAAATAACACTCTTCAGTGGATAATTATATATTGACAGCAGAAGCCAGGCCAAGGTAAGGGAGGGTGTATTGAAGATAGATGGCTCAACAGATGGAAAAAGTTCAGAGCACTCTGTTAAAAACAGGGAGAGACCTTCATTACATTATGGAAACAAAAGAGGTTTGCCAGTGTGTACATCTGTGCACGTGTGTGTGTGTGTGTGTGTGTGTGTGTGTGTGTGTGCACCACACAGGAGTTACATGCCGATGTTTGATATAAAAGCACTTGCTGACGAAAGAATAACCAGTGCAGGCTGGTAGATAATCAATCCCAAAAAATCCCCCAGGTCATCTTCAGACAACTAAGCTCTAATTCTTACAGAGATTCTTACATAGAGATTCAACTAAGTGCTGAATTGCTCTTCACCAAATCAATATTTCCCGAACCTGGGTTTTAATTCTCATTTTCAGAATTAATGCAATTTAATTGCTGATTACCTATTCCAAATTCACCAGAATACATAGGAAGCCTCTCATCTCCAAGGAACGTTCACAGAAACTCCATGGTCCCAGTGCCTTCCTGACTGTACACATCCCTATGCTCACCGTCAGTGGTAGATAAAACTTTTGATACCTGTCTCTCAAGCGCCATACCAAAGAGTGGGAGTCCAGTTCCAGTGCTGGAGCCACTATTACTCACAGACTCTGAGACTAACATTTTCTGAAAGTGGACAGCTAACTTTTTACAACCTCCTGACTTTATCAAACATAACTCTAGACTAATTGCTAGCAACACTAGTCCAGTCCTGCACTGAGTGGGATAAAAAGCAGAAGTTTATCCATTAATGCAATGCAGAAACACTTCCAAACTTTTCAGTTTGCTACTGATGCTGTGAGCTGGAAAAATCAATCTTTGAGCTAACACAGATGAGCACAGCAAGCAATTTATTTCTCTGTGGTGTTTTTGTAATAAGAGAGAGGAGATTTGTAGGAACAAAATAGTTTTAAACTGGAGAAGAGATTAAATAGATTGAGCAGATTAAGCAGATCACTCACCAAGGGGTACCTGGGTGAAAGGAATAAGTACTCTACCTGTGGCCTAGTCATGAGCATGTAAACCACACTGCCTAAGAAGGCCCTTACACATTTTATCTTGCAGCTTTACATGCAGGTGTTTCTGGGTGAAGGCCAGGATCAAACAATATCACTGGATTTTGTCTTTCAACTCCTCAGCTGGAGAAACTGCTCTTTTTCTTGTTGTAATGGCAGCCCGCGAAACCACTATTGGGAAATGACTTTATCAAGAAAGGCAACACAGAACAGCCCATAAGGTTTGCTTGATTTCAGCAGAAGAGAATATTGATTTGTGTTCACTCTCTGAACTGGCTGCAATATGAATGGTAAAGGGGCAAGGGAGAGAAATTCTGTCACATCACCTTGAAGGAGCTCCAGATATTCAAGTTATCTGGGTGGGTGGCCTGACTAACCCAGGAAAGGCAAGGCAGGAGGTGGGGAAAAACATAGTTCAGAGAAGCATCAGTCACACAGATGGGAGTGTAACTCAGCCTGGGGAGATTAATGAACAAGTATGAATGATAAATGCTTCTTTTTTAGGATTCTCTTAAAGACTCCTTTCTTCCTTGAAAGTGATTCATTGTTTTCCTCCTTGATTCTCAGGTTATCTTAATAAGCATTTGAAAAACTTTTATTCAGTAATAAAAGAAATTAAGGCTTGAAGTCTCATTGCATAAATCACATCTGACATTCAAAATATGCTGATGTTTCAGACTTGTTTTTACAGCAGATCTGGGAAAAAAGTGTGTCCTGTGTATCATGCAAGACTCTTGCCTGCAAGCTCTTGGAGCTTGGAGCTTATCTCAACAAAATATCTGAGGGTCTGAGAAGGGATTGAGATGGCTCTCACAGACCTCATGGCATTGTCCACACTTTGTCCCCTTCATTCTCTTCCACGGCTCTGTTCGTGTCCCTGCCTTGTGACAGACAACAGAAGTGAATTCTTTCTTCAACATTACTTATGTGGCCACAAGTGTAAGTACCACAGACCACAGATGGATTAAGCATATTTGATCTACCTTCTATCCAAATTAAATTCTGGAGAAATTAAATTTAATTACAAAACTAATTTAAATTATCTAGAATTTAAACTCCTTTTTAATTAAACCTAGGCCAGAACTACAACATGATTCCACACAGGCAGATGGAAAGAGAGCTACTCTAATCTATGCATGTTCCAGCCCAGCCTAGCATATCCTTTCCTTTTGCAGGACACTCTTTCCAAAATAACCATATAATCTGACAAAATTATGTAAATGGGTCCAGCCTGTACCAAACCCCACTCTTGTCCAGCTGAGCCTCAGAAAGTCTCAGAGAAAAATAAAGTAGCTCAGTAGTTGTTGTTTTCCCATTGAATCCAGTCACCCACCACACCAGCAGTAATTCCAGAGATGCACTTGCTTTAATGCAAATTTCCAAGGTGAAAAGGAAATTTTAAAGGATTAGGGAGACAGTTGTTATGATTCATCAACATGACTATTCCTTGCTTGTTAAGAGTGAAATACCTACATAGAAGCTACTGTTTATGCAAGGGCTGTGAGAACATTTCCAGCTGTGAAGGATCTTGCACAACCTCCAGTTGTCCAAAAAATATCATACCTCAGGAAACTCATATATAATATGTTTTTATTGGCAATTACATCAGTATGGTGTAGTAGGTGTTTGGGCTGTTCCACCCATGTCCCCTGTACTTTCCTGGATGCTTTGGTACCTTGAGGCATTCCTGCAGCCACTTTTCCTTCTATCACCCAAGATTAAGCATATGACCACAAAAAATACTCAATGGCAAGACAGGTAAGTGTGGGAGTTTGATAAGGGTGCAATTTGTGAAGAATCCAAATACCCAGATGGGGCCGCCATAGTTATAACCAAGGTCAGGAATTCTATTAGCATTTTCTGCCAGTGGTTTTGTGATTTGTTGTTTTGGGGTTTTTTTTATCTATTAGGAGATATCTAGAAAGGGAAGAAGCTGCTAATGAAATGAGAAATTATAAATGCTGTCTTTCTTTAAATGAAAACCCAGTTACCTGTAGAAGACAAGTAAAATTTTGTTTTTTCCCTTTCAATAATCAGAGTTTGATTGATGATGTGCCAATATTTGTCCCATCAAGTCCAAAATAAACAATTAGCATTAGCATCTCAGTTATATGAAAAGTAAGCTGTGCGGTCTCAAAAGATTTTAGGGATTCCATTTCCATTGTGATAACCCAATAGTGATGCTAAGAGCAAGGACCAATAGAGGAAAGTCTTGAGCTTCTGAGGACCAAACTGGCACTGTCTGAGGCTGGCAATGCTAACCAGAGCACAATGGAAGGTTTATGGTCAGTCCGGCACTCACACTTGATTCTGTCAGGGACAATAAGAGGGTTGAAAAGTATCAACTCAGTTTTCACACAGCAAAACACTCTTTCTTCATAGCATCTCCAGGTAAGTAACCATCTTCTCCAGAGAGACTGGGGTGCTCACAGACTTGTGAACCTTCCATTTCACCCTCTGTACAACAGGCTAGTCCAGTAATTTGTACAGGTTAAGATTTGGTAACTCCAGTTTCAGAGTAAAATTCATCTGAACCTGAACTTGCTACCAATGTTCTTTCAAAGCAGAGCTATGTATTAAGTAGTAAAAATTGTCTTTTAGATCAATTTCCTTGAGAGTGCACTCCTATGAAGCCTATAAGAATATAGCATTTATAATGTTACTTCAACAATGCCTTCACGTTCTGTCATTCCAGAGGTGCTTCTGCCAGTGGGCAAAATTCAGGAAAGGTTTCCATGTCATTAGACAGAGATGCAAAAATAACCCACAGAAAATATAGTTTCAGATCTCTTAAACTATCCAAAGTGTACAACTGTACATATTTCTTCTGAGATTCCAGCTGGCTGTGTTTTTCTCAGATAAACATGTGGGTGCTCCCGTCCTTTTTTAGTAACTTTCTGAAAACATCCAGAGCAAGAAAAAGCTTTGTAAATTTATCTTTTGAGATGAAGTTCCAGGTAAAACACTGAGGTGGAACAAACTCTGCAAACTTGTGGAGACTGTCTTATCACTATAAAAAGCTCTCAAAATCAAACTGATTTATCACAGCAAAAGCTCAGCAGCCTTAAAAATATGCACTGGTGTTTGGTTGTGCAGTGACATTTTTTTAAATGTTAGATGATTTCGAAGTACTATGAACATAGAATATTAAACACTAAAATTCCCTGTGATGCTGCTTACTCTTTTAAAAGTAGAGGGTTGAAATTTACTTATTTTAGAAGAAGAATTGCATGGGGTTTTGTTTTTTAATAAATATCTGAAATTATTACCTTCCACAGGCACTATAAATATTTTTCTTCATGGATTTGTGGTAGGAATTTAAAATGCATCCTGTACTGAAGGAGCCAGAAAAACGACTCTGAAGCCATAGATAGGAGTAACTCTTCACTAGCAAAGCCAGCATCCACAGTGACTTTGCAAATCCATAGGATTTGATATTCTTTCCATTAGTTAATACTTGCATCACATTAAGGCTGCTGCTGAAAGTCAAGGAAAATATAGACTTTAATAGCGTGTTAATACATTGTGGTGGTAAGCTGCATTTTCTTTCTCCTAGTCTTAATAGACATGCTCTCAGACATCTGAGATGCAGACCACGTCCTAAAAGCAATGCCAGGCTCCTCTCACCACAGGCTAAGGAGGAACAGGGCTGAACTCTTAATGTTGAGGCATTTTAAGATATAGAAAACCTAGCAAGGAATGGAGTTGGATGATCTTGTTATTTCTCAAAGCTCAGCCATTACTTCTCATGACAAATTAATTGAGACAGAGCAACAGAGTAGCAGAACAGGGCCGGGTTGGAGGAGGGGGCTCAGTGCATTTTCGGGGTAAGACAGGTAGAGGGCAGGGAATTTTCTGCTCTCATAAGCTGGAAAATCTCATTTAGAATACAGACTCCTTTTTCCTAGCAGGAGCTTTTGCTTCCTTAACCCTCATGTCTCCTTCAAGAGCAAGCCTGATTCTTCAAGGCACCAGCCCTGGCAAAGTCAGAGACAGGATCCTGGTTTTCCTTTGCCCTTACAATTTTAGCAGTGCTTACAGACTGTTACCACAGGTGGCCACCTCTCTGCCTATACTTAAATTGTTCCCACTATTTTCATTTAATGTGTATATTGGGACTAGCAAACATCAGTGTGGTAATGGGTGGCAAGGGAATAAGAGAGAAAATAACAATTAGTTATTGGCAGCATGAATAACTGGTAAAAATAGCTCAGCATGTTGTTATCTGCACTTATAAAAAGAAAATCCAGCCCCTAAGGTAAGCACCTGTGTGTGAGTATAAGCTGGGTTTGGCATCTAGTCAGTTTTCTAATTAGGAATTAATTTCTCTGAAGTGACCAGAGTGTACCAAAAAAGAGTACGTCTGTGCAGGTTGCCAGGTAGCACAGAGACTATAGAGCAAGACTTAGACATGAACCAGCCTGATTTCTGAAACGTGGAACTCTGTGGCAGTTGGTTTACCTTTGCAAGATGAAATTGACCATGGTGACATGTGACATGTGTCACTATCTACTTGCTTCAGGTATTCTGGTCTCTCAGGTAAAGCTATGCAGGCTAACTCCACACCAGGTTGCAAAGGGCCACAGTGGCATACATGGGGACCACTCACAGTAAAGCAGCAGTGAGCATTTGCCTCCCCATCAACGTCAGTGACCAGAAAGCAAAAGCACTCGGGTTGTAAATTTACCTTCCACCCTCTGCTTCACCTGGTTCACAGCAAATACTGGAGTACAGGTCTGCCACTTCTCAAAGAGAGTATTATCAAGCAATGGGCTTCTCTTCTCCTCTCTGTATTACTGTCTATAAAGTGATGCATAAAGTCTTTATAAGCACTAATCTGAGCAGGCATGTGGACCCCTGTGTAGTCACAGCCACAATAAAACTGGCATTTCATTTCTTCATCCTAGCAATAACAGGAAGAACTCTTGCGCTGAACCAGAGCAGAAGATCATCAATGACACATGCCATTACTAGTCTCAGGGATATGTGTTTTAAATACCCCTGGTTCTCTTTACTCCTTTCAAGAAAAGAGACAGACAACCAAAAGAGCTCCTTATCTCTTTCTGCCTTGTAAACAGGCTTTTGTATTTATCCCTTGGCAGGAATGGATTTACATCTTTTATTGCATCTTGGACTGAGAGAAGCTATTGAATGGATTGAGATCAGCCTGAAGAGAAGGACTTGAAGGTGTTTGTGAATCAGAAGCTCAGCATGACCCATTTTAGTTTAGATATAAGGAAGAAATTCTTTACTCAGAGGGCAATGAGGCACCAGCACAGGTTTTCCAAAGAAGTTCTGGATGCCCCAGAAGTTCTGGAAGTGTTCAAGACCGTGTTGAATGGGGCTCTGAGGAACACGAGGAACATTTTTCTAGGGGAAAATGTCTCTGCCCATGGCAGGCAGGTTGTTACAAGATTATCTTAGTGGTCCCTTTGAACCCAAACCATTCCATGATTCTATGATTGTGGGTCATCTGGACAAAACCTGACAGGCAACATCCACCAGAAAGCTTAAGACACAGAGACGAGCGATGTGAACAGTGGTGGTGCTGAAGTAACAGCAGGCAGACCTTATTACCTTTTTGGTGAATGAAAAGTCACAAAAATGAATTAGCCAATGCTTGGAAAGTTGCAGAAAAAGCTAAATTCATCTGTGGGCCTGCATCCAAAATCCCAAAATGGATTGGGACACAAAATGGCACTGTTAGTATATAAAAATTGCAGTGCAAAACCATGAGCTCTGTCCACCTCCAGCTGGAACAAGCTCTGTGTGAAGCCAGCCAAGCCCAAGTGTTTTCTGGCACGTTCAAATAGGTCAGATGTCTTGGCTGCTGCTTCTGCAACCAGTCTTAAGTGCATCTGAACTCTAAACACCAGCTGGACTGTCACTGCTAGCCTGGCCATTTGCTGTTGAGACAGGCGTGCCAAGTGAGTTGGTTGTATGGTTTGGAGCTCACAGAAATACTGTCTCTGTTGTTGTTGTTGTTTATCCCAGTTTTCAGACCAAAAGCCTTTCACATAGGTCATATTCAGTCTCCTCCCATTTTATTATGCTGTGAGACTTGCCAGTAAACTCTGTTAAACAAAGCTGACTGACATTTCTGAAAACCTCTCTTAATGGACCAGCCGCATCATCATAACCTCAGCAGCTGGATGTACAAAGCTCAGAGGGATTTGGGAGCAGTGATCAGCCACTCATTCTCCTCTGCAGAAATCCCTGCAGCTTTATCATTCGCAGAATGTCAATATCCCTTCTGCCACTGCATTAAGCAACACACTGTTCGGAGTTTATTCACACTCTCTCCAGACAAAAGGCAAAACTTGTGCCTAATGCAATAATTAGCTGGGCATGTAGGGCATATAATGGACCTTTATTAGAGGACATGGAAGAAGTTAGCAAAGGAGGTGCCACCTCCACAGACATTGTAGAGCTAAAGGGTCTGTGTTACCAACCACGTTTCATCTTCTGTATTCACAAAATATTTCAGATCTGCTTAAGTTCAAGCTTCTAAGGAGGATTTTAAAGATAAAACCCAAGATTTTTACCAAGATTCCGTATACGGAAGAAGTCATTGTGAAGATACTGGACCTCCCCACTATCCTTGTGTTAAGACAGTATGTTTGTTAAATCAGTACAGCAAGATGTCTTGAGTCTGCAGTCTGCAGGAACAAAAAAAGGCTTATTTAGGTCAATAGGAATGTTTTTCTGCTCTCAGGTCATGGTTCCAATTTAGTTCCTGATATGGGACAGATGCCAGTATAATTTAGACTGACATTAGACACTACGGATATGTTTCAGCCACTATCTAGCCTTACTGTAACTCTTCTAGTTCCACTCCAAGAGATAAATAATGCATGGATTTTTTTTGTTTGTTTTGAGAACTCTATGGTATAGCCATTTCTGTTTCACCAGGGCCTGAATCTGCACCCATAAGATACATATCAGCACCAAGCACTTGAGACTATTGTCACCACTTTGATAGTTATGCCAAAGCCCTGGTTGCTAAAATACCTGGGAGTTTTAGCATTGCATTTAATGGGAAAAGTTTTAGCTATCATTGTTGCCTAAGAGGCATCATCACAACATGGAAAATTCTTAGCAGAACTAATATAAGCTGGTTATTTTCAAACCTCAGTAAACAAAAACAAGTGAGATCAATAAACAATCGTTAGATGAAGGAAAAAAACTACAGATCAGCCATTAAGAGAAAATAGGTTAAATTATGGGATTTTTTTATTATGTATATTTTTAATTAATCATCCATTATATGAAAGCCCAAGAAGTAAATAGCATGCTTGCTAAACTACTTCACCATTGATTTTTAAACAGTCTCAGGTCATGGCCTTCTTTGTCTTTGAATCACCTGTTGAAAAACTGGTATGCCAAGTATCAGGACTTATCAGTCCAAACTCAGAATTATGCCTGACTTACCATTTAAATAATTTATTTATCTGGTTTTGAAGTGCCTGTTTTTACTCCGTGCTTCACTTTGGACTGATGATACTGAATTTGCCTAGAGTGGCTGTATTCAAAGAAGTGAAAGATGGCATCACACAGATACATGCTTTTATTACCATGCTTCTGAATTACATCAAAATACTAAGCACGACTGAATAGAATACCACTGGGAAATGAACTACAGAGCCCTGCTTACTTATTTTTGATTGCACTTAATACTTCAGGGCTGACTCTGCCAGAGACTGTCTGCACGTAGCTGCATCAGCTTCTGTCTCTACAGAACTGAGCCAGCCTCAGAGCGGGGCTGCAGAGCAGAAGGACCGCTTTCCTCACTGTCTCTCCTCAAGGCTTTCAGTCTTTCATTGTCCATCAGCCTCAAAGCTGACTGCTGGCACTTTGGGAGCACTGAACCAATCTGGTGCCAAATGCTTACTTTGTCCTAGCTGAGGAGAAAAGGAATTAAATTAGCAGAGTGTCAATGTGGAGGGAGGAAAGACGGTTGAAGGGTTAAGAGTGATTGCTCTCCTTCTGCAAAAAGAGCTCCCAGTAAGCTCCCAGGCAATCTAGAAGTTTTAAACACTCCTCAGGAGTAAGGGGAATCTGAGCTGAAGTTGTGGGTGATCTTTACCAGGGAGTTTTGATGTGTATATGTCAGAGGTGTGGAAGAAATGGTGGGATGAATATACAGGTCATAACTGGGGTACACAGACAGTATTACTCATTTCAGGATGCAGCATGATGAGGCAGGCAGCTGCTATCTAAAAGAACCTGAAAGTACCCCTGAAAGTTATGTAGCAAATGCGATTTCTGTACATTTACTGCAGCTATGTTCATACAAAAGAATCCAGCTATGTCTCCAATCAGTATCTTGTGCTCCATCTTTTGGACAATAAACCTTCCTTTCCATCTATTAGTAGCTGTTTTTTCCAGGGAAAAGAAATCTGAGTGAAGTTGTTTTGAATGATTCACTGTGAATAAATCTGAGATATTTAGCCATTAACATCTTTGCAAACAATCCTGTCTTGTATAAAAGTGTCAGTTATTCTTGAGAACGAGAGGAGAAATTTAATATGTAAGGAAATATCCATTTCAGGTAATCCATAAATAGGTCGTTAATCTCATTTGGCATGTGACTGGCTACATTTCACATGGTACTCTTTCTGCTCCCCAGACAAATCCTTTCAGAGATTCACACACAATGACTGGACAAATAGCAACCATGTAAAACCAGCCAGCATTCTTGCTCCTTTGCAGCTATGACTTTTTTGACAGGAATATAAGTATTCAGACATGGAAAGACATTGTCAAGCACCCTTTCACTGAAATGCTTACTAAAGAAACATTTTGCATGAGCAAGCACTCAAAATTCTAAGGGATGTTCACAGAATTTTTTTTCCCTATACTTCTAGTATGGAGCATTTTAAATTGCTGTCCTATTAGCCTGTGCATTTTCATCTCTGCTCTTGTGTAATAACATAGGAAGGGCTGTTAGGTATAGTCTGGCCTATTACTGGTTAATAGGCTGCTAATGCTGTTGAGTGACAAGGGTACAAACATGTGCAATGTCTGAGGAGAGCACTGCACTCCCTAAATCCCCACACTCATCCTGATGAAGGAAACTAATGCCTATAGAAACATATACTTAAGATGCACAAAACACTTACATGCGGAGCTTCTGTTGCTAAGCTTTCTTAGTGAGTCCAGGTTTCAAAACACTACAGAAAACACACCATGACCTCAAGACTTTAAGAAATTATTAACTTTTCCTGTGTATTTTTTCTAAGCTCGAATGCAACCTCCTAAAAACTTTGGATGTTTAATTCAGGGTGCTATAAAAAAACATGCTGAACTGAATACTATCAGCCACTTACCAGTTTGAGTAATGTCAAATGGCCTTTATTATGTTCTACTGCCCTCTATGATCAAGCACCATGTTCTTTTATAGCCCTTCTATTACTCTTTAAAGTAGGGGAAGGCAACATGTTTGTAGAACTTTTTTTCAGACCACAAGAGTCAGGTGCCTCTAATACAGTCCTACTTTTTTTAAAAGCTACCGATTTTAGAAAGTATGAGCAATCCTCCATTTTATTTCTAGGGCAATTTACATATTCATTTTCACTCACAGGCACATGAACTTTGATAGGGATTATGAGTTAAGAATACTTTCCCATATTACAGCAACATTTTTACATGGAAAGAAATGCGGCACTTTGTCTATAATACCAATAATTACACTGTAGATTAAAGGTAAGCAGCATTAGTACCTGATATAGCATTGCTGCTTCATGTTATTGAACAGCCACTTAACCACTGTTCTGTTTGACAACTGAAGAATGTAATTATATGTTACTAGAAAGTGGGGGGTCTTTAAATTTTAAAAATACTACAACAGCTTAAAAAAAACAACAACAAAAAAAAACAAACAACAAAAAGGAACAAATAAATTTAAAAAAAAAACCAGACAAAAAACCTAATGAGGTGAATGCTGCATTACAATCAAAAGTGAATCTGTCAGTTAACTGAATGAATATGCAGGGATTGAACCTGGAGAGGAGACCAAATATCTTCACCATTCTCCAAGTGAATGTGGTGGGACAAAGAAAACAGAAAATGAAGAAGAAAGCAGCATTCTCTGCAAGTCTGAGCTCGGGGCTAGAGGCAGAAGAAACAGATTGTAATTCAAACCTTCTCACTAAATCCTTGTGCATTGTTGGAGAAAGTGTAATTTCACTGCGGCAACTTCACCAGTTCTGGAATGAAAATAAGTGTCTTCTTCAGAAGGGTTTTAGGAGGAAGAACTAGCTAATCCTGTGCCTGTGTTAACATTCATTTCCCTAGTTTCAGTCTCAAGTGGCAGTATGTGGATCATTTGAGGCAGGACTGCCTGCAGACTTTACTCATAGCTTTCAGATCCTGCTTATTTGCATGAGCTTCTGCCCAGGGCCAAGCCTGCTCTGCCTCCCTTTCCCATGATGGAGAGAGAGGCCAGCTGTGCCCAAAGGCACTGTGCTGTCCTTCCTCTTAGCCTGAGCACAGCACCCCAGAGACTGAGCTCCTCTGCATTCAGCATTTGATAACGGGGAACATGAACAGAAACAGAGAAGACTTCTCAGATGCAATGTAAAACAACTAGTAAAGGTCAGAATAAAAAAGGTCTGAATATGGTTATTGTGAATTTCCTCAGCCTTTCACTCCAGACCCCTTGCTGCAGGGCTATTTGTAGCTTTTTTTCTCCACCATCTCATACCAATCATTGTGTCCACTGGTTTCCAGAATGTCAGGCTCTCATTGATTCTGAGCCTAGATGATGCCTGTTACAGAATGTTGGACTAAGTGCACTGGTCTGATCCAGAAAATGAATTCTCATGATCGCTCCTAGAAGTAAAATTTCGGCAGTATCTAAATTCTAAAGTGAAAGCACTGAATTACCAACTTGCTTACAGATACATTTAGACCAGAGCCCACAGACTACACTACCCTTGAACAAAGATTGCCAGAGTCTCATGTTTATTTGATTGGAAAGCCCTCTCCAAGAATTCAAGACAATAAACTTCAGGTCTTAGAAATCAGATTACGCTGTGACAGCACTCCCTCTTATTGTATATCCTAACTGAATTTAACATCACACTACATCTCTATAGAGAAAGACAATGATAAATTTTATTTTGCTACAGAATCCTCAAAAACATATCTGTAAGATTGCAACTAGATTACTCTTTTGACAGTAGTGATAAATGGTTGTCATTTTTATGTTTTAAAGAACTTTTAAAGTAATAAGCTAGTGATCCTAGTGCTCCAGTAAATAAGTGCACATTTCGTTAGTCCTCTGTCAAAGCTAACAAAATGGCCACACTGTAGTTGCCTTTACCAGAGGCACAGCCAAGTGGGCAACACATCTGCATTGGTTGTCCCTTTAGATTCCTTGATAGAACTCGTCTATCCTAGGAAATTTAATTCTTTAGGTGTTTTCTGGACTCCCTGACACTGAAAAGAACTGTTACAGAATGAATTGTTAACATGCTACAAAATTTTCCTTCCCTCATAAACAAGATGGCACCATCTATACTGCATTGGGATGGCTTAGGTTAATTCCCAAGTGATGCCCGGGGGTGGTTCAGGACACTGATACTAGTTCCAGGCCAAACCCATTCGAAGGACAATTCTGACAATTTAAGAACATGCACAATCACAAAATCATAGAAATACTGGTTGAAGACAGCTTATTTCAACTTCCTTCTTGAAACTGCACCATCATGTTTACTTGTTCAGGTCTGCCATGCCTTCATCCAGCCACATCTTGAAAAGATGCAAGCTTGAGATCTGACAGCCCCTATGAGCTGATTCACTATGCTTCTGTTGAAGTCATTTTTCTTACATTTCAGCCAGAACCTCTGAACCATAATCTACGGCTATTTACCCATACTGCACTGTCTGGAACTACCGAGAACAGATTTGTGGCTGCACAACTTCACTAAGCAACCTAAAAGAGCTGAGCTGAATCTCTGGACCTGGGCTGGAGAAGATGGATGGAGAACAGATGAATACATGGCAGAAATAAACTGCACAAATTGGAGAGGCGGGCACATTAAAAAGGAACTCAAAATGCTTCACCTTCAAAAACCTCTCTCTGAAAACACCACCTACAATGATTTCAACTACTAGAGATTTGAACAGAGAAATTTCTCAGCCTGTGTTACGGTCTTCTCACAGCAGATCTCCCAGCCCAGGGACATACTCCTTGCCTTCTCCCCTCTTTGGTAGAGGAGGTCTTGTCGTCAAGAGAGAAAAGTTTGGGGAAAAGTTTGACAGTCAGCAGCTGCAACAACTCTAGAAGAAATTACAAGCCACTGTTTAGAATCTCAAAGGTGTGCAGTTGAAGTTGTCCAGTGAGTTTGATTGACAGATCATGGAACATTGGCAGAGCACAACTGAGACTGCCATGCAAATTACTGGTGGTGAAACTGTTGGAAAACAGGGTGGTTTCGTGGCAGATAGGCGTGATGTCAGGAGAACACCGACCACTGTCAAGAGCAGTATCGATGTCCACAGAAAGACACAAGTCAGGATGTGGAGGATTGCCAGGTTCAGGGCATAGACAGTGTTCATAGTTTTTCCACCAGTCACAGGTTTTGGCAGTAACCTTCTTGGCTTTTATAATGTACATGAGTTATTGCATCAGATTGAAGGGATGAAGAGAAGAGAGGTCAGGCAGAGCAAGCAGCATACAGCTGTGGATACCCAGTATTGCACAGTGTGCCAACACTTCTGAGAGGAAGGAATAAATCTCAGTGCTGTCTGCTATGAAGCCAGTTGTGGTGGAAGGGCTCCTTCACTGTTGTGTTGAGTGGTGAGCACTAAGAGCTGTGAGACATGTGGCCATTTCCTGGTCTTCACATTTGGCATTCTGGCTTGAAGCCATTCCAGATTCTGCATCTCCTCCAGGCTCAGGAGTCTCACATGTGTCTATATCCCTCCTTCCCTCACTGGCCTCAGAGCCTGCAGGCACCAGGTGTGCCATCAACTCTCCTCTCTGCAGTTATGCCAAGCAACCCTAATACACCTCAAACTGCACCCATGGCCCTCAAGCCTATCCAGGAACCAGGCATCATCTCAAAGAAGATTTTGACATCTTAGAATGAAAAGCGGGAGGGAGGGGGAATCTTGTAGACAATAAGGGGTCAGCAGGTCAATGTTTTTAAAAACATTGGTGAAATGTGCTGTTGCTGATCTTTTCTGTGGGATGTTTTCACTGAAAAATACATGTCACTGTGGCCAGGTCTTAGGTAAACATCTCAAATTTCTCCATACATACACACTCACTTACTATATGAATGCACTTTAATTTTATGCAAATCCTTCTACATGTATATAAGCCTGGGTAATTTAAAAAACAATTAACAATGTTTAAACTCATATAAATCTAAATTCCTAAAAAAACCTCTTGTATCTGTACTTTGACATCAGTGGTCTCACTGCAAGTTAGTTCTACACATCAGTCAGTTGGGCATCAGAAATAAAGCCATGTGATCAAAAGAATGAAACATAATAGTACATTTCATTTTGACAATACCTTTTAAGCACTCATCAAATATTTCAGGCCCAGTGGAGACACAGAAATAATCTTTGGCAAATACAGTGGAAAGGTTCACAGGGTTTTTTTCTCCAGCCCTTTGGGAACATGAAGAAGAGAGAGCCATTAGCTGTTAACCTGAAATCATTTATCCCCATTCTGCCTGGCCCCATCAATGAGCTGTTTGATTTCAACCCACTGCTAGTATGAATGATACAAGCTTCAAATCTTGGAATAATAATATTCACCCACAGAAAGCTGAACTCAGATGAAAAAATACTCACAGCCATGCTTTCATCCCGTATAACTTTAAAAAAAAAGAAAAAAAAAATGGCACTATTAGTTTGGGTTCCTATCCTCTTATTTCTGAGAAATCTGTCCATCACATTTACATTTCAGCTGCTACTCAGTGCTGTCTTCACCATGAGATGAGCAGCACAACATGGGAGCTGTCATTTGTCTTTCATTTCTAGACTGCATTACAGGGGTGTGATTACAGGAGATCAAGTGGGTGAACTCCTGTTTCATTTCCCTGGAGGCTCTAAGATTGTGCTTACATAAGTTGTCATGTCTTCTAAGTGCTTCTTCTGATGCTGGCTTTCATCCAGTGCTTTAAATGGACCTTTCTTGACCCCAGGATGAGACTGCCCAGGGGTATGCCGTGCAAGCACACTGTGCTCACACATGTCCCCTGCAGCCAGAAAGTACAGGGGGAAGAATTCCTGGTTTGTTCTCCAGATTCAGGTTTTAGACCTCTTGCACAGTGCTTCCAACATCGCACAAATGCGATGAGATTCTGGCACTCTGCAGGTGAACTACAAGCCTTTATTAAGCCTATTGAAAAAACACCTGTGAGCATAACAAATCCGAGCCAAGGGAAGGCAAAAGCCAAACAGAAGAATTGTTTCTTCCTTTGTAAACTTGTGGAACGAGCATAATGCTCTATCACTTGGAAGACAGAGTAAAACAAGCTTTGAAGGCTGGTCCAGCTCAACACCTGGAATCCAAATATGGCCAGTGCCTATGACCCCTTGCCCAGCTCCTGGCCCTGCTTCTCAGCCCACTTGCTTCTTCCAGCTTCATAGTGGAAACCAACCAGCACCTTAAGGTAGGTGCAGATAACAGATGATATCTTCCCACAACACACTCATACGAGTGCCACCTCATAAAACTAACCTGTCCCACCACGAGTAGCAGAGCTGTGGCCCTACTTCTGGGATAGTTCTGTCATGAATAGGCGGTTTGGGCTGCCTAGTGAATCATTATCAAAGGTATTGGTGAAAAACAGGTTTTAAAAATAAATTTGTGGAAGTGCAACTTAACAGAGTTCAATGACGAGGTTCACTTTATTATTTACTCCATAGATGAAGCATACAAAGGGAAATCAATTTAGAATTATTTACAGGGGGACTGAGGAGGGGTGAAAAGAATATAGATGCAAAAAGATTAGAGGACAAAAGGGTTTAGCAGAACTTAATCATTGACTAATTTGACATTTTAAAGTGATTCAATAGGATTTGCTACAATTATAACAGTGACTTAATTATGGATTCAAGATAACATTGACGTCATAATCAATTCACACGCTTGCACACAGGCAGAGATGGATACATCTGTAACTATGTGTGCAAAGGCACCTCTTGCTGTACCTGCCCTGAGCCCAATCAGCCCTAGGAGCAGGTCACTGGAACAATGTTGGTTACTCCATCTGGGTGTAAGTCACAGCCATCTAATGACATTTGCCCAGCTTGAACTAACCAAGCACAATTACACCCGTGCAAAAACAGAACCAAGGAAAGAAATAACAACCCTTCCACAAAACAGCAACTTTGAACTTGATCAAAGAGCCGTTAATGAAACAGGAAGGGTTAATCAAAAACACTTTTACTGTGGAACTCATGGGACTCTCTCACTCGTTCAGTATAGACTGTCCAAGGAAGACTATGTACTGTACTAGGGCAATTAGGCTTAGGAACCACATCGAACACTAGACAAAGAACCCAACACACATAAATCTTATCCAGGGAGCCAAGGTAG